>JAUCMO010000447.1:1800000-2130000 GCA_032399605.1 Melipona beecheii
CCTTCAAGTGTGAACTGCAGCGAGAAAAAAAGGCACGTTCCTATTCTTCTACAAACGATTCTCAACAAATCTTGCGTTCGTATCAGACGAGACGGCGAACATGCTTCTCGCGTTGTACGTACATCTGATGGATCCGACAGGCATGTGTTGCCACGCTCGTAGGAAAATAGGTCCTTTAGTGCCTTCAGTTCTGCGAGAGGGATAATAAAAGGAAGGGTGAAAAAGGAAGGGTGATTTTTCGTCGAGATAAGGCAGAGCAAGATGAATTTCGGGCTTTCTTTAGAACCGTCGCGATACATTCTAGTTGCTCAAAGATTTATGTGGTTACGCGTATCTAAGATTATGCGGTTAATTATTAATGTTATGTAGGGGAAAGATATTACGGTGAGAAAATTAACAATTTCGTTATCGTATTGTTAAGACATTAATTTATATTAGTCTACGGATAATACATACGTAGATATTAATCTACAGGGTGGTTACTGAAAGACTCTGTGATATAAAACAAAAATAACTTTTACAAACACACGTTTCTTTAATTTTCTATTATTTTATTTGATAATATAATTAATGTAATAATAATATATTACGTTATAACCTACAAAGAAAGAAGATAAAAAAGATTGAAAATGAACGAGTTGTGACTTTTTCAAACCCTTCAGTTTTTCAGTCGCCACCCTTTATATCAATAGTACAGCAACGAAATTTTTTTATCAAGTTCGAGGTCTGTCTTGGAGTTAATAACAATTCGACAGAACCGAGAGGTTGGCTGAAGTCTGCTTTAAACAAAAATTTACATCAAAACTCAATACTAAAAAAAAACCTCTTCGACAGCGAGCTCGCTGCAAGAAACGAGCAAACCTCACAATTAACGCTGGGCTAATTAGAAATTCGAACGAAAAGCTACGCGAAGGCGCGAGAACGAAGGAGGGTGACACGCGATCCTGCTTCGGATAGAATTATTACGCCAGTCCACGATTAGATTACTTCGACGCGGAGTAATTTTCTTTTTTTTTTTTTTCACCTAGCAAAAGTAAATCGCCACCGATCGTTTCACCGATACACACGCGAACGCGTGACGGAAATCGTCTTTGTTTCGGCCGTTTGCCGCGAGAAACCAGCGATAAAACTCGAGCGATGATTTCTTCGCGAAATTTCGTTGTTACGTATGTACATATACAGGGTGTCCCGCATTTTTCCGTACACACTTCGGCAGTGTATTCTACGAGTAAAAGTAAGACTAAAATGTTATATAACAGAAAGTCCGTAAATGCTTTGTTAAGAATTTGTGACAAAATATATACAAAATATGATTCAAACGCTGCTAAATATACCTATATCTTCATTTCTTGGCCGACGAGTTATTGAATTTATTGTTGATTTCAGTTGATTGCGATTTTGTCTTTTAGAGAAATGTCTGCCCCATAAGTAAAAACTGCACGACTTGTACCCCAGTACGTCTAATAAAATTTTATTTGCGTAGAAAACAAATTACAGGCGCGATCACTCAGTACCAGACAACGCCACTCCTGCTCGAGATCTACCCCACACCCCCTCACGGATCACGTCACCCAAATTAACCAATCGCTAATTTTCGTTGCATTAGCGTTGCACCGATTTTCTGGGTTACCCCCGCTAAACTCACTTTCAGTGATAAAATCTAAAGGAGTAATGTCAGATGGAAATTGGCCCCCCTCGACCAATCCATCTTTGGGAATATTGTCTATTAAGCCAATTTTTTACACAGCGGACATAATGTACAGGACACATCCAATTGTATCCAGCCGTTTTGACGTAATGATAAAGATACATCTTTATATACAGTTTGCACAGAGATCCAACATTACAAAAACAGTGAACATATCCCAATCTACATGTTACCTAACATAGACATTACCTGACGTTGTCTTATCCTGTATTGAACTGAGAGAAACAGCGTTCTTATTTCTGTCATAACTTCTCAACAATGCATTCATGGACGACTTTTTGTTATATAATATTTTAGTCTTATTTTTACTTGTAGGACACACTCCCAAAGCATGTACGGAAGAATGCGCGACACCCTGTATATATATATATATATATATCGTGATACCACTTGCCCGCCAAGCAGGAAATTTTCCCCGTTCCTAACGAGAAGAGAAATGAAGAAATTTCCCAATAAGATAAGGATCGTTCGCGGTGTTCGTGTTCCGGTGGTGGAATTTCCAAGATTCGTCCTTGAGAACGTGTTCCACGGGACACGAATGTTAGATTTGATAGTTTGAACGGAAACTGAACGCTGTTGGCAAGTACACACACACTGCGATCGAGTCGCGCGTATTTTTCTCGATCCAGTACGAACTTCTAATTTTAGTTAAACACGTAAAATTGTAAATCCTATCTGCAAAATATTCTTTTGGGAAATTTATCTTTATAAAATAAAAGACGGGAAGACATCTTTTATTTTCAATTTGACTGTAGTTTTATAACTCATCCTGAAGAGTTACTCGCGTTTGGAAAATGGAAAAGAAAATAAATAAACTGTATTTCCAGTTAAAATTTATTAATACATTTTATTGGCAGAAATTAGATCTGATCTATTTATAAAATACGAAAAGACACGTTCTGACTGCAACTTTGTAATTCTCTTTCTCGCGATCGCGTGTTTTATATTCTTTCAAAATGAAGTAGAAAATAAATAAACGTATGAAACGTGTTCCAGCCATTCCCGTTTTATCGACAGAAATTAGATTTACACGCAAACGATCCAATTTATCTGTAAAACACACGCGAAGACACGATCACACTTTTTCCAATTTTATAATTCCCTCTCTCTTTCTCTCGTTTTCTCCGAAATTATTCTCTACGTTCCTTCAAAATGAACGAGATAATAAACAAATTTGTAATCTAATAGATTATAAATTTATTACTTTGCGTACTTGTTTCTTTTCT
Organism: Melipona beecheii; assembly: GCA_032399605.1. NCBI lineage: Eukaryota > Metazoa > Arthropoda > Insecta > Hymenoptera > Apidae > Melipona > Melipona beecheii. The sequence goes on from JAUCMO010000447.1 coordinate 1,802,935, forward strand.
CAATAAATTTTACAATTTAAAATTATAATTTACAATTTGAGAAGAATAAATCGATAAAAATTCCTTCCCTCAAGCTTCAATCTTTCACCAAAACAGAGAGAGAGAGAGAGAGAGAGAGAGAACGTGCGGACAGGTGTCGCGTTAAGCCGCAGGAAATTATCGTGCATTATCTGCGCCGCCACCGGAGTAATTTCACATTTGCGCAACGAAAATGCGACGTCGCGCTTCCGCGTGGCGATCGGAGGCTCGGCGGTGGTTATCGCGCGATGAAATATGCATGTCCATTTTGACATTTGAACTTGTACTTATCGTTAATGCCGCTCGCCGCCGTTATCTGCGAGCCACGAACGCGACTTCTCCATCTCGACAGGAAACGGACAGTCGCGGAGAGAGGCCAGGGGAGAGAAACGATCGTGTGAAGATAGCCGGGGAAGGGAGAGCTCGGTTCCATCGCGCTCTGTCACTTCTCTTCTCCGTCCTTTCGTTCCATTCGTTACCTCTCGCTGTCGTTCGCGTGTCGAATCAAAGAAGAATCAGCGAAATCGATCGCGCGTTATGAAAAATAATTTAAAGCCTCGCGTTCGTGTTTGATTCAACGTTCGGTATTCGTGTCTTTGATTCTTTTAATCAAACGTCGATCGTATCGCATTTTACGGATTTTGCGTGTTCTAAAAAACAAGCAATTACACCGAAGACAGGAAAATTAGAAGAATCGAACTGAATTTTCAATGAATTCAATGAATTCTTTCTCTGAAAAATTGTTTGAAAAAAAGGATTAAAAGAAAAAAGGTGGAGGCTTCGGTAAAAATAATGAAAATTTTTTTAGTTTCGCGATTATTTATGCTCGAGTCGAAAAGTCTACAAAAAGTTCATTTACCACATTATACAATTCTTCGGTCGAAAAAATATTTCTCGAACTCGAAGAGATCGAAGGAGAAGAAAATTGCCAATATTCGAGCGGAAGGAAGAAAATGTCACGAGATTTCAACACCAAGGAAAAATTTACAGAAATTTCCTTAGTTTCGTGATTATTTCCTGATAAAAAGAACGCTGCGAATATTCCGACCGAAAGATGTGAATTCTGTTTCGTTTCAGCGAAGAAGCAAAGTAAGTGGAATCTTCTCGCGAAAGTTGACTCGATTTAAAAATCAGTTTCGTGAAAATTAAAAATTCAGTTTCGCGGGCTGGAGCTCCCTTCGTTCTCGACGAAGATGTGCTTAAACACTGCCTAATTGACTGGTTTAAACGAGGATTCCTCCGACTCGCGCGCCGATTTCTTCGACTCGTTGTACTTCCGCCTGTTAAAAACTGCAATTAGGCGTATTTCTTCGCGTATCGACAGCGTAGAAAACCACAGTCGATTTTCTCGGAACGGTAGTTCGATGTCCAGACTGGAACAACCTATGGCTGCAACAACCGCCCTCCTTAATTACGCTGAATTTCATTACACGCGTTGCAAGACACACCAGCGTGGCACGCTACCGATCGCGTGAATCTTGGAGATCGGGGAGTGCCTCCTCCTCGGGACATAACTCCGCTATCGCGATATTAAACGCAACGAGCGAGAACACTGTGAACTTTCCGAGAAATAAGCCGAGAGAGGAGATAAGATCGCGCCATGGTTCGAGAGCGGTGCGCGGAAACGTGGGCCTCCCGATGTCAGAAGTCTGGCCGATCGCGAAATGATGTTTCAAAAGTAATTTTGAACAATTTATACGCATACGTATAGTTCTCTATTTATTCCGCTTAATAAATTCTACTTATTAAAACTTATTCTATTTTTTTTTAAATAATTATTTTCTAAAAATATTCCATTTGTTAAAATTTTATTTCAATCAAACTTTAGAGATTATGTTGGATCTGTCGTATTCCAATAATTTTACATCTCATCTAGAGTGTAGTGTAGTTCTTCGAGTGACAAATAAATCTGAAAATACGTTCGTCGTTTTACAACATTCCGATAACACTATCTCTGCCTCGTAAAACAATCTAAATCAGCCAACCCCCGAATCATCGCCGTTCCCTCTTAATTTCCAAAAAAATCCATCAGCATCCCTCGCCACCTGACGTTCGTCCGCGTTCCGAGAAGTTCCTAGAGCAATCCTCGAAAGTCTTGCCCCAGTTGTTGACCGGGCGTGATCAGGCGGGCGGTCCGCGCTCTAAATCAATCTGCCCTCGCCTGGTAAATTAGAACAAGCGTCGACCCGAACAGAGAGAGAGAGCGAGAAGAACGAGAAGAGGTTCTACGTTCGACGACGCTGGACGACGATCACGGATAATTACACGCGCGGAAATTGCGGCTGGCCCAATCTGCGTCCGGTGGTCTACGTCTCAATACACGCGCGCCTCTTTCACCCTTCTCTTCCTCTTCGCACAGTTCGTTCCTGACCTGTACCCCAGCATTGTGGCCACAACCATACGCACGCATCATACACGCAGCCTGGCGTGTAAATAAGTGCGCGCGCGCGCGAGAGAGAGAGAGAGAGAGAGAGAGAGAGACAGTGGACCGACATAATGCCCCAGGGTGCTACACGTCAGAGAGAGAGAGAGAGAGAGAGAGAACTCTCGGGCCCCCCCCCTTCTCTCTTTCTCTTTCTCTGGCCCCTCCGTAAGTATAGGGCTCGCTTAACGATGTTTGTTTTATACATTGGCAACCTGTTCACCGAACCTGTAATCTTTCTAAACGAGATATTACCCCGGGGGCCCCGTTCGCGAAAAACCCGAGCTGAACCCGGGCTCACTCCGCCCGGGAACCACGAAACGGGCTATCGAAACTGGCGAAATTGGCCCACCACCATCGGCCACAAATTGCCGGGCCATTCAGGAACACACTCGCGCTTTCTCTCCAGATACCGGGACACCGGGACGTGAAATCGGTCGGTTTTGGCTGCTTTCGAGTCCTTGGAAGTTCGTTGCGAGGTAAGTGGTTGATGGGCAGATTGATGGATGGGCTCGGCGTTTGGAGAACCTGGGCGATTTCAGTTTCTTTGGTGTGAAAGACTTTTGCGAGATCTCTTTTAAAATGTGAGAATTCAGAAATCACCGAAGGAGGATATTTTTCTTTAAATACTCCTTTCGAAGCGTACAAATTCCCTCTTTTACGAAAATCCGTTTAATACTTCCTTTAAATTCCTACAACAGTTCAACGATCACTGGGGGATTGGTGAATGGAGTCTTGTGTTTAGAGAATAAAACCTAAATGTTTTTGACCAAATGTAAGACTTTTACACTTGGAGAGAAAATTTATACTCAAGGGAAGCAACAAAAAGATTGTAAGATTTAAGTTTAGAAAATGGAGAGATCTGAGTGTCTTCGATATAAAGTTTGCCACAAGTAAGTAGGCTCGTGGGAGAAGATTGACAAAAGATTAGAATATTGATCACACGTTTCTCTTCTTTCGTTTTAATCCGCGCAACTTTGAAGATTCACAATCGGAAATTTACTATTTACGATAATCAATATTTAGAAGTTCTTTGTCAGATTTCAGACAGGCAAAGTCACTGTCGCTGGAAAGACACGGAGAAAGGTTCTCGCAGTTCGAAGCCGCGATGTAAAAAGTGTATTTCCACGAAACGCGACGAGTCAACGATACGGGAACTGATCGCTGAACGTGTATATATTTGTAAAACGCTGCGTTTAAAAGAAGCGCGTTAATTATGAAAATCGCGAGGTAAAAAGGAAAACTACGACCGACATGACGGTGGGAGAAGGGGAGGGGGAAGGCTGGTGAACGATAACAAACGCGAACGGGGATATAAGTCTGTCGTCACAGTTCGAATCACGACCCACGTACAACACACCCACCTCCACACACGTACGTTATGCGCGTACGACGTTATGCCATTTTCCGAACTATAATAGCTCGCCTAGATATCTGTCGCCGTGTTTTCCATCGCGCTCGAAACTACCCCTTTCACGTTTGTCTCCCCTTCGTGAAAAGTTTGCGCTTGAAAAGGATTTCCGATCGTCGAAAGGACTGGGGAAAAGTGTGCGCCGGCCATAGAGGCTCTGAATCTTTAAAACGCGATGAAACGTGTTTGAGAAGCCGAGGTATAGCCCGACGAGCATACACCTCGATTCGCAGAGATCGAGGGGATACTCGCTTCATTCCAAGTTTCTACTCTCTCTCTAGGCTAGACGAGGCTGTTCCATCGGTTCGTGAATTATGCGTTCGATTTCCCTTTGAACGGGAACAACCGTCCGGCCGCTGAAAGAAATTTCGCTTTTCTTTCCTCTCTCTTTTTTTCAACTACGACGTATCCGCAGATCGTGGTTGAAACATCGTAACAATCGATCGTGATTCGACGTGATTCGACGTTCAGGGCGAGTCCGCGACTCTTCTTCAAACACACGTACACGCGACGAATTTCACTTTCCAACTCCGGGCCAGGCTATGCCGATGAAACACGTGTACCGGAGCAAAGTTTCAAGCAAACCACGGCTCGGTTCGTTAATTGCGACGCAATCTGCTGATTTTTCAAGTTAAGACTTTTCAATGGTACCTGAATAAATCAGTGAATAAATCACCGTTCCGAGTTCTTTTTTTTCCTTTGACATTCAACGCGTTCCTTTGTTATTCAACGCAAGGGTGAAATAACGACACGTGGTGGAACCTTCGTCCGTACGAACTTCGGTGCACATATGGTTTGCGTAATTACAATTATCATCGTCGTACAATTCAAGCTCATCGATCAGCCTTCGCGAGCTCAGCTGTTTCTCCATTCGTATGACAATAACTCACCTGCTCGAGCAAACAGTTCGACAATTCAAAGTTCGTGAACAGAGTTCGTTTCTGCGTGAACGAAATTTTTGGAAAGATTTTCCCTAATTGTTTTCAAGTGAATTAACACGCGCATAAATGAATCTCCCTCTCGGTTTCCTCCTCCGGCTCGGAGGAGATATTCGGCGATGAAAGAGAGAGATTGGTCCTCGGGCTCGCGAATTCGCGAACGAGCCAGGCCAAGAGATTCACGATCCACGCGATTTTCTGCGGTTTCTCGCGGGCGACTTCTCGTGTTTCGTCTGGCAGCCCGTCATTTTTCTCACGGCTCTTGCCTTACGGCGACACATCTTCCGTCACGAGGGACACATCGGTCGCCGGGACTCGTCCCTCGAAATCGAGACTAAACGAACGTCGGACAAGAAATCGCATTCCTGCTGATTCGGAAAAAGGGCCACTTTGACGTAAATATGCGCACGGACTTTGAAATCGAGCGAAAGAACGATTTTCTGACAACGATCAGATTATTCGAATATTGAAATTTATACGTATTAAATGCACCAACAGCTTAAGAATAGAAACAAATGAATAATTTTAAACAAAGAATAAAATTTAACAGTTGAAGATTGCATCAACACTGAGTTATATTGAGATGTACACATAAATACACCAACAGTTTGAGAATAAGCTAAACAAAATACTAAAAGGTTAAGTAATTAGCGAATTTAAGCGAATAATAATTTTCGAATAATTTTAATTATCGCGACTTGTAGATTCTGATTTTAAGATGGACGCTGCGATGGAACTTTGATTAAACGAAAATATTCATTTAACGTGATCGAACCTTAAATCTAAATCCGATCAAACGTAACCTCAAATCAAAATCTAATGTTTGTTTAAAAACTTAAACACTGTTTTAAGAAAACCTTTTCACGCCTAACCTAAACCAGGTTGAGCCAGAGTTTAAAGTAGCTTAATCCCTTTGCGCTGGCAACTGATTCGCGGACCGTAACGAGTGACCGAATCGTATCCAATAATTCGCTTTCTTTTCCTTCTGATATCACGTCGGTGTGATATCACTGGATAGAAATTATTAAGAAGTAATAAACTTTTGAATTTAAATTAAACATTTAAATATATTTAAAAACTGAAAATGTTGCAATTTGGGACAAAAAATTCTCCAAGTGCGTGGCACGTCATTCCAGCACGAGAGGTTAAACGATTATCGTTAACTCATCAAGTTAAGACATCTCTCAATCCCAACTTTTTCTCCTACATATCGACTCTATTTCGAGCGTCTACAAAACTCCGAATATTCGCCAATTTGAAGGTAAACGCGGCTCGACAATTCTCGACGAAGCAAAATTGACACTTACCGGCCGCTTTTGGTGATGACCATCTCCGTGCCGAGTTTGTGGAACTTCTCCCAGAGTTCCTTGCCCTCGAGTGTCACTTTCGGATCGTCCACCACGCCGTCTTCCTCGGGATGATGAGGAGGCACGAGGGGATGGTGCGGCCCCGCGAGGGGATGATGCGGTGCCAGAGGGTGCGGCGAGGTGTGCAACATACCCGGGGGCAACGGAGGCCTGAGTGGCCTCATCGCTGGCCCACCAGGACCACCCTGGTGATGGTGGTGCAACGCTGCCGCCGCGGCTGCCAAAACCGCTGCTTCCTCGGGCGTGTGCGGCCCTAAGCCTAAACCTGAAACGACAATTTTAAGTGCGTTTGAATAGAAGAGCTCGAGTCAATTAATTTTACTTTCAGAATTTTTAGTTCAGATACAGAAGAAAGGAGAGGCTTGGAGGCTAGAAGAAATTTATAACAAACCCAAATCATCTCGTTTGCTCGCGTGAATTTTGAACGTCCGTCAAAAAGTGATAATTAGATAAAAATGATAGTTAATGGATTAAATTGGTGGTCTTTGATACGATATTCGTACCATACTGCAGATCTTGAAATTTTTTTTATTTACCCTAAAAAAAAAAGGGGGTAGTTCTCTTTCAACTCTTTCAACATTCGTGTAAATTCATATTTCGTACAAATGACAATGAATTTCAGAGTGTTTGCAGAATTCCACACCGCGTTCGGTACATTTTGTTTGAACATCCGCGATTCATTTGCGAGAACACCAGAGGACTGCGAATAAACCTTTCTCCTCGACGTTTTGACCAACGTCTGGGCTTGAATTTAATCCAAACGTTGGCGTGCACCATCTTACTTGTATCCTTAAATTATCCCTCAAAGAGATGCTCGTTGTTTCTCCTTTCTTTTTTTCTCGCCGAAATACATGTATACATCGGCGTACAGATGCAGAGACTTCAGAGAATTAATTCTGGACGTTTCGATAATTGCTCGGTAAATGAGCCGGCGGAACGGCTGAAAGTGGATTACCACCGCGCGGGATTAAAATACCGAAGGGAGGAAGCCCGAAAGTTATTTATTTTGCCGCGGCAACTGTTAAATAACTGGATTACACAATACTGGGAATGATAAACTTTATCCTCCGCGGTGGCCGCCGCCGAACCGGCAACAATACACCGCGCCGCCTGCCTGATAATGACGCATTTACAATTCCCTCGGCTTGTTTAATTAAAATATTATTAACGTTTAATTCCGACCGAATTAATACCGGCCGCAACGGCAAAAATAACAGCAACGTGTATCACTTTTCCCTCTCGTGCGAGCGAGCACCGCCCGCCGACGCGGTGAATGTAAACCCGTGGAAAAATATCCGACGCGATCGGCGCGTTTATTCGCCGGTGACCTTCGTCCCCGTCATTTAAAGACCGTGAAATTGCTTTTCCATTAACGATGACCCAATTTTAACGACCGGTGAAATTTATTTCAACGACCGAAGGAAACGCCGAGCCCGAAAGGATGGATAATGATACGTTTTCGGGCAACTCGACGAGGCCTCAGAGTCACTTGAAAACGAGTTACATTTGTTACATTTGTTTGTCGAAGGAAATCGTCGAGTTGTCATTGAGTACGAGAATATAATTTTCAAGGCAATTAATGAAACTTGGTAAGGTTGCAAGTTTCATTAATTTCATTTGGAATTTTATTTCGACGTCCAACGCTAACCAAGCATTTTTTTTTTTTTTTTTTCTTAGGAAAATTAAAACTCGACCAACCTCGATATTGCAATGGCTATCTTCTGAAAATACAGTTTTATAAAAAAATTAAATCCACTCGGAGAAACAATCTGCACAATTTTGTTCAAACGTGTTACGTTTGGAAACAATTTACCTTCGGGTAGATCTCTCTGAAAAATGTTACAAAAATTAAATTCTGGATATACCACGGATGTAGAAAATATCGCAGAAACAGAATTTTCAAAAAAATTCGTCGAGCAACATTTCGCTTCGTAATATCTCAAATTGAAAGCAGAATTTTTAGTTGGAGAAACGAAAATTGAGGGCGGGTTTTTTTTTTCTGAAAAATTAACACTCGACGAGATCCCAAATTTAACTAACAAATTGTTCGAACTGAACTTCCAACTTAACTTATTGTCTGCTTTCGACAAAATTAAGAAAATCAAACTTGCTCAGAAACAAACGCAGAAATTAAGACAACCTGCAAAAGTGTTACACCGAAAATAATAAATTTAAATCCTTCGGTAAACCCTTCTCAGTATGTTACGAAAGTTTCAGGTTCCAAATTACGACAAATTACGACTACGGGTCTAAGAGTAAAGAAATTTTGCAAAAATTCATCTCGGAAGACGAGATCGCGATCGCGATCGAGTCGATCGATTCGAAAGAGGGACAATTGGCTAGAACCAGAGAGATCGCTCTATTGACCCTCGGAGCGCGTCAGCTCTATTTTTAAGGTGCTGCGCACAACGTCGAGAGACGCGGAGCGTTCGCGGTGTCTCGCTTGCCAGGGAGAGGGAAGAAAGGGAAGCAAAGAGAAACGGAATCCACCTTCCGGCAACTTTCGAACTTCTTGCAACGGAACAGCCAGAGGCGGGGAGGAAAAGAAAAAAAAAGTAACCAGTAGTTTGAACACGGGGTGGGGATTGCGAACTGTCGATTCCACCCTCGCCAACTTTAAGCGGCCGTCTTTCATTCTTTATCCCTCGATCTCGTTGGTTCTTGAATCTCCGAGTCGTGTCGCCGATCGTCTTTCAATTGGAGCCATTACGGTGAAATTTTTTTTTTTTTCTGCAATCTCTGCTTCTTTAATAGAGAACTAATATATAATAAAGTTCTTTTTTTTTTCTTTACAACTTTGATTCTGTTTTTCTTTGTAATTGTCGAGAAGATTTTTCGATAAATCGTTAACAAACCATTGATTCTGCCAAGCTGTGAGATTTTGAACAAACGCTGAATTAAAGTTTCAACTTTGCCACGATTTTATCGCAATCTTTGAGGAGAAAGTTTGAAACGGACAGTTTGCGTTAGTTGGAAATGAATGATATTGTCTATCGAAATTTAACTCTGTTAATTTCGTAATGAATTAATCAATTTTAAAATGGATTTTGGACACACAGTGCAAAGTATCTAAATCGCTGATAGACGTTCGGTAAACGTTGTATAAAATAACTTTGCATAAAATTAACAATATATTATCAAATTTAACATTAACGAGGTTCTTTTTATAATACTGGGATTAATCAATTCCCGACATAATCGTGAATAAATATTGAGTAGACACAAAGTAGAACAAATTCAAATCAAAATACACGTAGTTGATAATATTATCTGTTATTATGAACTCTTTGGGGCCCTTTCGTATCATTTGTTATCTATTAATTTAACTCTACCATCACGATCAACTCGCTCGCGACACTCGTTGAATAATTCTCTCATCCTTGGGTAAATTCTGAATATGAAATTAAAAAGAAAAAAAATCATGGAACAAATATTGTGTAAACTCCGAGCGATAATTCTCGGACAAATAATACACACCTTTCCGAGAAACTTTCTCAACAATTAACGCAATCGAGTAATTAGCTGCTCGTCCGCGCTATACCTTATTATGCTAATATTTGCACAAATCGGAGACGTATTTATCATTCAACAACAGTGAGTACCGGCGCGAGATCCTCGTCAATTCGTCGGCTCCCTTTCAACTAAAATTCTGAATCAATAACACACGACAGTTAAGATAAACCCGTAGGAGGAGGAAGACCCGATCGACTTTAGAGAGATTCCTATTAACGGTATCGTCTTCGGTTCGTTTTCGATATCGTTCCCCACGAACTAAACTCGTAACTGCCTGTTCCAATTAATCGGAACTGCCGTTTAATCTTCGAATTAATAATCGCTGCCCCTCCACCACCCCCTGGCCGCCATCGCCCCTCCGAAAGAAAGGAAGCAAAAAAGTCGGCGATTTTGATCGACGAACAAATCCAAAGCGAAAAGATTCGAGAACCGACCGCCAACCGCTTTTTCATGCGAACAATTTCATTATTTACAGCGGCCTATCCTTCGATCGCCAAACATGTTTCCTCTACTTCCGACCAATCACGAACTACCTGTTGCACCGGAAGAGGGGCGGAGGGGGGAAAAAAAATACACAACCGCCACTTTCGTTCGCGAAAATTTCGCTCGATCTCCCCGACCGGGTTGCGAAACTACACTTCGGTCGAAAAATAAAATTAAAAAAAAGGGGGGGAGGAGGATTAACTACCACGCGTCCTGCACGCTTTTTATTTCACTTTGTTTCATTCAGCTGGAAAGCTGCACGCGGAGCGTGTTCTTCGTTCCCGACAACTCTTTTTGAACATTTTTTTTTTTTTTCGTTTCAGGGAGGAAGCAGTGTTGATTAGTGAATTGTGTTTATATTGTATTATACAATACAATAATATATATATATATATATATATAATGTTACATATCATATCGTATTTGAACGCTAAAATATTGTACGAGTTTCAAAACGCACATATATATTTATATATAAATAATAATAATAATAATACATTTATATTTTGGAGCTCATATACTTCGTCATTCAAGTGCAATATATCAAAGGAATGTCCAACGGAAATGCATTATAAATTAGATCACGATCCAGAGCGCAAGAATGTTCGATAACAGTATCGATCAATCATATCGTTACAAATCAATCGCGCGAAAAATCGATTATCATCGATTCACATTTTACGCCTTCCGCGTGCTTTGATTTTCAAACTTTCTCTTCGTCAAATTTTCACCAAATCCCCCCCAAAAGAGGAAAAGAAAAAGAAGAAAAAGAAGAAATTTCTAATTATCTTCTCGAATAACCAGCAAAAAATTTCTCTTGCAATAGTTACCTTTGTCTCTCTCGAAGCTGTCTACTTTTTTTTTTCAATTTTTATACAGCAACCTAATTATCGAACAACCGGCAAACGAATAATTAGAATTAGCGCGAACGTGCAATCAGCCTAATGATCCGCGTTTCCCTTTCGCGGCGAGCTTTTTTCTCTTTATCTGCGACTCGTGCTCTCGAACCGGCTGCGAATTATCATTCATAACGATGCAAATCACGACTATATTATTTATGACTAATGACGCGGCTAATAGTTAACAACACGGACACGACTCCCGGTATTTTCTTTCCGTTCCAATCAATTACCGTGCGCGACGCACGGGGGAAAAGAAAAATGCAAAAACCTGTTGCCATCGTTAATGACTCCATGATTGCTATCGGACAAAGTTTGCTTGAGCCGATCATTAAATCAATATCGATTATCTGACTTCGTGCACCGTTCCTGCCTGTGCCTCGCGTCTCTAATGCCGCGCACGATATTTTCGACATCTCGTTGTCTCTTTCCTTCTTCGGTAAGTGTGCGAGGCCGAATCAGGCGGGGTGTAAGAAAAGAAAAAAAAAAGATTCTTTTCGGCCGAACCTTCATTCTTTGACTCTGCATTCGCACTCATTCTGGAAGAATTAGATTAGAAACTAAAAGAAAACTTGCGTAAACTCTCAGTTTGCTCGATTCCTTTAAAGGCGCGAAATTTGAAATCGACTGTCCCTAGCAAGCTTCGTTCGACCAAAGTAAAAAGGCGAAGGAACTGGAGAAAAAAGTCGCTGTATAAATGACGCGATGCTGCTCGAAATAACAATTAAAAAAGAGAGAGAGAGAGAGAGAGAGAGAGAGGGGGAAAGGTAAGCGTAAAATTCGAGGGGGAGAGGTTTATAACGTTCGTCGCGGGCGGCCGAAATTTCCGCGAAAATCCGCGGCGATGGCGCGGTAGTTACACGCAGAAACGTTTGCTTGTTGATTTCCTTCCACAAGCTTTGTAACGGAGCAATTGCATCACGGTTGTTGATATTCCTCTCGGCGAGCAGCGGAAACGCGGTTGTTAATAATTTGATAATATTATTTCGGCATAAACGAAACGATCCGCGTGGCGCAATTAAACTGCATTGTTCCGTTGCGTCATCGTCGAAACTACGCCGGCCGGCGATGTATTTTCACGAATTTTCGCGAATTTTTTTTTTTTTTTTTTTTTTTTCTGGACGAGGGCAATTCGAAAATCCGTTTCTCGCGACAGAGTTATTACCGGCCGTGTGTATTTTTTTTACATTTTATGCGTTAACGACGACGCAGTTGCCTTTCATTTTTGAGCCACTCGTTGGCTCGACGATTTCCCGGAAACACGAAACGATTCGAGGGATAAAATTACATATTTTTTATGTCGGAGAACAATTAAGATAATTTTAAGTTGTTTTTACTTTCGAAGCGAGCGGGAAATTAAGAACAATTATCGGCTTTTCAACCGCAATGAATCATGATATAAATTATCATTAGATAAAGCGCGATTAACGATGTAACACTAAAACGAGCAAAGTGAAAATTTTACAGACGTATTTAAATGATTTTTTGTAAACTGTATACTTTATAAGATATCTTTTTTTTTCCTTTTTTTAAATTTAATATCTCCGGTGGTAATTTTATGCTTTAATTGTCCAGTGTCAAGCAGTATGTTATGGTACTGTATAACATATTACGAGCATGCAGCGACTCACTTAAATTCACAGAAACTACGATCGTTGTAAAGAGGAGGCTTCGATCGTCGAATCCGTTTTCGATTCGATCGTAAAAAAATTTCTCTTACATCTTGAGACAATTTTTAAAGCTTCTATGAGCTCAAATTCATCGGATACAGGATTCCTATAATTTTTACAAAATTATAACCGTTTCGAACGTTAACGCGAGTACGCGATTATCGATCAGAAAAATTTGTCCTCCTGCCGGGTAATCTCAAGCGGAAATCGAAGTGCTCCCGATCGAGTTTCCAGTTCGCGGAGACCAGCAGCGAGGTAGGAACGATTTTCCGAGTGAATCGCGCGGAACAGGAAAAATCGAGGGGTCAGGCCTCGACAAACGATCGCTCCATTTTTTATCCCGGGGGAATTTCACCTGGAAGCGTGGACTACAATGCCGGCCGCCATTAATTGCACCGCTTTCTATCGTCCGTTTTTATTTCTCGCCCCTCCTCGAACGCGGAATACAGGGTGTCTCGATGCGAACACGCGCGCGACTCGAGAAAAATTTCGTATCACGATATTTTTCACATCCGACTGAAGATCAATTTCGAAAACCGAAAATGGTCTATGAAACTGAAGACCTGATTCAATCACTCCAAGGTTGAGTGAAAATATTAACGAGAACGTGCAACTTCAAAAATAAAATTGTAGCATTTTTCGATCGACAATCAAGTTACAGTTAATTTCAAAAATACAGATGTTTCTTTCGATTTCTCTTCACGCAGCACTCGCAACCGATCTAAGAAGCACGTTTGATCAAACTAATTGCGGCGGAACAATGCCTGGTTTTTAACGACGTTCGAGATCGAGATTCGTGGAATCGAAATTCGATCGGTATGGTGTGCCGAACCAGCTGGTTTAATTATTGAAAAAAATAGAAAAACTACAAACTTACAAATCATTTGCTCGAGCTTATTGAACAACGACCGTCAGTCGTGCAGGTATGCCTTTCACTCATTCGCCAACTGACGAAATAAAAACAAACCAGAGTTTATGGAACACAGAAGGTTAATCTCTCTTGTCTCTGCTTTGTATACGAAATCTGGCCCGGAAGTTTTCGTGCCAGAAACAAGGAGCACAGTGTCCTAGCTACCATTAACGTTGAAAATATTGTTGTAACTCTGGGAAAAGAGTTTACTCGTTTGTCGTCTAAAATACTTTTACATCTAACTACATTTTACGGAACTACGACAGTTGAAATACACGTGTGTCTTCTCGAAAGTGGAACAATTAAACAATACTTTATGTAACAAAGTAGTATATTTACAAATTGTTAAGTATATTGAGAATTGTATTATTATTTCATTAAGAATTATTATATAAAGTGTTCCTAATTTCACTAAGCATATTATATAATATACATTATAAGTATAATATATCAAGTATATTTATATTATTACATAAAGTGTTCTTAATTTCATTAAGAATTAGTGTACAAGTGTTTTCAAGTATCAAGTGATTTTTGTTTTATTATTATATTAAGAATTATTATATAAAGTGTTCCTAATTTCACTAAGCATATTATATAATATATATTATAAGTATAATATATCAAGTATATTTATATTATTACATAAAGTGTTCTTAATTTCATTAAGAATTAGTGTACAAGTGTTTTCAAGTATCAAGTGATTTTTGTTTTATTATTATATTAAGAATTATTATATAAAGTGTTCTTAATTTAATTTCACTAAGCAATTTTATATAATATTTTTTGTTTTAAGTATTAATTATATAAAGTATATTTATTTTATCATATAAAGTATTTTTAACTATCATAAAGAATTTATATTACATATAAGTGTTTTTTTTTCATTAAGAATTAGTGTACAAGTGTTTTCAAGTATCAAGTGATTTTTGTTTTATTATTATATTAAGAATTATTATATAAAGTGTTCTTAATTTCATTAAGAATTAGTGTACAAGTGTTTTCAAGTATCAAGTATCAAGTATAACATATAAAGTATATTTATATTATCATATAAAGTGTTTTTAACTTCATTAAGAATTAGTGTACAAGTGTTTTCAAGTATCAAGTGATTTTTGTTTTATTATTATGTTAAGAATTATTATATAAAGTGTTCCTAATTTCACTAAGCATATTATATAATATATATTATAAGTATAACATATAAAGTATATTTATATTATCATATAAAGTGTTTTTAACTTCATTAAGAATTAGTGTACAAGTGTTTTCAAGTATCAAGTGACTTTTGTATTATTATTGTACTAAGAATTATTCTATAATGCAAAGTTCAAGTACTGAGTGATTTTTAAGTATATTGAGAATTGTGTTGTAAAATGCTCGTGCAATTGAAAAGTGTCGTCATTCAGCGACGAATACTGAATATTAAAAACAAAAGACTTTCGAGCAAACGTGAGCATCGCTCAAATTTAGATCCAACGAAGCGAATATTCTATCGAACTGAAATACCGATTCCAACACGGAATATTCCTCAAAAGTATTTTACTTTTGCTAAATGGTTAATCAGCAAACTCATCCTGGTCGTAGTAGGAAATTACATACTTACCACGTACTAAAAATAATTTTACAATTCCACGTGGAGTGAGATAATTCAAAAGTTTCGCGAAACTGCCTTGTTTACAACTTATACGTTCGAAAATTTCGCGTCTAATAACAGGTGAGGTTTATAAATAATGTAGCGTTCTTCCAGATAAAAATAAATAAATATCTACTATTGGCATAATCACTATTATGTTCTCCACGTGTCTGCAATTGGTCGCCGACTCATGACTAAACTTTTCCACGCCACCTTTTGACAAAAATCGTAGAGCAAAAACTTCCATTTTTCCGAAAGAAGATACAAACCATCATTCGCTGTGATTTATTCTATGATTGTTACTTGTCATTATTCGTCGAATATAATTTAACGTAATTTATATGTAACTTTTTAACGTTTAATGCAATTTATTTGTTATTATTCGTTCAACCTATTTGAAAAGATCATCCTTCGAACTCTGAATTACAAATTTAAGGATTCCTGAAAGAAGTCATTGCAAATGCCCACTACAATGTCGTTACTATCGCGAGGGAAAGCACGAAAAATTATACCTTGCCGCTTTCGATCTCAGAATTTCAAAATTATACTTATATAAAGTTGAGAATCTCAACTATAAAAATTATTTGCGAGGTCGTATCGTAAAAAAATGTTCAAAGTATAAAAGTATTAAACTTCTCTAGAACTATTTCTAGAACGTGAATTAAGAAAATTATTGGTAAAAATTCCCAAAGTGCGAAAGATCTCTTCTTCTACAAGATTGTAGAAAGTGGACGAGTTAGAAGTTTGAAATTAACAGCCCGAGTGGAGAAAATTGGTTGGAACTTGGGAATCGTCTTTGGCAATTTCAGTGAATTGTTGCTCCGAGGGGAGGATCGATGATTTCGCGGACACCCGGTCTTGCTTTTCACCGTTTTCCTCATTCCGGCCGCTTTTCCCGGCGCTGTTACGCGCGGCGCGCTACGTGGCGGGAATTTCAAACGCGGCGAACACGCCGGTCGTGCCCTTGGCGAGATTAATCGCCGCCGGGCTGCGGTCAGTTGGCTGGCAGCCCGGCTAGAAAAGAGAAACAGGCCGAGAAATGACGAGACAGGCGGCCAATAAGAATGACGGATCGCGACGCTCCCGATGACGCACCGGGGAAAATGCGCAACTTTTCCAGTTCCAGCTACCATAAATCGCTTTCTAAATCGTTATAGCCGATATCCGTTCGCGGATAAACGCTGAGAAACACTTAAAACGCTGAGAGCCATCGACGGCCGCGGGATCTTTTTCCCGACAAAAAAAAAGGAATGAGAGAATCCTCTGGAACTTGAAATGAACACTTTGCTGAAAAAGAATTAGGAGGATCGACGTTGGAAAACTCTTCCGACATAAACGATAAGTATCGGGATTCTTTCTCCTGACAAAAGAAAAGCAACGAGAAATATTCTGGAAGTTGGAGCGGAAGGTTGAAGAGCGAATTCTACCTTGCAGGGAAATTAAAAGGACGCGCGAGTCGATAAATTACTGCAGATCCCTCTGCCAGACGGAACTTTAATTTTCAGCAGATTCTTCAGCGATCAATTCCAAGGGTTCCGGTCAGTCGCGTCGTCTCTCGCTAAAATTAATATTAAGATAATTAAATTAAAGATCGAAATATAATTTATATTTGAATTAATCAACGAAAGACGAAATATAAACATGATCTGACGATCATGCGTATAGCTAGAAAATTCTCTCGAGTTCACGAAGAACGAAATTCTTTCTCGCGAGAAATCGAAGTTTGAGAAGGAGAGTTTTCTACAATCGAGAGCAGAGCGATCGATTCGGACTTGCGACAACTTATGACGGAGGAGTCAGAAGAGGCGGATGAGCGAGCATCCTCCTCTGTATTTTAGAAGTGAGCAGTAGCTCGGAACGTTTAGCGGCAACAAACGATCAATAAAGTCGCCGCGGTTTAGGAGCACGGGTTCGCGCCTATCGCCTTCGAAACGAGCATCGCGCGGCACTTCGTCGACGGAATATTCTTCGCACGTCTCGAGATACTTGGGCCGAGGGCCGCGCGCCGGGGAATGCAAACTGGCTGCAATTTAAGAGCCGAGGGAAACTCTGAGAGACGAGAGCACGAAAATTTCGCCGTCCATGCCTGCCAAAACCATCTCCTGTCGTCTCGTCTTGTCTCGTCTCGTCTCCGCCTCTCTTCTTTTATCAAAATTTTATCAAACTTTTTTCCACTGAGAGGAGCTCTCCAGACTTTTTTTTTTTTTTTTGTTTTTAACTCTTGACTAGTATCCCGGATGGAATTAAATCACTCAATTTCTATCTTCGAATTTTTATCTTGGCGCAATCTTGAGGGCAAGTTCGTGATTTTTCAAGTTTTCCTAGGAAAGATGGGCCTCTTGGAATTTTTTGTCCCAAATTGCAATATTTTCTCAGTTTCAAGTAGATTGAAATGTAACCCAGACAAAACAAATGATAAATTTATTATTTTTTAATAATTTCTATCCAGTGATATCGTACCGACGAGTTCAAAAGATAAAGAAAGCGACGAATTATTGTATACGGTTCGGTCACTCGTTATGGTCCGCGAATCAGTTGCCAGCGCAAAAAAACAGTTACTTGGTTGGAACTTTTTGGTATTTAAACAAAGTTTTCGATTTTACGTTTCTTTACACTTGACTCAATTAAATAGGAAGTAAATGGAACGTGTTCACTTTCGACGAAAATAAAAGATCTTTTTATAAAAATCTTCGTAACGCGAACGTCTATTATAATTTTCCAATTTTTCTTTCGAATAGGACAATCAAATGACTTGTAACTTGCAAAAGTTCATTTTCCAGTTATAGCACAAGAGAATGTATGTCTTACAGTTCCATTATCAATACAATCTATGTCAGATTACTAAAATTTTGCCCCGTTTGTTCAATATTGCTTCACTCTCCTCAATAAAATTTTCATCTCGCTCCCAACCGTCCAAAGTATCAAGAATTAAAAAGGCCAAAGAATAGAAATAAGAAAATCATCTGATATACATTTAATATTCTCGCAGGCAAGATCGTCGATCATTCGCCTGGCGCAGAAACAGTCAACGAAGAATTAAATTTGCTTTCTCTCAAAGACACAGAAAAATCACTTCGCCGCACCGCGAATATAAATTTGCGGTCTTACGGGAAAACGTCGCGCGTCACACGCTTTCGCTCTCGAGCTATCATCATTTATACTTTGTAACGCCAATCCTACTCGTTGGATTCTATCGCGTTGCTAAAACTGCAAAACTCTGTCCTCTTTGCCGTAAATGCACGATTCAATTGATTTGCACGAGCGTCAATCCTTCGACTCTCGAACTACACTACATAGAGTAGATTATATGTTAAAATGGACATAAAATCAACAACGTGTAACAATAAATTACACTTCCACGTCGTTGCTTATACAAAATTTCTTTTAACAAAACATCAAAGTATAAGAAAAAACTAATTTTATTAATTAATTTAATTTGTGTGTTTTGATCTGTAAAAAAAAATTTTTTTTCAAATACATAATAGAAAAAAACTGCACGACTTGTACGATTCGTCTCACCGAAAGGCCCAGAAGCAACTGTTCTGACTAAGAAATGAAGACGACTCTTTTGCCATAAAATTTTATCGATACGCAAACATTTGTATCGACACAAAACAAATTACAATTACAGGCGCGATCGCTCAGTACCGGACAACGCCACTCCTACTCGAGGTCTACCCCACGCCCCCTCGCGAATCACGCGACCCAAATCAACCAATCGCTAATTTTCGTTGCATCAGCGTTGCACCTGAAGAGGCCCGATTTTCTGAGTTATCCCTGCTAAAATCACTTTCAGTGATAATAATTACGGGTTTATTTTAGTAGGAAGTGATTTTTCGCCCACCGTGTACTTCTCTCTAGAAGAAATAATTATGACACGTGTCGATTGTGAAAATCGTCGATCGGGAAATCGTCGAACAAAATTGAAAATCCCAGGATTCTCGCTCGAACGCGCGAGTCTCTCGCGGCAGCTGGCTCGCACCGGACGTTTCCTGACGGCCTGAGCCGGCGCAAGAAAGACAGCGCGCGTCAGCGGGCTCGGCGAATTAATTCATCGCCGAAGCAAACGAAGGGAATAACCAGCCGAAGCGGATGAGGTGGACGCGTGTAATAACGAGACGTCGTCAGATAAGACGAGGCGAGGCCGGTTGGAAATCGTTGCTCTCCGCGCTCCGATTCGCTTGTTTTCGCGCTGCTGCTAGCATGACACACGGCCGCGTGCGACCGATACTCCAAACACACCGCCGGAAATCGGCGCACGCCACGCCGATGATGCCTGCTCCAGGACAGCCTCTTTGCGCGCTCACGTCACGTCAAACACCTTTGCAAGCACCTCTCCTTTTTGCGCAGAGTTCTGCTCGACCATCCGCCGAAGATGATTGAATCGTTTCTTACTTCTAGCGCGTTCTCGTTGTTAAATTTCTTTTCGCTTTTTTTTTTTTCCAAAGGAGACGAAGATCGCGATTCTTTCGTGAGAAAGCGGAAGATTTTTTCTTTCCTCGCAGCTCTTTCGTTCGAACGTTGAAACAAATTGGTTGGTTGTGTCTTCTCTCGAGGGTGAATGATTCTTCTTCTTCTTCTCGACTAATGTTCGAGCGGTGATTTCAATTTCGGCTTTTCAATGCGCGAGGCGATTTCAGAGAAGAAAAATTGAATTTTCGAGGAGAAAATTCGACGCTTGATTGGAATCTTCGTGGCTCGTCAGTGATTAATATGCGTGATAATTTCTACTGGAACTCGGCCTCGTAATAAAGTGTCCGAGACGATTAAAATAATTACGCTGCGTTCGAAGCACACCCGTCGCCTTAATTTGCGGGTAATTTATTCGTCGAAAGACACGATTATTATAATTCGGAGAAGCGCACGAAACTCACAGCGAACTCGGAACGAACCACTCGCAATTCCTCGATCGCTTTTCACTCGCGTTTCTCACACTTGTCGCACTTTCACAGACGTTGAAAAGTCAAAACCAAAGTATTTCACTTCCCTTCCGCGGGAGAAAAGTTCACTCGTTAAAAAATATTTTCAAATTTCAATCCGCCGAATGTCCTCTGCGTGTTTTCGTTTTCGACACTTTGAAATTTTGGAAACAGTTCCCGTGGCTCTTCTGAAATTTCACACTGTCACAATCGCGAGTCGCGAGTCGCACTGTCACAATTATTCCTTTTATTTCGAAAAAAAAAAAAATTCCGCGACGACGAAAAAAATCTTCAAACTACGAAACTAAAATCACCAATTTTTCTTTCTCTCTCTCTCTCTCTCTCTCTCTCGAAGATTCCCGCAAGAAATCGATCGAACTTAACTTCGAGTCCCTGATTTCCCCAGCATCTTCCCTTCGTTATTCCATTGATTTCCCAACGGGGATACCAGCGATCTTTTCGTCCGGTCCGTTTCTCGTGAAAATCCATTTTTCCAACGATATTTCCTCCTCCCCCCTGAAAGAAAGGGTTTTCGGGGGCCAATTTCCAACGAGCCGAGCCCAACCGCTGCGTTCCAAGTTCTGGAACGAGCAGAAGCAGCCTGTTAATCATCCCGCGTTGAACCAGAACCAGCGCTGGCGACCCGCGATGGCTATCGTACACACCGCCGGATTAATTCACAGTTTCACCACAGCCGGAGATTTATGAAGATGGCGGCGCTTAATTCCTCGCGGTGCCGGCTCCGTTGACAGCCTTTTTTATCTATGCCCTGTCCCTGCTAATGGATCTTGAACGATCCTGAACCGCGATCGCTCTTCTCTCTCCGTACCCCCCTTCTCGTTTGTTCGTTCGTCGATTGTTCGTGCGGTTCGCACAGTTCTTCCACGTTGCAAACTGCTTCCCCTTGTTGCATCGCTGTTGTCGCCGATTTCTTTCGTCCAACACGAGCTTCTTCCCCCCTCCCCCCCCGATCAGAGAAAAGGAAGAGACTCGAGGAACAGTTGACAGGCTTCTTTCCTCAGGGAAAGAAAGAGTTTTTTCAGACCAGGTGAACCAAAGTTAGCGTTCGCGGTTTGATTTTATTTTCTGCGCCGATCGATCTCACCCTCCCCCAGAGTGAGAACGAAAGCTTCACTCGAGAATCACTTGATAACTGCCGAACAACTCCGCCAATTGTCGGAGGATTCTTCCATCCTTTTCCAAGTTTCTTCTTTTGAATACAATCCGTAGGAATGTTTCTTTCTCGCGATCGCTCTTCACTCGATTGATTTCTTCGCTCTCGAGTGCTTCGAGGATCACTCGGTAATTTGACGAAGAGCTCCGGGATCTTGTCCTCGACTCGTTTCACGTGACGAAATGTTTTTTCCTTCTTTCGAGTTTCTGCTTCTTTTTGAAAAAACATAACAACAGGACGGAGTTGAGGAAAGGAGGAATTTTTATCGAATGAAACGCGGTACGTGCCAGTCTTTCGGTGGCGACGACCACAATGCGCCAGCCGCTTAACAACATGGCCGACATTGCGCCAAAGAAACGCCCCAAGAGTTCTATGCGTCCATCGCGTTCGACAACGAAGGAACGAAGAAACAGAAAGAAAATCCTGCACCGACGACCAGCAGATTTCGAAAGTGCCTTCTGCGTGATACCAACCACGCTCCCAATCGGAGTTAAAATCGTCAAACTATGACGATTCCGACGTTCTCAAACTACGATCTAAACTACGATCATCGTTAATTCGAAACCTTGTCATTGGTCGAACAAAATTTTTCACCAAGCTAAAAACTTCTGGAGCTAAGTTCAACGAATTTCCACGAAGCTTCCCCGTCGAATTGAAATTCTTCCAAATTTCCTCTTCAAATTCCGAGGATTAAATTCGAGACGAATTTAGAATTTTACCATTTGCCAGACGAAAAATTCGGTTCTCCCGGAATTTTTCTTTTTAATTAGATGGCAGAGAATTCTGCAGAAGTGATTGTTTCATCTGTCAATTCCCCGAAATTAAACTACTCCCAAGTACCTTCGAGAAAATTCATGAAAAGCAGCTCTCGGCTTTAACGATTAACAACATATATATATCAGAAAGTTGAACAAAATATTACCAGAAAAAGAAAAAAGAAAAAAAGGGTGGCTTTGTGACTCGAAAGAGGAGGATAACAATGGGACGTTAATTAACTCGGGTTGCACCGCGTCGGACAGCGTCCAGCCGGGTGTTGGCGAACAAAGCCGCCGCTTTTCCAGAGTTTTCCCGTCGGACGCGTTGCGTAAGACGCGCGAGGCGCGGAAACCGAGCGCACTTCCGGTTCAGGATGGCACCGCGCCAGGACGCAACCCGCCAGACGCGAGATCTTTGTCTCCCAGTTTGCACAACTTCCAAATTCTCTCCCTCCCTTTTCCTTTTCTTTTTCATTTTTTTTTTTTTTTTTGCTGTCGCAAAGACGATTAATTGTTAATTAACGATATATTGGAGAATTACCATCCTGTTATTATTTCATTAAACCAACAATTTCATACGCGCTTCGCCAGATTCACGGATCACTCTCAACTCGAACGCTTCCTTTGAAGTTTTGAAAATTCTCGGAACAAAGTTCGAAGACATCGCCAATCAAAGACTGGCGAATTTTGAGCGGAAGTAGGAAACCGTAACGAGAATAATCGCAAGAATAATCGTATCGTCGATCGGAAGTCACTTTTGCGAAATTAGTCGACCGCGCCGAGGAAAACTTTGGAGCGTTTACTTTCGAAATTTGCAGGATCAACGAATTTTCCACAGCAATTTCAACTTACCGCTACTTCGATTTTTCTTCGAGCTTTAATTTTGTTTTGATTGCATCGGCAGCTGGCATTAAAGAAACGCGAATCTCTTATCGAGACGTTTAATGAACTTCTCTTTTGTTTTTCGATTCTTTCCAACGAAATTTATTAATCCAAGGATTAATAAATTTTTCACCGAATTTTCATCGCAAACTTTAGATCGATATTTCCAAGGAGAACTATACTATTTTTTAGTAACAGTTTATTACACTGCTGCGAACGACAATTTTTCATCGAATATTTCATCAAGTATCGCAGTGAAAGTATATTCGTAACAACTTCTCTTCAAAAAAACCACCACCGTGGAAAGGATTTCATTAATTTTTAAAATTTTCCCAACTTCCTCTTTCCATCTCGCATTCTTCAATCTTCTTTCAATTTCCCAGTAAAGTAACCTTGGCCAATCTTCAACGAAACGCATAAAATTATCTCTGCTCCAGTTTCTGTCATCTTTCTAACAAGTTCACGAACCTCGAAACGTTCCTTTGTCTTCCTAACAAATCAGCTTCGCTAAATCTTTAATAGACCTTCAGAAATATCTCACACTAGTTATTTCCCATTTCCCTTGCAAATCACTTTCGCTGATCTTCAGCAAAGCTCCTCGTTTCCTTAATCTCTCCTCCCTTTTTTCCAAATAAATCAACCACTTTGGCCCAAAAGATTCTCACGTGAATTTTTTTTTTTTTTTTTTTCATTCCCAGCAAATCATAGCAAATCATCTTTCCTAACCTTGGAACGAAGTTTCGGAGTTTTGCACCGATTTTTCTTCACTCTTCCATCTAATCTTGACCAAGTTCTGAAAATTCTCTTCGCACCAATTTTCTTCATTCGTCTATCTAATCTTGATTCAGCTCTAAAAATTCGCGTAATCTTGACTAATTGTAAATTCCGAACATTCTCCTCGCATTTTTCTTCACTTGCAAGTCACCTCCATCAATCTTTTCTAATCCCAAGTGCTAAAAATTCGAATTATCTTCCACCAACAATCGTTCACAAACATTCGCAGAGTCGTGGTCGCGCGAGGCCAGTCTAAAACCAGAGAAAACCACTCCAAACCAGCAGATACCGGTAACAACCTCGTCCAACAAAAGCGACAGGTTAACCGCGAGGCAAGAATACAACGAACGAAGCCGAACGAACGCGAAACGTCGCATCGCGAGCAAAATGTATCCGCGGTGCGGATGAATAAGCGATGAAACGGCCGTATCGCGTGGCAGACGTCCATCTCTCGATCCGCGATCGATCGATCGTTAGAAAACCGAGCTACGATTACGTCGAAACGATCGGAGAACATTCATCGGCGAGGGGAGGGACGTGTATTCCGATTTCCACGATCTCGACGATACGCGAAAAAGCGGTGAAAGTAAGCGGCGACCGGTGAATTTCGCGCCGAAATCGCGGCAGTTTGCGCAAACCGCGCGCAACAAGTTCGACGCTGTCGCTCGTGAAATAAACTGTAGCCAATCAAATGTCTATCTCATTTTTTTCCGAATCGGAGGCTTCGTTGTCGCGTATCTCAGCGATTTTCTCGATTATGCGAACCCGCGGGTTTGACGAGGAGACAGGAGAGTTTGAGAAGCACAGAATTCCAAAATGAGTAGAATTTCGTAGAGAGAGAAGAGTAATTTTAATGTTTGAGAAGCGACGATGTTTAGTTCGAAGTAGAATCTTTGGACAAATTCGAACGAACTGTGAATTTGAAGTTTGAGGAGTGAGTATGTCGAAGTTTGATCTGGTTTGAAGCAGGGCGTTGAAAGACTTGTGATCCGATTTTTTAAATTTGGAATCCTCACAAACCTACGTAGCACAAATTCGAGCGTAGCCTCGGAAAATTATAAAAACTTTCCACGAACTTTCCTCAGAGTAAATTCGACAATTGTGAATTTCGACGCTCAAACAATCCTTCCTCTCTTCGCGTCTTTCCCCTCGAAACTTGAAATGACCCTCAGAAATCCGCGAAAGTTCAACTTTAAGCAGTAAATATCGTCGATCCTTCCGAATCGCAAATTTTTCACTCGATTTCCCAAAGGAGCAGCCAATCCTTCGCGCGGCTGTTCGCCACGGCTGAGGAACGGAGAAACTTTGCATAGATTTCGCAAAAGCTTCCGATTCTGGCATGTTCTCCGCCGATTCAAGAAATCCCGCGGCACAGTTGGCTTCTAATTTCAAGTTTCAGCAACGTGTTTGCCGCTTGTTCTAGTCCAAACAATTCTCAAAGAGAATCCAGCATTCGCGTGTTATCGTCCAGTGAAACGAAACATCTCGTTTCTCGTCTCGGTATTCCGAGCCCCTCGGAATTAAACACACTCGCTGCCACCGTGCGTTTTACGTCTCAATTCCGATTCGAGCCGGCAGTCGGAAGCAAGATCTACGAGGACTGTTCGTCCCAGCACCTGATCCGTCCTTTCCTCGCTCTCGGACAAGATGTTTGTCAGATTCCTATCTGTCTATCAGATTTCCTTATCAACGGCACAACTCGTTCCTCTGACATGGACCCCGAGGATTCTCGACTGTTGGCCAAACGCAACGCGAGACCGCAAAGTCCGAGTCACTTTTCACAAAGTAAATTTCGGTTGTTCGAATATTTATAGAAATAAATTCAACAGAGACTGTGTGATCTATGTTGGGACAGTTTCAATGGTTTGATAAATGGATCGTGGATTTTTATGCAGATTTGTAGTTTTTGAATTGTTTGATTAAGAAAGTAGAAGAACAGTGTTTCCTTCGTTCTGCGTGAAAATATATGTACGATACACGCGTAATATAAAATACACGAAATATATTCACCTTCACCGAAATATTCAAAATACACGCGAGATGCAAAGACATGTACAAAGTAGCCAAAGTGTGATACATTCCTTGAAACAGACTTCTTTTTCTAACAGATATAACAGTTTTCTGTCCGAGCCACGTTTTTTTTTTTTTTTTTCAGTTGTCGCGAAAATGCGACGAAACTGGATGAAACATCCAGTGGTCGAACAATTAATCAGACGAGAATGCTTAGCGAGAATCTGATTAGACAGATGTTTCGGGGTCGTTTAATGGGATTGTAGGTGATTCTCCTAGTGTAGCTTCGTATAAAGTGTTTCTTGTTTGGTAAAACGATTAACGGGTTGAGAATGAATACAATGTGGCGTTAAATGGAGATTTCTCATGGGAAATGGAGCTTCTGTTCAGCGATTCCGTTGAAGATAAGCCCGGCAATATAGATGGTTTAAGGACGATTCGTGTGATGTTAGCAAAGTAGCGATTTTATCACTGCCACTTTGTCGTGGTTTTCTCGTGTCGTTTTTTTTCTAACAACTATTCACCTCCTTATCTATCCACAACCTGCATTACGTTCTCAATATTCCGAGATCGATCTTCCGATTCTATCTAAAATACTGTTTCAACACAGTCCTCGAAAAAAGATTTCAACTTTTCTTTTATCAAGCAAACGATACGTCCATTACACTGGAAACACCAATTGCAAGTACGACTTCAAAATCGTTGACAAACTTTTTCTTTCGTTTTGTTGTTTTTATGAATGTACTAATTAACCTAACCTTTTCTATTAACTCAGAAGAAACTAACTCGTTGCACTCAAAACTCCAATTAAAAGTTTGACATACTGTTGAGAGATAGACTGTTGTTTTCTAGTGATCTTTCATTTTTTTTTTTTTTTCTTTTTATTATTCGTTCAATTCAAACGCAATTTTAACGAAAAGTTTCAATCTTTCTCTGTCAATTCAAAACACTCATTATACTTGGAACGTGGAGTATAATTGTTCTTTGAAATGTATTCCACTCTTCTCTAAAATATTTCCAATATTTAGAATTCTTCTTTCTTGGTTTCTCAAACCTGCCGCTTTGGAAAAAGTACTCTGATCTTATCTACTTGAAGCAACTAAGCACAATTCTCGCAACATTAACCACCTAACCTAACCGTTCCTCTGTTCTTTCTGAAGAAACTTCAGAAAGAACCTTTCTTCTCAAGCTCAAAACCTCTACAAGTTGCACTCGTAATTACGAGTTGACAAACTCTCTCTCTCTACCTTTTGTCTCCTTGGAACATGTTCTAAACTTTTTTGTCAGCTCGGAATTCTCAGGCATCACGTCAAAACTTCAACCCTCAAGCTCGAAACGCCTACAAGTCCTACAACGTGGACGAACTATCTCCTTGGAACATGTTTTAACCTTTTTTATCAACTCGAAATTCTCAGCTCTCACGTCAAAACAATCTGTACAACGTGCAATAGATTCAAGATTGTTTTAAACTTCAACCCTCAAGCTCGAGACCCCTACAAGTCTTACAACGTTGACAAACTATCTCCTTGGAACATGTTCTAACCTCGAAATTTTTAGCTGTTGCATCAAAACAACCTATACTACTCATGGATGTTCAATTCAAGATTGTTCCTACGCAACAGACTGAAGATTGTTTCTCTACTTGAGAATGAGTTCTCATTGTCCGAATCCTGAAACCATAGAGGCCTAAACCTCCAATCTTTGACACCAACGACTACTCTCTTGCCTGCTACTCTGTTACGTTGAATTTCACCTAAACCTGCGGAGCTACACTATCTACCGAACCGTCTCGCGTCGTTTCGTCACAGCCCCGTTTTCCTCCAACGTCACACTTTCAGCAACACGATGAAACGGCTGTCCCGTCGAAGCCTAGCAATACAGAGAAACACTGCAACCATCTGAGCGTAGTATCGTAATCTCTCTCAAACACACGCAAACACACATTCTTTCTCCGCAGTGTCTCATACCTGGGGGCGTGATGCCGTGGGGGTTAAGATGCGGATGATGATGGGGGCTGGTGAGGATCCCCTTGCCCTGGAGATGATGGGCCGTCGGTCCGGGCGAGCTAGTCGCCGGCAGATGCGCCGCCGGATTGTAGAATCCAGCAGCGGCGAGGGCAGCAGCGCTGAAGTAGCTAGCCGCGGCTACCGCCGAGGACGGATGCGACAATTCCCTCTGGCTTGGCAACGGTGGCGGTGTTTCCGGCGCGGCGGCCGGGCTGCCCGGTCCGCCGGGCGGCGGCGACGCGCTTCCCTGCGACGACGAGCCGCCCAAGATCGGCGGGTGAGTCGTGGCGGCGGTCAACAACGACGAGACGCTGAAGTCGGTGGGTCGGGGGGCGGCCGGCGCCGGCAGGTGGCCGCCGGATATGTGTCCGTTCGGGTTGCTGGACGGCGTGCCAGCGATCGAGGTGGCGAAGGCCGAGTGCTGATTCAGAGCCGTCGCTGACGCGGGGTACGCCATCCCAGGCCCCCCCGCCTCGGCCCTCGGCCCCGTGTTTGCACCCTCGACCACGTTAGCCTCCAATTCTCTGCGTCTACGTCGTTGGCCGTCGATGTCCTTCGCGGAGGAGTCCACCTCCTCCTCCACCACCTCCTCGAGCCGTGATCGCTGCTGTAGCGCGGAGGGTTGCGGAGTGCTGGCGCAGTGGGTACCCCTGCACGCTGTGTCTTGTTCGAATCTCATCGAGACGGGCGGGTCTGCCGAGTCGCGCGAGATTCCTCTTCGAGTGACTCAAACCGGGCGAGCGCTACTCTTCTTCTTCTTCTTCTTCTTCTTCTTTTCTTTCTTTTCGTCAGTTCGTTGGTTCGATGTTTGTTGGATACCTTGGCTGGCGTTCAACGAGGGAAGTTTCGCACACTCGAACGATTACTTTCTGCGCTTTCAAACGCGCACGGGGCTCTCAAACACAGATACACTTCGGTCGAATTCTTCGATCGGGTTTACACTTGGTGCGGCTCGATCACGCTGATCCTCGACGTCGCGTTGTCGACCGTCGTGTACGTCTCTAATGGTCGATTCTTCGGCATGCTAGACAAGGGAGAGAGTTGTGCGAGAAACGTTCCAGACGTTCAGGAACGTAGATCGAGATCCTGGCTGCGTCGTCGTCGCAGTCGATCCGAGCTTCCCTCGATCACCGTCGCCAGCAGTCGTACGCTCGACATCGTACACGTCTCGTGCACCTTGTTGCTTCTCCGAGCTCGTGCCTTGGCTCTCTTCGAACGCCACGAAGGCTTCGAACACCGAGAAAAGAAGGAATCGTTTCTCCGGGATGTGTCGACTGTCGCGTCGTCCGTGGAACTTTACATCTGGCTTTCAATTTCAGAAGGTACGCTTCGTCGATCCACCCGAGTCGACGATTTCCCCCGTAGAATCGGCGGTGGCGCTTAGACAGAGTCACACCGTGGCACGATACACCGACTGCTACGAACAAGCACCACTGGTTACGTGCACGTCGAGGAACGTGGTGCACGTAAATCCTTGCGACGTTCACTGTTCACTGACTCACTGACTATCGTCCACCGGAGAGGCCAGTTCCGCGAAGCACTCACTTCCTCGATTACAAAGTATCAACGACGACGACGACGACGACGACGAGGTGGCTAGACACGACGCGAGACGCGACACGAACACGCGGCCAGACCGGGTAGCAAACCCGCTTCTCGTCGTTGTGTCTTGGAGAGAAACAACGTCGGCGAGAGAGCGGACGCGACACGACGAGACGAGACGAGACGAGACGAGTCGAGACGAGACGAGACGAGTCGAGTCGAGTCGAGTCGAGTCGAGTCGAGTCGAGTCGGAGCAGCGTCCGACGGCCGGACGACACAGGCCGGAGGACGAGGACAGTCCGGACTAGCTTCTATATCGTAACGCGCAAAACGCCAGGCGAGAGAGACAAAAAGGCGAAAGAGCGAAGCGAGAGAGAGGGCTCTCTGGATGAGAGACACGATGCTCGGGTGCTGTGCGCGCTGGTCGCCTCGGTCGGGGCTGGAGAGCGGACGAAAGGTGTTACTTGGGTGGCGCCGCGATGGTCACTGAGCAGCGCTAGGATTGACACCTCCTCTGGGGGCTCACCCCCACACCTCCCGCGGAGGTGTTGGTGTGCTAAAGTCCTCGTCCGGATTCAGGGCGTGTGTACGCGCGCGTCTACGTGTAGACGGGGGGCGGCCGCGTGTGTGCGTGTGTGTACAGACGGAACGGAGTGTGCCTGCGCCGCCGAACGGACGCGGGAGGCGTGAATGCTGGAGGGCAGCGACGCGAAGACTGAGACGGTGCAGGGGCTCCTCCTCCCTTCCCCTTCGACCGTTCGCGTACACGTTCTGGTGGGAGAACCCGCCGCGACAACCTAGCCGACGGTGCGGCACCGCGTGCGACAAGAACGGAACTAAACGGGTCGCGCGAACAACGAGAAGGGACAGACTATCTACCAAACCCCCACCGCTTCCCACGGCGGGCGATAATGAGCGCTCGTAGTTCGGATTGGCGTTCCGGCGCCAATCCGAGCGGCGTTGCTCTCGACGCCTTTTCCGACGTTCCCCGTCTCACTTCGTTCAACTCCGCTTCGACCTCTCTGTCTTCGTTACCCCCACCGAGACCCTCGGTTCTACACAACGCTTCGGACGTTCTTCCCTCTTTTCCGTCTCTCTCTCTCTCTCTCTCTCTCTCTCTCACTCTCTCCCTCCCTCCCTCTCCCCTTCTCGCTCCCCACCAGCGCGCGTTTAAGGGTGTTAACCGCGAGTACGCCCATTAACACCACCCTCCCAGCGACACCGTGTTGTCGAGCGGGGGTTCCCCACGGGGAGAGGGGATGGAAACGAACGACGTTGCTCGAAGCTTCGCTGTCGAGAACGATGCCGATTGACACGTTGCTGGATTTTCATCGGCCTCGCTGCGCACCCATCGACGAACTCGCGAGATGCCCGATAAAGAGTTTGTTTGCAGGTTGTCGCGGCAAAAATTTCGAGTTTCTCCCGGAGGTTCGTTACAGCCGCGCTGTCACAGTTTTCCAAAACTCTCTAAGGATCTTCCAATCGAGTCAGATTTAAATTCACTCGCTCGATCCAACAAACAGTCGAACGAAGGAAACCACGCGAACCGAAATTATCCGTATCGCGAGAATTCCATGCGTCTCCGATTTCAGTCTCCTCGAGATTCAGGAGCCAAGTCCCATGCGGTGGAATTTGGGTGCCGCGGGCCGGCCGGTGGAACGACGCGGCGCGCCGAACCTCGACAGCCGGTTTTCTCCATTAATCCGGAACGGCACTTCATCAGTCATAATTCAAGCCGATTGGCCGTGTCAAGAACCGTCCGAATTTTCCGCGAAAAGCCGAGTGAGAAATTTTCGCGAGCTGTGCCAAAATTCGCGCTAGCCAGCGTCACTCCGCGCGTCCCCCTCAACCCCCTCGACGCCCCTCTCTGCCTTCCCCGCGTCGTCCCTCGTACGGATCGTTCGAGGCGACCTGCGCCTTGCGCCCGCCGAGAGAACCGTCGACGGAGGAGAAACCACTCGCCCCGCCCACTCGGCCCCCACTCCACGCGCCTGCCACCCCACCGCACCGCGTCACGTGACGCGCTCCCCACCGCTCGGTTCCGCCGTCAGTCTGGCGCGTCCCTTCGGCACCTTCCCCTATCTCATCCCGGTTCCGCCCTCCCCACCACCACCGCCAAGCCACTCTCGGTTTTTCGCCCCGGTCGTCGTGTGGCCCCCTCGTCCTTCGCGCCGTCGAGTGTTAGCGAGACGCCCAGCGCGTCACAGTGTTGCCAAATCCGCGAGAGCTTTTCCACCGTGATTTCCAGAAACACTCTGCGCGATAACTACGCCGCTGCGAAATCGGTCCGCGAGATTACGTCGCTGCGCCGCGCACGACGCTTGCTGTCCCTTCTTCCGCGTCGTCGTTACTTCACGATGTTTTTCCAGCAGGATTTCCACGGCAGGCAATTTTCGACGATTCACCGCCTGGACATTCGGTTTTATGGAGGAAGTTGAAGATTGGTTTTTGGAATTTTTAAGGAATTTCTAGGTTTCCTCCGGCTTGCCTGCTGGAGCAGATAAAACCTCAAGGAAGTTTGATCGGGAGAATTTTTGGAACTTGAGTTCGTAAAACGTAAAAAGGGTGAGGATTGTCAAGGATCAACGCGTTGTGTTAATTATCTTTCAATATCGAGACTGTGAAACAAGGTTCCAACGAGTCGTCATAATTACTTTGAAGAAATTTCAAGAAGCCGTTTATCATCTCGAAAGTCTTTTCGTTTGTCAATCGTCGTATCGATACTGTCGATAAAGTCTACGCAAAATATCGACTCGTAAAAGCCTCTTCGTTTTAAATAACAACGTTTTAAACAACACGCCTCTGCTTTCTTCAAGCTTACAAATCACCCTGTCGAAGCGCACCAACACGAAAATGTAAAAATTGCGTCAGCTGCGTTTCATCGGTGCAACATGTGCGGTCAATAGCAACACCGTATTAAAGAACAATTTTCGTGATGACGTGGAGGGAAGGTCGACGATCCTTCTCCATAAACATCGAACAAATTCGACTCGATGACACAAAAATTCAAATTGTCTAAAATTATTTAAAAAATTCGATCTGTCGCTCAGTTTTAGTTTTCAGGTTTCGTCTCTCTTATCTAATCCGTATCATCCGATAAACTTACTGTGGAGTTCTCCACGTGACAAATTGTCTTCGTCGATTCTCTCATCTCCAAAAAGCATAACAATCAACGAGTTTTAGTCAATGCGAACCGATCGAATATCGCTCGAATCTGATAAAACTGAATGAACGTTCAACAAGAATTCGTTGAAAATCGGTCACTAAACTACCGTTAACTCCATGTCCAAGCGTAGAACGATTTTTGGAGTTAAACAAGATAATCTAACGATGAATGGTACATTGTCTCAATGTGATTCAACGTCGACATCCGAATCTAACCGTAACCACATTGAAACTCGTTCACGCGCATTGTGAATCGCATGGCTAGTGTAAATAGAGTCCACGGACCGCGATCGATTCCGGCTGGCTTTCGTGTTTCGAGTCTCGACACACCGTTTATCGTCGCGAGAGCGTTACTATTTACGCCGCGAGTCTTGGGAATAACGGAGCAGAAACATGGCGACAGAAAGCGATAACGATCATTTCGGAGTTACCTCTCGTTCGTAAGTTTTTTTTCACTTGAGACAAGCAACTTTGTTCCACTCGTGGTGCAATGAAAATTTCATCGCAGAAAAACGAATTTGAGCTTACGTACCGTCTCTTCGACAATTTAATAGCACCCAAGTACATCGAGTTCTTCAAGTTTTACCTTCAATTTTCAATTTTTCAGAATTATCCTGCATTTCGAGCTGGATCCAGCAATTCTATCTCATTCGGTATTTCTTGATCTTAATATATATCTATATAGTTGAGTATTAAACGTCAAATTCTGTCGAGAAAATTAACCCTGTGACGAAAAATTTCTGTGCGTCAAATAATAATTTAATTGCAGAAAATTAAAAATTTGAAACAATCTCGTAGATCGAGAGTACACGCACAGTCTCGACGCAAGCTTCGTGCCGCACTTCACTGTCAAAGCTCGAACGCACGCTGTCAGCCGTCGAGTATCTTGCCAATCTTGCTACCTCTCGAGTAGCAAAGAACACAACTACGCAACAATCCGCCAGAACGGTATCGCCTATTGTACCCGATCCGAAGCGGTTCCAACTGGAAAAGGAGCTCGACCTTTCGCCCGAAATCCTTTCACCTAGAATCGCTTCCTATTTTAATACACACCACCCCTCGTAAGGAATACCACCATCGCGAAATGGCCCACGGGGGAACGGTTTCACTCTGGATAATTGGTTTCTTACGGAGATGCTTGGCTCAGAGGGTTACGGCCGCTGCAGGAAAAGTGATCCCGAAAGGAAAAGTAACGCGAAAGAAGTTACCTCGTTTCCCCGGGTGGGGAGGGTGGAGGCAAAGAAACGGCGAGTTACGCGCCGAGTACAAAGGCCCTCTTTCCTTCCGTCTCGATCGATACCGCTTAACATCGGTTTCGACGGTTTTAAGACGCGCGGCCACCCGTTCGAGCACAGCCGTTCGAAACAGTTGCAAAGTTCGCCGCGGCAGCAGCAACAAGCTGCATTGGAATCGTACGGTGTCACGTTTAAGCCCCGTACACGCTTACCGGGATGCGATTTCGTTGCGTACGCTCGTTGCACTGCGCTCGCCTATCGATCCTCCGCAACGTCCTGCCTCAACTTGGCATTAAGTTAAAGCCATTTATAGTTTCACGATTACTGTATTCTGTCAATGTACCACTGCTACTGAAATATTGTTCGCAACGATTCTTCATCTCCAAGTTTTTCATCGAAGTAACGTGTCCAGTATCTTTACCACTTGCTCTATTCGTGCTTGTTGTATCTAAGAAAAATGTGAGTAACGAAGAAAAGCGGTAAAATACAGAGCAACTTCGAATGACTGAAATTCATCGATCTTAATAATAAAAAAGTCTATTCTATGTAATTTTGTTTCGAATACAGTTCGTTCCTAGAATACAGTAAATCGAATCTAATTTCGTCAAGCGTGACCGTGGCTTTAGTCGAGTCATGTTACAAACGTGCACGTGGTTCCGTCTATTTCTCTGAAACAGTTCGGCTTGCTCCCTAACTTGGTATCAAATACGTTTAGATAGACAGCAAGGATATATTTTCCAAAGAGCGTACGAGGCTTTACTCATTACCAGGATCGCAGTTTACTACTCGAGGCTGGTTAACAGCTCCATTCACACGACTCTAGAATCGTGGCGATTGCCACGACGCGGATATATCAATAACGAAACACTTTCGTTTTCGCATTCCTGTTATTCTTTGTTCCTAGATTCTGACTGTATAATTCGTAGCCCCGAGGCAAGTGCTCGAGCAGTTACGACCACTATTAATGACTCATCAATCAATATCCACGAACTAACTTTGCTAAGTTTGGCTATACCGCCGGAACCCCCATCAAATTCCCTTTCTCTTCCTGAAAAAAAGGAAATCTATTTCCATTAACGCTACGCGATGCCGTCGAAATCGTGAGATTGTAATGTTCATAGTCTGTCAATAACGAAGTGTAATAATTTGTGCAAATTTATATCTCGATAGACACTACTTAAGCAGACGGTAAAATTTGGAGCATGGAAATCTTGAGATATCAAGGTTCTGGAGCATTCTTTGCTTTTTGTATATTTTTCTGAGAATCAAGAGTAATATCAACGTAAAGAACATTTATTTGATTAAAAATCTCATCGCATCTTTAGAAATTTTAATGCTCCGGAATCCCCAGATTTCAAAATTCCCATACTCCGAAACCCGACGAGTCAAAAATTTCGAGCAGGAGTCTGTGAATAATCCAAACAGTCTGTACAACTTCCCAACATTAAATTCCCTATCATGTGCAAATTTTCCAACAAATCGCACAGAAACATTCTTGATCGAATCGTATCAATTACCCAACGTCCGTCCGTTCTCATGTTCCACCAAACAGTCCAAGATTCCTCGAACCTACAACAACTGCCTGTTCTTCAAAGAAATCCAAGAAAACTCCGTAACACACCGATCAATTGCTGTCTCTTCGGAACAGTCAGCCGTACAATTCGACGCTGGTAGGAACTCGGCAAAAGTTCGGCCAGGCCAGGGTACACGTCCGACGGGCTGAGGCAAGAGCAAACTTCGCGTCCTGAAAGGAGCCAGGGAGTCCAGTCGGAGCGAGAGGGAGATGGATCCAGACTCGGGGAGGGGAGGGGAAAGCGCTTAAAGATAGGGGGAATGAAGAAGAAAAAGAGGAAAAAAAAGAAGAAAAGAGAAAGAAAGAACAGGGATAAGAGGACAAAGAGCGTGCACACGACAGGGAAGAAGATAAGCTGGCCGAAAGAATGAGCGAAAGAGAGAAAGGGAGAAAGGTGGTGAGAGAGGGGAAAAGAAGGGAGAGAGGTGGTCATAATCGCGCAGACCGCGTCATAATCCGCGACGAAAAACATTTGACGAGCGCGCCTGGCTGG
This sequence comes from Melipona beecheii, assembly GCA_032399605.1. NCBI lineage: Eukaryota > Metazoa > Arthropoda > Insecta > Hymenoptera > Apidae > Melipona > Melipona beecheii. The sequence goes on from JAUCMO010000447.1 coordinate 1,838,730, forward strand.
TAAACGGGCAACGGAACGAGGCGTGGCCTGAACTGGCCCCGCCCACCCGCGAACAACAACCCCCTCCAACGCGACCCGCAACAACGCGCTGGTGGGGGGTTCCTCGGTGTCGCGGAACGCGCGGAATCGCCCGGAACCGAGGGGTGGGGGGGGCCGGCGAGACGAGGACGGAGACTGGCGCGGCATTCGTCCCGCGACCACGATCCGAGCAGGACGGAGAAACACGACCGCGCCGCTTCCTGCCTTTTCTTTCACGCGCTTTTTTTACACCGTGCCCCCGAGCACGTACACCCCAGCGTGTACGTATAGCCACCGTCGCGTCCACGGCCGCGCCACCGGGAATGGACACCTACGGCGGCCAGTGTATCGATGTTCGAACGCCGTACTCGCGATCGACACTCGCTACGTTCGTCTTCGCGTTTCATCCGCTTCTTCGGCCCCCCTCTCCCTTCTCACCGACGATTTTTCTCGCCGTTTCGAATCGATCGTTAACCAGGTTGTTTCTCAATTAGAAACTCGTGTGGTCGTAGGATTCATACGGTTGGATCTGTTTCTCAGTTGGACTCTGGTTTTTTCAAATGTAATCGAGAGATCGGAGAATCGACCTTTGGTTGATTTTCGTATTTTTCGATTTTTGCAAATGCCATCGTATTCAACGTAATTCGCATTATCACACACTTACTCTTACACCTAATCTCAGCAGAGAATTTTCTAGAATATTTGAATGTACACTGTGTACAAGAAACGAACGCGTCTATCGTTGTACACGGCACGCGGAAATTAACCGTAACAGAACCGAAATACTAAACCGAGCACGAAAATTGTTTGACCATTGTACTGTACATATTCCACGCGAATTACTACACTTTCAAATTTCGCACCACCGCGAAATACCCACGATCCACTTGCTAATGATTGCCCGAAGCACCTTATCGAAGGCCCTCTCTGCGTAAAATTTCCAACCTGACAGGCCGACTTCCTATCAAAACCAAGAGACGTGTCAATCGACAGAGGTTCTTATCGATCTTCCTCATCGAATATATCCCTCGGCGCATCGATCATCCTAACGCTGAAATGCCGCGTACAGTCGGCGGAACATCGGGGCCGATAACCGATCTAGGCAGGACTCGCGGCGCGAGGGGGGGAGGGGGAGAGAGGGAGAAAGTCTCGCGACTGGCAGATTCAAAACCACGCCGGTGATAGAAGATTAAAGCAGACGCGTTTGAAAGAGGCGGCGGAGCGGATAAGAGATCGGCAGCGGCGCGGCCTGTTCTTCTTTTATTAGAACGCTTAGCTCTCTCGGCGCTCCGGCACACGGAAAGAGAGATAGTCCGCGCCAGATATTCCGTATTTTCTTGTATAATACGGCCGGCTAAATAAGGAGTTTCCAGGCGACCGGATCCCTAGTGAGCCTGGCGGTTCGAGGCATCGGCCAATCGCCGTCTACCGATCCGATCGGGAATTTAATGCCGGTAATGATCGCCAGCGGAGGCCAGGCCAAGCCTCTGCGCGAACCTCTACCTCTCGAGTAAGATCTAATGCGTAATTGCCGGTGCAACTCGGAGTTAGCCCCGGAGTCGTTAACACTTTGCTCGCCGCTCGTTCGTGCTCGCCCAAGTTCCCCCGGTTTCCAATTCCTCGTTCCGCGATTCCACGACGTGATAAATTCGTTACTGAAACGATCTCGTTCGCCGGCCGACCGCTGCCCGCGTGATTTCCCCGTGCGATCTCCTCTCCTCCGAGAGCATCTCCCGACGAGTTTGAGTTTTTCGATCGAGCTCAAGCTGAGAGAGCAAGAGGAGAGAACAGTCGATGGATTTGTTTTTGGTTGTCTCTGGACTGGCCAACCTTCCCGACGTGCATTCTCGAGGTTGCGTCTCGAGGTATCCAAGATTCTCAGAATCCGTTTTTAATTGAGCTGCCAGCGAGAGGAAGAAAGAGTCGACGGGTCTCGATCGTTTCTCGTCGTTGTTTCACCCGGTCGTTCCAGAACCCTTGAGGTGGAAACGCTGCATTTTCAGAGATTTTCGAAACTCGTCTTCCTCTCTAACAGAGGTAGATATAGTTTCGTAAATAGTTTGCACTTTCTTTATACCTATTTTTCTCGTTTGGTTGTTTTTCACGGGTTGTTGCGACAAAGTGATGCAAGTCCGTTCTTTGAGAAAGCTATGCGAACTTTCCATTTACAAACGATCCGTAATTTTAATCCAAAAATATTCGCTCGTTCCAATTAAAATTTCCATTTTGACAAATCGACGTTTTGTTATTTTCTCAAAAAAATAAAAGAAAATTTCAAAGTGAATGGATCCATGCGTAACCTTCTTCGCTTTTCGGGCAACAGTAGCTGAACAAAGGATCGCACCTTGAATACGCGTTCGCAATAGAAAGAATTAATTAAGGGAGTGAAAAAGCTTGGATGGACTAGCTGGGTCGGTCGAGATCGGCAATCGTCCGGTCACCAAACGGATATCGTATTTATCGGCGATAAAAACGAGCCACTCTATCATCCCCGTAAATCTCTGTCCGCTGGTGTGCATTTCCTTTGAAAGTGTTTTCTCCGTCGCTCGCCGGCAGTCTCGCCGGTCTTCTTGCGCGCTCGCGCGATTTTATTTATCGCGGTTCACCTGACGACCCGTCCGCTTTCAACCAACTATCGCTGTCATTCGCGAACGAGCAGACCTCGAATCTCCGAGCTCTCTTTTGCTCTCAACTCGCGACAAGAATTTTTCTACTCGTTCTTGTATCTCGCTCATTGTTCGTGCCTGCTTGCCTGTTTGCAAATCTTCCCGTGCGTATTTTTCGTGCATTCGCGCAGAAACACGCATCCGCGGCCCGTTGATAAATAAATTTCCACTTCGAGTCGCAAAGCGAGCGTCTCCCTTCGAAAATATACGCAGCTACGACATTTCGATCAAATTTTCAAAATCGTCACGATCGAATAGATTGTGATTGTGACTTTGACTCTGTAATAAAATTCTCAACATTTTCAAAGGTTTTGGAATCAACGAAACGCAATTTTTTTCCGAAAATGCCACAGAAATTTTCCAAATGAAAGAAATATTATTCTCAGAGTCGATTTCTACTTGTGCAACGTACTGTACATTTGGCCAACTATTTTGCCAAATATTATATTTCGGAGACTGTCAGAGTCCTACGAGACTGAAGGGGTGATAAAAGGTGGCTTCTTGCGATAATTAACTGCATAGGAAGTCGTAGGAGATAGGGCCGTGACTAGGAGGGGGAAAGGGTAGAATTACCTTGATTCTCTATGGATAGAACAGATGTGATAGGATAAGACTTGATGTTGCTTTGAGGTGATCTTTGGGAGAGCAGTTCGCATTTGTAAGGATTACCCGCGGTATATCGAGAAACGGAGGTAGCAGCAAGCGGAACTAATTAGTTCCTGTGTGAAAATATTTGCCTGCAACTAGAAACTGATACCACTCTCTGAAACAGCAAGACGCGAACTGTCTTCGCGTACTACGAATCTTCTGTCTGCCTTTAAAGTTGCATTGCAAATTACCAGCGGAGGAACAAGAGGCCAAGATCGTATCACAGAGCCTACAAGCGAACCAAGAAACTCAACAGACTCTGAGAATTCCAAAATCCCCTCCCCGTGACTGGTAAAAATCGTCTCTGCACTGTGTTTAATTGAACCACGTTATTGGTAAGTCTCTCGATTAATAAAATTCTCAATTTTCATGTCGTCCTTTCTTCAATCAATCTGAATAAAAAACAAAAAGTGATGGAGAGAAGTTTGTGCAAAGAAAATTCCAATTTCGTTTCAAAAAAAAATAGAGTCTCTAAAAATATCACGGAAACTTTTATTAAAAAAGAAAAGAGAGATTCTCCGAGAAAAATATCCAGAAAAATGCAGTTTTGAAAAAAGAAATTCTCGAAGATTCTGCGAGTATCGAGTAATTTCATTTTAAAAATAGTCCCAAGACCCTAAAAATATCAAGAAAATTCATTTTAAAACTTCATTTTAAAACGTAAGGCTGTAAAAATACAAAAAGGATTGCAAAAATATGAAGAAAATTTCTGCTTCAATTTTAAAAAAGATTTTTGAAGATTCTAGAGATATAAAGAAAATCCTCCAAGACTCTAAGAATATGAAGAAAATTCCACCTTCATTTTAAAACGTAAGGCTGTAAAAATACAAGAAAATTACAAAAATGTAAAGAAAAATTCCTGCCTCATTTTTAAAAAGAGGAGAGCTGTAGAAGTATCAAAAGAAAATTCGTTTCTTCGAAGAAAGAATCACCGAGATTCTAAAAATCACTTGCACTCCGTGCTCGATACCAGTTTCACACTAATTTCGTCAATGTTCGCCACGAGACAGTCAACGTTCTCCCCTGACAGAGAGAGAGAGAGAGAGAGAGAGAGAGGGAGAAAGGGAGAGTCAAAAGGACGGTCGTGGAAACTGGCCACGTTCCTGGAGCGCAAAGGCTGCCGGTTACACGGGTGCTGGCGTTAAATTCAGCCGTCAGAGAGCTTTCAGCAGGGTTCAGCAACAGCGTCAGCAACTCTGTTTCCTCGGTTCGTCCACTAACGCATCCACCCCCTTCCTCTCTCTCTCTCTCTCTCACGTCTGTGCGCCTCTGTACGTTCGTACGCACATTCGCGCGTGTGAGTATCCGTATGCGTGCATCGCGAACAGCTAGCCGAGCGGTGCTCGTCACGCATATGCTGCAACGACCTTTTGCATCAAAAGCTTTGTTTATGGGCCGAGGAGATTTATAGGCCGCGCGACGATGTGCGCGCCCCCGGTATGCGCCATGGCTGTTAGATCTCCGCTCTTGGCTCTCGAAATACGACCGCGGCGGAAGGAGGCGGGAACCGCGGCCCCACGATCGCGACAGGTAGACCACAGGGTGGTTCGGAGGATCGCGTGGAAAAAATTTCGAACGAGCGTTTGAAAGCGTGGGGGACGCTTGGGACGTATAACGTGCAGTAATTGTTCGATTTGCGAACGATTAACACTTTGACTCCCTTAGGAAGGGATTCAGAGCCCCCAAAATTAAAAAATATTACACCTGAGCGTTATTTCTTGATAAATTTATATATTACAAAATTTTCATAACAGAAGAATATGGCTTTCTGTGTCTTTCAGGCAAATTACATCGATATCTGAATTGTCAACATTTTGTGTTTCTTTTTATTTTTATCGACGAGAAGCTTCTCATCACTGTCCTCGTCAAAATCTGTATTAAATTTCGAGAACACACGCGTTCAAAAATACGCGACATTTCCCGCGTATTTTTCTAAACATCGTTCACTTATCGTTCACTTCAAGCAGACTTTCCTTGCAAACCAGGTGCAACTTCAAATGTCAAATTTTTTCCTATAGGGCCTACCTCCCTTCTTTAATACACTTTTTATTCTTGACGATCTCGAATAGCACTGGTATTTGCAAACTCTTGCTTAATAACTGAAAATTCATCATTAATTTCGAGATTTTATCTTATTTTGATGATATTGCCACTTTTTTTTAGAGCAAAGTAAATTTGATCTTTAATCCTTCCACCCTCCGGTAATCTCGCGAGACTTCGTGACTGACTGATACACGTATGTATTATCACTGAAAGTGATTTTAGCGAGGGTAACCCAGAAAATTGGGCCTCCTCAGGTGCAACGCTAATGCAACGAAAATTAGCGATTGGCTGATTTGGATCACGTGATTCGCGAGGGGGCGTGGGGTAGACCTCGAGTAGGAGTGGCGTCGTCTCGTACTGAGCGTTTGCGTATCAATAAATCATACTCGGGTACAAGTCGCGCAGTTTTTTCTCTCCCTGTTTGTACCATTTTCTTGTTCATAACAACCAATGTCTTCGACTGTGAAAATTCCTTTCCCGTACGATGTAAAATAGAACGTAAATCGATCAGTCTTCTTAAAAACTTGACTGCACGTAAATTTCACACGTTCAAATCTAGTTTGAAAATATCCAGTAAGAAATGTACAAAAATTCGGTCTGAGATAATAGAAAGAAAAATCGATCTCGCCCCCCGTGTCGGGATTCGACCGAGAAACGAAAGAGCAAGGAAGAAAAGGAAGGAAAAAATCGTTAATCACGGCCGCAGAGACCGGTGGCCGGATCTCGCTGGCGACAAACAGCCGTAATCGTACACCGGGCGTACTGCTTTACCGCGAGACGCGGGTAATATGAACTGAATCACAGCCGCGGTGATTCCCACATTCCCGGAATAGCGTCACGCGGCCGCGGCGAGACCGAGTTCCATCCCCGTCTCCGCAGGCCGCCGCCTCCTCGACGTGGCGAGATCCCGAGCAGCCTGAAACCGCCACGTCCACGACAAACCAATTAGCTCGCCGAGGAGGGGCGTTTGTTGCCGTCTTGTTCGACTTTTCAGAAGAATATTTTGTGTCGACAAGAATAATCTTCTCGACAAACGGGAAAAAGAGAGGGACGAAACGTTCGATTGCACGTGGATGGAATTTATCCGAAGGCCGGAAGGTTGAATTTTTGGGGTTTTAGGGGTGAGTGGAATTTTGCGACACTTCGGTATAAGCGAGAATGACGAAACTTTTGTCAGATTTTGTTGGAGAGAATTTCAGAGCTTCGAAAAGGATTGATCGTTGATTAAATTTACTAATTAATTATTTCGTAAAATTTCAAACTCGGTTATTGATTATCGTTGCGAATAATAATTTAATAGAAAAATCTGGCAGTGAATTGGAAAAAATTGTTCGAGAAATTAATAATCATCAAATCAATCAAAATTAAAGGAACTAATAGTTAAATTCATAATAACAGTAAACAAACTAAAAGTGTCGAACTGACGCACGAGGGATGTTCGGGGCTCGACTTCAAATTTCAAATTTCATTCAAACCAGAGAAACTAAAATTATTATTGTAAGGTTCCATCGTGTCCAAAACGAACTGAATTCGACGAACGCGTTTACTTCGGAAATATGCGAAACTGATTGTGAGAAACGATCAAAACTAGCAGAATCAGTTCGATCAGTTCGACTTCCAAAAGACAGCCGTCGTCAGCGTCGACGATAATTTCGAACGTCGAGCATCGAAAGCAACCTCTCGCGGCGAGTCGTCGACCTTTCACCTGGCCATTTTCAAAGATTCAAATCCACTTGAACTAGTGGAGCTCACTCTCTAATGGCGAGGCTCCATCATCGATCAAGTACGATCGCTTATCAAGAGAATGGGGGGGAGGGTGGATTCGAAAATCGCGAGGCGCCGCGCTGACGCCCGCGTATCCGACCTTTTTCTTCGTCCGTTTGTTTATTTGTTTCGGCCGTTTCGTACAGCTACTCGACTACCCCACTCTCTCTTCCGATTTTCCATCCACCCACCCTCTGCTCTTCTTCTCTACGTGCACAGCGATTTGGAAAATTACTCGAACGCCTATCGCGAGTGCAGCCGTTCGTGCATTTATCGAAAGTCCAAAATTACGCGAGAAAGGTAAAAATTGAAAATCCCCGAAATAACGCCGAGTAAATTGCGAAAGATTCAACTGAGAAGAAGAAAAAAAGGAGAAACACCGATCTGATTCCCAACCTTAAATTTTAATCCTTCGCGTCCTGATTTACGTTAATATGAGAAAATAGGAATCAGTGCCGTTCGAGATCGTCAAGAATAAAAAGTGTGTTAAAGAAGGGTTTAAGAAGAAAAGTTATTTCAGAATAATAATAATAGGGGTAGGCCCTATGGGAAAAAATCTTGGAGTGAAAAGGATTAAATCTCCGAGGTATTCTCGAAAGAAAATAAATTACCAAAAAAAAAAAAGATTCCAATAAAGCGGAGAATGGAGGCTGGAATAAATTCGGGAAAGATTATACACGGAGGTGCACAGGCTGAACCGGAGGGGTTAGTTTCCAGCGGCGTAACAACGCGAGTCTGATCGACGGATAACGAGGCGAAAGTGGGAACACGCCTAATTGTCGAGCTATCCTCGTGAAGGAACCCTCGACCGCGATATCTACAATTATCCCGGGCAACTGCTACTCGGCCCGATTCGCCGAGTGAGTCTTGCGATTCGTGTACACACGGTGCGAGCAAGGACCCGCGATCGTATTTCTAGGAGCTGGCTATCCGTCGTTAATTGAATCATCTCGTACGAACGCGGCCCTGCCACCCGCCGTACGTCGCGAAATATCGCGTTAGAATTCGAATTCTTCGAGCAGGAACGACGTGCTTCCCTCGACTACCCAAACTCAAATGAAATTGTTAACGGAAATATTTTTCATTTTATCTTGCAGAGAAATGGACTTTTTTGATATTTCCCACAGAGTATTTTAATGCAATAAAAGTGTAAAATTGGGAAACTTGGGTGGAAATTAACTATGTATATCCTTCAAAAATATTTCCTCCAATTCGTAAAGTCGAATTTTATTTCGACAATTACCTCTTTAAAGTCTTAAATTGAATTTATTAAAAATAATTACGTCGAACTAACATTTTTGAAAGAACATTCTCCACGATTCGATATTTGTTTAGAAAAACAAAAAGCACGGTGTTATACTATATAACACCATGTAATAAATATGCTAAATAATGAAAGCATATTAGTTACACAATAGTGAATAACATATTTATACATAGTAATAAAGGATTTATCAAAGTCAGAAATAAGCCGGATCTGAACTATACTCGTAAGTAGAACAGATCTTCGGTCAGGATCAAACGATTAATTAATCGAACCCGCGCGACACGAAACCGAAAGAAGAAGTTCCACCCCGATTTGGACTTTCTCCCCATTTGGTGTTTTCCCTTTCTTTCTCTCTCCCCGCTCCCCCCGCTCCCCCCTTCGGAGCTCCCGTTTACCGAAACTATCAATTGATGTCGAGGCACAAACAACGCGGTACGACGTTTACACACACGCAGCTGCACCCCCGAAACACCGCTGGATCCAAACAGAGCGGATATATCTACTCGTCCATCTGTCGTTGTGTAACGGAACACCGGCTAATAGTATTAGAAATATATATATATATATCGAGATGTACATATATATCACCCTGACAAAACTACCCTGCTGTCAAACCACTCGATCGAGCACACCCCTCCGACCCCTCCGGATTACGTCTGTAAACGCCTACCGTGCGCCACGATCATCGCCACCATCCGGTTCTATCCCGAAAATCTGCTAAAACGAGTCGTTGTGCTCGGTGGTGGTCGGTGCCGTTGAGTCATCCACTGTTGTTGACCGGTTGATTTTGATTTCTGACGTTTGGAGAAGTTTGTGAGACTTCTTCTTCTTCGAGAAGGCACGATCGCAGGCACGACGATTTCGCGAGAAAGAAAATTTTCTACCCTCTTCTTTATTTCTCCTCCCGAACTTTCATTTCCAGTCGTGTTCTATGAATTTTTCACAACGTCGAGGAACAAAATCTATTCTTCGAGTGTTGGAGATTATTCGTTGGGAAGAGTTTGGATAGAATAAAAGTACTTTCAACATCGATGAAGCGAAAAATGTTTTCCTTTTTTCTAAAAAATGAAACTTCGTTTGATCAAAGTACGACTCTCCCTCCCGTATTAACATCCAACTATTTACGTCTTACGACTGTAACCGGAATAAGTATTCCAAGTAATAAAAGTGCGATGTGCTATCGCTCGAAACTGTTCGTTTCAAGAACCGCGCGAGAACGAATTTTTGCAAAAGTGTTGCGTAAACGGTAAACGACAGACTGCAAACTCGCCGCTTGCCCGAGTCGCCTCGTTCTCCTGTTTTGCAACAGGAAACTTCAGCTTGAAGAGCTGAGAAAGTCTTCTCAAAGACACGTCGGAGAACCCTTCAATTAAAAGAAGCGGACACTTCTCTCGACAATGGCCCAATTAACCTTTCTTGAAACTTTTAGCATCCAAGAGAGCTCCAGCTCCACGTGTGCGAAAGGAAACACAAAAAGAGAAAAGACTTTGAGAAAGAAATCGCCATTGAAAGTAAATCTCGTTCGCAACGTTCGAAAGGTGAAATCTTCTTCCGAAAAAACTGTACGAATGAAACGAAGAAACAGAGTGCGGAGAAAGAAAAGAGAAAGACGCTTTTGTCGTTGTCTGTTGGTAGTCGTGGTTGAGATAGTGGCGCGCTTAGGCTGTCAGAGAGTCTAAGAGCGACGTATCGATTAAGCAGCAACGTTCTTCGGGGGAGGGAAGAGCCGTGGGGCTGGCAAGTGAAATTGATCGTGAACATTAACGTTAACGCAACATACCGCGCTCGGAGACGTTCGCATCGACGCCGATTTCTTGCTTATCGGTGCCGGAAATCTATCAGGGAACCATGTTCCGGACCGAGAATGTGCTTCGTGATTTAGCAACGGCAGTTTATCAAACATAATAAAAATTAATCGTAACTTAATTGTTACATTTCGATTGAGATACCTGCCAAATTCCAAAACAATATTCTCATGGGAAATTTCTAAAGTAATTGAAGCAATTGAAGCTCATTGAAAAATTGCACGACTTGTACCTCAGTACGATTCGTCTCACTGAAAGGCCCAGAAGCAACTGTTCCGACCTTTTTGCCATAAAATTTTACCGATATGCAAACATTTGAATCGATAGAAAACAAAGTACCAGACAACGCTACTCCTACTCGAGGTCTACCCCACGCCCCCTCGCGAATCACGTGACCCAAATCAACCAATCGCTAATTTTCGTTGCATCAGCGTTGCACCTGAAGAGGTCCAATTTTCTGGGCTCTTCAATGAAAAAATCACTTTCAGTGATAAAAAAGATCCTAGACTTTAATAAAATTGGATTTCACGTCAAAGAAAAAGTAAAAAAGACGTTTTGCTAATAATTACCTTTCGCTCCCTCGTTCCTTCCTTTATATCCGCGAATGCAAAATAATATTTTTCCCCCTTTATCTATTTCTCTGTCTTTTTTTGTTTTCGTTTTTACCCTTCGGACAGAAAAGAAAGCTCGACACACATCGATAACAGCGAGGGAAAAGGGAGACAAGTTTCCTTCCCGGTTAAAACTATAGTTTTCCTGCATCGGTGATCCCTTTCTAAATAAAAAGTCGTACGGATGTACAGCAATTTTATTTTCCTTTCGTCCGTTCTATGTCTCTATAAGCGCGACTCATAGCAAGAGAATATAAAGGTTTATTATATATTGAAACCGTGTTTCTCCGGCGATGCGCGCCCCCCCGTTGTTTATTCATGAGCTTTCGGTTCGTCTGAAATTGACTTTTCATCGCGCGAATGTTTCATGCACAGTTTATACCGCATTCGTTCCTCCGAGACAAAGTTGGCGGGATTTGTCTTTCGGAGTGACTTGGTCGGTTGATCTGTTTATTAGTTCATCCCACTGAGAAATTAAACGAATCAAGTCCATTTCTTTTCTGAAATTTTATGAAAAGAGAAAAACCAACTGTAAATGATGGTAAATTCCAAAATATACATATTAAAATTAAAATCATCGTATTTCTATCTCTCAACTGACGTCGTGGTGTTGAACAATGTACTTTCAATTTGAAAGACAAAATCTACGAGACTGAATTACTATAATACTTAATTTATAGATAAGTAGCTGTAGAATATTCTTGAATTTTTCCCACCTACTGATTACTGATTATTCTTATTACGTATAGCGGAACAGAATATCCCATCGCGTTAATTTTTCGTAGCCTTCAACACAAAAAAATCAATGCAGTAACACATCGTCTCATCGTATCATTCAACACGAGATAGATCACAAATCCTCCGAAAGTCTCAACTTTTGATTCCAAATCCCAACGTCAGGCACCGTAATAATAATTCAACGCGTCCGACGTGTTCCGAGTGAGGAAAGGGGAAGGAGGGGGGTTGGGCTGGGATTCGAATTTTCCAACGGTCCAGCAACTTCCAAGCCAAGGGGTTTCACAGGCAAGCTCACGTAGCTCACCGCGGAGGGTAAGAAATGGCGATGGTTAATTAATGGATCGGCACGCGAGGTGGGCCCAATGGGGGCCCCGCGAGGCACAGGCTGCCGCGTCTCTCTCTCGAGGTTCCCCTCGGTTCTCTCGACGTCGGTGACGTGAAAACGCGCCTTCGTCTCGTCCTCGTCGCTCTCGTTCCGGGGCCCCGTTTCGCTCCTTCGCTCGCCCCACCACAGCTGGACACGAATCTCGCGGCGGAGCACCGAAACCCTCCCCTCGCCTCCCCCCCTCTAACCCCCTCCCAGTCCCCCTATTGTCGGGCTGTTTTGTCCCGTCAGTCCTGGCCGCGCAATGCGATATCTATGGGTTTCTTTTGGGGGCCCTGTGCCGAAGCCGCCATTATACCGGCCCGCCAACCCTCCCCTCTCTCCGTGGGCCCACCACTCACCCCCCTCTTCCCTCTTGTTCCACCCTATTTAGCGATGGGCATTCAATCCTCGTGCTCTCGCTCGCTCTGTCTCTCCCTCTCTCTCTCTACGTGTCACGCGAGCTTTCCAGAAATTTCACGCACGAGTTTTAGTGGCGAAAAACGGGAGAGACTCGAGGACATTGCGGAGCTCTCGAAATTGATAGAAATTGAAAAAGGCGTTCGTGGGTTCTCGTAGCGTAGCGTATTTTGCGAAGATTTTTTACGCGGGAGATTTGCAAGTACGCACAGTGCGCGGACGTATAAACACAAAAGCAAAAGTGTTTGTCGCAGGCGGAGTTTGTATTTTCCAATCCTGAAACTGACCAACAAACAAATGTCATACAAAGTTAATGTTCTATAATAGGAATTAACAGGGATGCAATTTATCAATCTTAGATCTATCATGGTTTTTATCTTTTCCCGTTTCTTTTGGGAAAAGAAAAGTGTACGAAAAAAACTGAGAATTAACAGTGATTCATTGGTAATGTAGCGAACGTTCAGGTTAAACAAGTCGACTTGTTTAGACAATTTCCATGAATAGTAGAAACGATCGACCTCTCTCTCTCCAACAAAAGAAAAAAGAAATCTAACAACGACTTATATCCAATACACACAAACACACACACACACACACACATACCTACATAATTAGGTATTCTATGAAATCTATCGTCGAATCCCAAAGTAGTATGGCCAAAAACAAATACGAAGTTCAACGAAAAACAAAGTTCGATCAGGCGAAGCCTAATTTTGCAACCGATGGAGGGGAGGGGGGCAGGGGGGCACCAGCAGAGATTGCACGCTCGAGGCCATCGCTAGCTAGTTCACAAGGGACACGTGACAGGCTGGCGGGACAAGTCGACTGCCTCTCTTTCTACCCTTTCACTGGGAAACCGTGTGTGGAAGCCGCGGAGGACCGGTGCCCTCTCGGTACCTCTAGTTTCGCCTATTCACGGCGGCGCGCACGTCGAAAGGGATGAAAGGCCACGGGAACCGACACGACTACCGCCGACCAGTCCGCCTCTGGACCCTTCTTCCAGGCGACAGAAAGAGCCGACGTTTGCTTCTGTGTTCTCCCTTCTGCCTCTATTCCCCTCTTCCGTCGTCCACCTCTCACCAACCATTCCTACCGTCTTCCCCCCTTCTTCCTTGCAGTCCTCGTCTACCTCGCCGTCTACCTCGTCCTCCTCTTCGTCCACCCTTTTCTAGCTCTTTAAGCAGCCTAATTATTGCCCTATCGACATAGATGTCTTGGATCGGATTACGCCGACAGAACCACCGAACCCCTTGGACAACGATCCGAATTTTCGGGACCTTTTTATAAACCATCCAGCTTCTTCCTCGTCCTCTCATCCCTGTGATCGAGTTCGTTTTGAGATGGAGAAGAAGAAGAGACAGAGAGAGATTTTATTTTTGGGGATTTTTCTGGAGGATTTTGAGAACTGGTGGTTTCAGCGTGAGTTTCCAATTGGACTAGTAGATTTTGTGGATTTTTGTTAGTTTTGGATTTCGATTCGATTCTTTGTGGTAAAGAGAGAGAGAGAGAGAGAGAGGGGGGGGGGTTTTTCTTAAGAATTTTCTTCGTAGCGAGTCTTTGCAGATTTTTATCCTTTTTAATTTTTAATTTCACTTGGAAGAGAAAGAGAAAAGTTTCTTCGTCTTCTTGGAGCTTTTCTGAGTGTGAGCTCAGACTATAGTTTTGGCAGAGTTTTGTTATTTTGGATTTTGATTCTATTGTTGGTAAAGAAAGAGAAAGTGGAGGTTTCTCTTAAGAATTTTGTTATCTCTTTTGGTTTTTAATTTTACGTATTGTTAGAAAAGAAAGAGGGAGGTTTTCTTCGTCTTGACGAAAATCCTGGTAAATATTTGTAGTAGAAAAAGTCGGGAAAATGTGTCACGTACCTTTGGTCTTGAATTTCACCTTTCTGTTTTCCTCAATGTTGATGCAATTGTTCCCGTATTTTTCTACTGTATTTTACAATTTCTTTTTCCTTTGTTGAGTAAAGATCCCACTATTAGCAACTAACAGTCCAAAGTTACTGCTAACAAAGAAACTTTAGAGCAAGAGTGCCTACGTAACGTCATATTACGAACTTTTCTTTTTGCTCGATATTGCTCCGTATCAATTGTTCGAATACGCGAACAACGATGAAACAACACAGTGTAAAGAGCGAGCATCGAGAACGAGTCACTCTTTCCGCTCGTAACCCACTTTGGATGTTGTTCTTTTTTGAGCAATTATAGTTGTAGGATTGCATAAACATTTGCAAGAACGTGAATTTGTTCTTTGTTTGATACCTCGCCCCTCGTCACCAAGAACATTCAAGAAACACTGTTCTGAAATTTTACGACGCGTGCGACTGCAAATCGACTTGCAAAGTCTTTCCGCTTACATGCTAACGAACTCTTGCTATATACCACGCAATCATCCGATAAATTCGTAATAATGTTCAGAATCAAGTTTCGATATTAACTTCCAGTGGATGCGCTGTAGACTGATTTAATCAATCATTCACGCTGCGCCTCCTCTTAAACCCTATCTCGAGCTATATCTAGACCTATTTTAACCTATAAAAGACTCGAACGGTCCTCTCTAAAAAAAGACTCGAAATGACGGATTACAGTTTCCTTTGTTGGTGAAATGAGCGTCAAACTATCCTCTCTTTTTTTTTTTTTTTTTAAATTCTAGGAAAGGGAAGTTAAATTACCATACATTTACAGATACTGAAATTTCTTCTAGAACAGAAACAAATTTACACTCGTATCGCGGTAATAATTATTTATCCACATTGCAGGTATACCCAATTCAAAATAAATACATTTACCTAATAGAGTTCGACAGAGTCGCGTGGCAGAAACAAAACGTCGTCTTTCCACCCTCACTCGGAAGCACTATCATCACGAGCAACGAATGTTTTATCGCAACGACATGAAAAATGCAGTCGTGTGACAACTAAATCCAACCAAATAACTCAGATATATGCGATTGCATCGATCCGTGTATGTACGCAGAGTTCACAGAGTTGTCCTAGCCATTAATTCCAATTAATTCCATTTATTCCATATCTCTGTAAAATGAAAATTTAACGGGGACGAGGGGGGAGGGAAAAAGAAAATCTGTTCGCCGGACGTAAGGCCGTCGATGCAGGCAACACATGAATATCCAAGCACACGACGTCCATCGATAATTCAATATCGCACGTACGAGAGCCTCCCCCGCCCTCCAACCCCGCCAACCCCACCCCTATTGTCGTGGCATGTCACGGCATAATGACGCGTCTCCGTTCCTCGTGAAAATTTCATTCGGCTTTGCAAGACCTTCTCCGCTACTCTCCCTCCCCCCTCGCCCCCGTTAGTACGACGGTGAAATTGCGCTGCTCCTGCTGCTCGTACCGGCAACTCCTTGCCATTCGGGCTCTCCTGTGATCACAGGCGCTTCCGTTTCGATCGACAGACACCGTATAATTGATACCGCCCCCGACCGAAACTCGACTTTACAGACAGAGTTGCAGGAAATTGACTTTGAACCGAGGGGGGTGAAAAAAAACCTCCCCCGCGGTGAAAATTGTCTCGCGAATCGGTCTAGGGGGAGGGGAGAAAGGGGGTTGTTTCGAGGTACAATAGACAGATTGATAGGTAGGTAGATTGCAAATGGTAGGTTGTGGGCTATCGCGTTTCGCTGCTGTTAAGAAACTCGTTGGGAATTTCGCGAGTTGTGTTGGAATTTCAGAAGAGTATAATCCAGCCTGTTTAGAAATAAAGATGATTCGACGAATTTGGATTGTCCGAGATATCGTTAATTTTGATAAGATTTGAAGAGTTTGGGTAATCTGAATGTGAGGGTTGTTTTGACAAAAACGATTCACGAATTTGGATTGCTCAAGATTTTTAGAATATTCGTCTCGTTAGAACTATTGTTTATTTAGTTTAATTTAAAGTTCAGACGCGAATCTTGATTTTCTGGAAATTAAACAGCTACTTTAAAGTTAGGAGAATCTCAAATTTGATATGTAAGATGTGTAAGATATGCGTTGTCTAATTTCTATTTTTTCGACATTAGGGAAAAGTTCAACTCCGGAAGTAGAGCCTAAATTTTATCAAGCAAAACAGAACAATCGTAGCTCAAGAATTTGGTTTAAAAAAGGAAATTCAAAAGTTATTTGTTTCAGAGAATTTGATGGCAAAGTATATATTACGAGATGGCGATGACTCGACAAAATTGATAGAATTTTAATTTTCTAATAAAACCACACACAACTTTTAGAATCTTCTCAAAAAACCTACCCTCGTACAATGTCCCAAATTTGAAGAAAAAAAAAAAATAGTTACGTCACTCTCTTATATCACTCCAAATTCCAAATCATAAATGTTCCTTTACGTCTTTGCAATCCCAACAACACGCAGTGGAACCTTCCCAAGAACAATTCTTCGCGACGGAGAATTAAAAAACCAAGCATTGACACAATCTGTCCGGCTCCTTTCGCCCCCTTACGAGCCAAAGCGCGAAAAGAAGCTTGATTCACAAAGATACACCTTCGAATTATCCTCAAAATTCCTAACAAAAAACACGCACACCGTAATTTCTCAAATCTCAAAACCACCCCTCGAACAAACGCGAAACTCCCAACTTGCGACTAAAAAATTCCACGAGAGAGAGAGAGAGAGAGAAAGAGAGAGAAAGAGTGTTTGGCCGATTGGCGGAAGCAGCGCGAGCGACTCGAGCAATCGAGAAAAACAGAAGGGAACTCGCGGACAAGTCTATCTATAGGCATGTTCCAGTTCGCGTGGCGGAATCCAACGCGTGGGAGATGGCGGTGTCCAGAACTCTCTCTCTCTCTCTCTCTCTCTCTCTCTCTCTCTGTCTCTCACTCTATCTATCTCCGGTTCCGCCTGCTTAGAACTGGCCGAAGGAAAAACTTGGCCGATAGGATCGATGAAAAGTTTCGGACTCGCCCCGCCTAACCTTCTTCCCTCGGCCAACACCTGCGATCTATACGACCAGGCCAGGCCAGGCCTTTTTACGTATTCATTCCCGAACGATCGAAACGCGCGCCGATTCGTCGTGCACGCTCGGCTCTATCCACGCGGAAACTGGGTCTCTAATTCCTGGGTTTCCACCGTCGCTCGAGCATCTATTCCAATGGAGTTTTCCCGCGGTTCCCAGTCGAACGAACGAGGGTTCGTTCTCTCCCTGCGCCATCGTGCCAAGGGCTGTCGGGTACGCTGATCGGGAAAACTTGGAGTTTTTTCTTTTATTTCACTCACTTGGAACGTCTGTTCTCCTTTTAGGTATAAAGTGTATGATTTTTAACACTGGAACTAATGACGCGCGTGTTATTCAACGTTGGAACTAGCGATCTACGATTAAAATTTCTGAGATGTCAAAGCAAACAAACTATAATTTTTAGCTTTATCGTCTTACGAAAAGTCATTTAAATCTCTAAAAATAGACGCTGTTTCACGTCCAACAAATATTACAAATTGGTCATTTCGATCGTTTCTTCAGATCCACTCCGATCCACATACATTAATGTTTTTACTATCATTCAACAAATATTACTGTCGAGTAATTTTTCGATATTGCACAAAATTTTGTTTCATTCAACAGTTTTAACCTATAATGTTTGTTAAATTTGTAAAAAGAAACATTACTTCTGAAAGAATGTTTCAGTGTCCATTCACTCTTAAAATCCCTACTCCCCGAATTATCGGAAATTGCAAAACTGATTTACCACAGTCGCAGTTGAGACGACTCGTTTTTTACAGGGAAAACACGCACGATCCTCTAAGGAGAATCAAAGGACCAGAAATCAGAGCCATGCACGTTCCGAGCATGTGGCGCGATTGTTCACCAGGAATACCCTCTAATTAATTCAGAGGCGCGGAAGGTTGGCCTAGCGGCATAGGCGAGCCGCGTGGGTGGGTGGAAAGGGCGCAAAGCAGTAGAACAGGACACCAATCGCGAGTCCACCATAGTTCAGCCTTACATAAGAGCGTTTGGTTCGCGACACCGGTCACTTCTATGCGGCTGCGTTGCCCCCAGAGCTCGCCTCGGAGCGAATCCGATGGGTTTCTAGCTCGCTAACGAACAAAATGGTGTGCCGTTTGATCATCCGCGATCTTATACAACCACGCGATTTAACCCTACGCGCTGGCAACTGGTTCAAGAATGACCGGAACACGCGTATACAGCAATTCGTCGGAATGACGTGAAAAATAACCTTTTTTCAGAAAGTTACTTGAAACATTTAACACGTTTAACAATATATCTTTTTGTGAAAGTTATTTACAATATTTAACATATTTCAGGAAATATGTATACAACATTTAACACTTTACAACATATTTTGAGAGCCAGCGAGAAAGATTTGAAAGTAATGAATCTTTTTGTAATTTTTTGCAAAAATGAAGATTCCATTTTATCCGTAATTTGTGTTTGAATGCGTCTTGTTTTCATAAACAAGTATTCATGAAAATTGATTGACGCTCACTTGTGAAAAACTTGTGAAAAATACGGTTTTTAAATATATTGTTTAAACAACATGTCTTTTTCGCAAAGCGGTATACACCATTAAATTTGTCGTCAAAAAACACTTTTGTGTAATTTCGTCAATTTACACAAAAGCGATGTCTTCGATAATTTCCGAGATGTTTGACAAAATATGTCCTCCCCCCCAACTTTGAGGGTAGTTTTGTGCCAAATTTCATCGAAATTCGATGATTCACCCTTGCAAGTTCACTATCGTCTTCGACTTTAAAATAAGGGTAGAAATTACTAAGATGTGATCAATCTGTTATTTGTGTTTCTTACCTGACTTATAATATTAAATATAATATTAAATGTAAACTGAGAAAATAATATTGCAACATTAAAAGAAAAACTCTCGACGTGCGTGGCACGTCATCCCAGCGCAAGAAGTTGAACTAAACTTCGAGTCATTTCCCCTCTCGTCGGTTATTCTCGGCGCTTCGAGTTATTTTCATTCTTGGATGTGGCAGTCAATGATACCAACCTAGCTAGTCTCGTTGAAGTCACGCGAGAATTTCGGAAATTTTTTTTTCATTTCATTTTGTTACTTTGTTATCGACATTCGTCACTCTTGTCTTCACTGCTTGTTCGCGTGCTCTTCGTTTGAAAACGAAAACTCGAAACGAAGAAACGAGTATTTCCAGTTGCACGTTCGAAGGGGGTTTCTTCCTCGCGTTACGATGGCGGGCCAGGGTGTTCCCTAAGGACGTTTTTTTTATTGGCGCGCATCTCTGCGCTGGTTTTCAACTATCTCTCCCAAGAAAATAGCTCTCTCTCTCTCTCACACACACACACATTTTTTACGTGCGAACGTGAAACTGTTTCTACTTTCCGTCCCGATTTTTCTAAGTATACAGGTAATCAAATAGTCTGGTTTCAATTAATAGTTTCTTTCCTCAGAAACTGAAGTTTGACACAAGCTTATTCGAATGATTTTCCTGTTTTTAATATTTTTTAATATTTTCCTCATTCTTTCGTTGTTCTATTAAAAAAAAAGGAAACTAACAATGTTTCACAATATACAGAAATAACAAATTATCCTTTTCAACGTTCGAAATTGAAATTCTGTTCCGATTGCAGAACACTTGATTGCAAAAGTATACCTAAATATTCATAAAAAGTATCCATCTTCCAAATACTTGAGAATGTATTACGAAGAAAGTATATCTGCGCGTACCACGAATATTTATAAAAATTATCCTTTTCAAAATTCAAGGCCGAACACCTAAAATATCCTATAACCCGAAGTTCACTTCTCAATTGCAAAAGAAAATGTGTTTATAAAGAAGAACTCAAAGTTTCTTAAAAATAAACTACGAACATAATTCTAAATATATATATATATATATACACACTGTTTTTCACAAGAAAAATATATTTATAAAACATCGGAAGAATTTCGCGACACGATGGCGAGTCAGAGTGATTGCCAAAGGGCGTCTCTCTCTATTGGCGTTCACCTCTCTCGGTCGGTTTTCAACTGTGAGAGAGAGCTAGAGCCCCGAAGAAAGGAGCCCTCGCAAGCGCACACACAAAATGTTTCGCGCTGATGCACGACGACGCTTCCTGTATCCTCCAATCTCGAGAACGAGAGAGAGAGAGAGAGAGAGAGAGAGAGAGAGAGAGAGAAAGCGTCGCTCATAATGGAAACGATCCACCCCCGGTCCACCTAACATTCGAGAATTTCCGAAACACACGCGAGCATCCCCTATTGTCGATCGGTTAGAATGGCCGGAATTTTCCATAGTTTCCTCCATCTTCCAGCCGGTTTTCACGGCCAAACGCCGATGGATCGTGTTTCGTGAACCTCTGACCGCCTTCCGTTCCTCTCCTCTTGGCCCCGTTTTCTCTCTTTTCTCTCTTTCGCTGCGGTCCTCGCGAACAGACGCGCGGAATTCGTTCCAGGAATTCCTCTTTCCGAGCACCGTGGAACAGCGATGCTTTTCTTCGGATGCCTTCCACGAGGTGTTCTTACGACCATTCGGAGATGGATTTGTAGGAAGGGATGCCTTCCACGAGGGTGAAAAATGTCGAGGAAACACACGTGTAGACGTATTTGCGAGTGAAATGAAAAAGTTTGGAGGAAGGTAAAATTTCAGAACCGCGTCAATCGATGAAACAATCTGTAACTGCAAGTTGGAGAATCGGTTGGACAATTATCCAACGACGAACGATGAAAATTATATATCATAATAATTGTAATATATTTCTTTATGAGAATTTACATATTACAACCACGATTAATCCCACGAAATTTTCTCACGATGACGACCAGATTTGTAAAAATGGGTGAAAAATGTCGGAGGAACGTGGAGATATTTACGAGTGGAATAAAACGTTCGTAGAAGTGAAATTTCCACAAATTACGACAATCGATTAAATTAAATTGCAAATTAAGAAAAAACCAGTCGTAGAATCGTCCACCTTTTTTGAACGACGAGCAGTGTACAAAAATTTGCTTCAGATTCTTCCTATGAAATTCTCTCGTGATTTGTAAAAAGTATTAAAGAAAAATACATTTAAAAAAATAGTGCATCCCTCTTAAACGACAAACAATACATCTCCCGATGAGAATTCACAGTTGCAAGCGAATTAAAGTGACAGTGAATTATCGACGCTCTTCTTCAGATGTTTTTACCCGCGAGGTGCTCTTACGACCACTCGTAATGGATTTGTAGAAAAAAGTGCCTTCCATGAGGATGAAAAACATCGAGAAACATACGGACATAATAAGAAGTTCGAAGAACTGAAATTTCACCTGCACGCCAGCTAACAAATCGAAAGAACGCGAATAGCGCCATTGGAAAATCGTTCGAGGAATCGTTCACCCCTTTCGGACGACAAACCACGAGAGTTTTCAATTGCAACCGCGGTGACAGTAAATTAGTACCTCGTCGATGTTTCCTTATCGAACGGAGGGGGGATGGCAATTTGTCGTGACTCACCATAGAAATATCGCAAAACACGCCACGATACTTCTTTACACGTTACAACTACCCCCTTTCTCTCTTGCTTGCCCGAAACGAGCGTTTTATTCTGTTCGATACTTTATATCGAAACTGGAGACGGATGGAAACTTTAGATGGTCAAAATTTAACAACGAACGTATTATTTTATTTTATTTCCTACCCTTTCAAACGAATCGATTATTACGCTCCTTTTTTCTTCTTCTGTTTGCTTTCATCGAAACGACCAATATTTCAGAGCTTCTTTTCAACTTTAACTTGCGTTTCATCAAAATTAACATTGGTTTTCCGTTTAAACAGAAATTTTTACTTAATCGTACGAGTCTATTCATTTCTATTTATTGTTATAGTCCAAGTTATGGCGATTCGTACGTAGAATATTTCACAGGCTCTGATTTTAATCTAACGAATAACTTTTAGTCGAAGTAAATGATATTCGCGCGTAACGACAGATAGTTGGAAAGTTGGAGGCACGTTTTCCAGTAGAAACCAGTGGAAATAGGGGAGGGGGGGGGGAGAAACGAGGACGTTTGGAGGTTTGAATACGGCTCGTTTCACGGCCGGCGAATGTCAGCTGACATTGATTGCGCATCAGACATTCAGTGGCTGCGATTCGCGCCGGGCCGCGCGTATTATGCGCCTCCGGCTCGCTTCCACGCGAGCTCTGTAATTTATAATTTCCAGCGACGTATCCGCCAGAGCCCCGACAACCTCCCTGCTGGGACGCGTTTCGTTTCCAACCAGTTCCGCGGATCTCAGCGTGGACGTGCCCGCGAACAAACGACGTTCCGAGTTTCGTCGAACAGATCTTTGTTGTGCCAGTTGCGCTGGCAACTGATTGCGGACCGTAACGAGTGACCAAGCCGTATACAATAATTCGTCGCTTTCTTTATCTTTTGAACTCGTCGGTGCGACATCACTGGATAGAAATTATTGAGAAGTAATAAATTTATTATTTGTTTTGCCTGGGTTATACTTAAAATATACGACGTGCGTGGCCCGCAAAATGCGAGAAAAAGTCAAAGAACACAAGCTTCTCTTGATATATTTCATTAAAAATCACTCGAGTGTCTAAAAATATACTTGTTATAAAATTGTTGTAGAAAATTATGAATCGGTCATTTTGACCACCTTTGGTAGTTGTAGCATTAAACGCTGAGAAATTTCTTCTTCAAATTCGTTGAGGAAATTCTTTTCTAGATTTTTTTCGAATAAATAACTTGGATGATTTTTAAGTTTTTCCTAATTTCTTCTAATTTTTAAGTTTCCTACAAAAGATCGAAAGGGAAGAAGGATCGAAGAATTCTTTTGCAAGTTCATTGGCTTCTTTCAGGTTCTAAAAATTATAATAAATGGTTACAATAAATCACTGTACGAAAGGTCGTTGAAATATCGTTACTCGTTATTTTCTTCGCGATTTTATTTGCCTGCTG
Organism: Melipona beecheii; assembly: GCA_032399605.1. Taxonomy (NCBI): domain Eukaryota; kingdom Metazoa; phylum Arthropoda; class Insecta; order Hymenoptera; family Apidae; genus Melipona; species Melipona beecheii. The sequence continues at coordinate 1,861,965 of JAUCMO010000447.1, forward strand.
TTCTATTTCTATTGAAAAATTCACGTGTCTCCGTAGAAGTCTCGAGAAAGGGACTTGTGCTACTTGACGTACGAGTCTCTGTCTCATGTCTCGGAATGACCAACCGTCTGAAACGTACGTCTCTGTATCCCGTACGTATTACATTCTGCAAAAGTCTTGAACCATTTGCTCTCGACTGTCACCGTAAGGTACAGCTACAAATGTGTTTTTAGACAATGTTCTTACACGTTGTTTTTCATTCACAGATGAATCTTCAATTGCTCACAATCAGTTTGAATATTCCGCACCTTCGATAATAAAAACTTATACTGATATAATCAAAAGATCTTTTCCGAAATAAATGAAAACTGAAAACTCAACCTGCAAGAGAAAGTTACAGGAAACAAGTTCTACTTTCAAATCTTTGATCTGAATTAAAAATTAAAATTCTCTGCACAGAGAAAAGGAACAGGCATCTTTTCTTTCTTTCGGCCAAGAAATCTTAAAGAACACACTTTACGACCTTTCATCTTTCTTAAAACTCCCGATATAATTTTTAACAACTCTTTTCTCCACACACGAAGCAAAAGATCATCAAAATCCTCAATGACTAAAGATCATTCCTCAAACCTCCCCTCTGAAGGATTTCATCGTCTCATCTGAAGAAACGAATCGTCCTCGCAACGCAACTCCCACTTAATAACTCGTTTCCCCCGAAACAGCGAGCAAAAGGAAAGTTGAAAAAAGAAGAAGGAGTAGAAGGAGGAGGAGAGCGAGCAGCGAGTCGTTGGGGGAGAGATAAAAGATAAATCACAGCCGAGTATCGGGATTACTCGTGGCCAAGAATCATGCAAATTTCGCGGAGAGGATTGTAACGAGCGCGCGTGGATCCACCGATCCGATAAAGAAAACACGGTTAACGAGTTATGATCGAATAATGATAAATTCCGCGAACTCGCTCGTCCAGCTGCTGGCAATCGTTAAGACTTGGCCCAGACGACGTCCCACCTTCGGCTGTTTCGTAGCTTTTTCTCGGTCAGACCGCGATTAATGTCTTCATATCTCGAGTCACCAGCCTATTCCCACCCTCTTCTCTTCCTTTTTCTGTCCCCTGTCTTCTTTTGTAAATACAAAAAGTTTCTTCGAGTATCGCGCTTTTGAATCTGCTCTCGCATCTGACGATAACGTGGATTCGATCGGTTCACTTGGAGTTTTTGGCACTTTTCGAATACTTGATTGGTGCTAGATTTGTCTGACATCGGTTTGACGAAGAAGTATCGCAACGTGAAATTCGTTACGCCCCCCGCAGTTTCAGCCGTGTAATTTCCTCGGAGATTGAACGACGATCCTTGGGAAATCAATTTCGCCAATTACTTGCACGAATTTTAAGTTATTCTTCGAGTTATTCTAGATTTTATAAATTTCGAGAAAGTAAGTTTCAGAAGCACCACACTTCTCGGAGAAATTTAACGAAAGCCATTCTTGGACAGATGTTGAGAATTTCTGAAAAGAGACTACAACATCCCCACAAACATTCAACGACGTAACACTGAATCTTCTCGAAGAAATTCGACGAAAGTTGCTCTTGGATAAATTTTTAAAAATTTCTGAAAAGACACCATAACACCCCACTGATATCAGACGAAGGGACACTAGATCTCTTTAAAAAAATTCAACGAAAGTTATTCTTGGACAGATGTTGAGAATTTCTGAAAAGAGACTACAACATCCCCACAAACATCCAACGACGTAACACTGAATCTCGGAGAAATTCGACGAAAGTTAGTCAACCTCGAACAAGATTTCGCAAGTATCGTAAAAAGGACAGCGATACCATCGGAAACATGAACGGAGGCACTGCTCGACGAGGAATCGTCCCGAAAATAGAGGATCTGGGAACAATGAACGGGCGGTAGCTGGTTGCGGCGCGATTTCACGTGGAACGGCTCGTGTGTAACGTGGTGACATGTCACCCCGTGCCCCGCCTGGCTACTGGAAATAACCCCTTATTATCCGAGGCACTCCCACCAGGTCGCACGCGGCCCGGTATTCGCCGCGGCTCTCGCCAGCCATTGTGAAACCGCGGCTGCCGCGTTTCCACGGCCGCTCTTCGACGTCTGTCATTAATTCCGCTTTGGCCCCGGTGACGTGCCTCCATTATGAATGCACGCGCCGCGGGAAATAAAAAAGGAAGAAAGAAAGAAAGAAAGAAAAGCAGAGAACGAAAGAATACATAGGAAGACGGACGAAGAGAGAAAGAACCGAGCCAGCGAGAGACACGCTGAACCTCGACGAATCTCGACGTGCTTGATCCACGAAAGGGAGAAAAGAGAGAGAAGAAGTTAGTGAAATCGACTACCAACGACCTTAACCCGAATTCGAACGCTGTTCTGTTCGCCCAGGACAGAGCCTGACCTTTTCTTCTTCTTCTTTCGCTGTTTACGAATGAATTTTAGAACCGCTGTAGCAATGGGGGTCGTTCGATCGCGACGCAGATGTTTTATGTTACGTTTTACGTTACAAGCTGAAAATGTTAATGTAATATTGTTGGCACGAGTGAAAGTTGACGATCGACGTTGATCTTGTAACTTGGGTACCTATGGAGCTCCAGATGGCGCACACTCGTGTCTTGTTACCAATCGTAAGTGTCAATCAAATTTTAAGTACGAGTTCCTGAAAAACACTATTGTACAATATTCATGGTACGAAATTGAATAATCAATATTGTAGCTATTGTAGGTATCTGTACACTTTCAGATTCTACACTCGTGTCTTGTTACTAACTGTAAGTGTTAATCAAATTTCAAGGTGTATAAATTCCTAGAAAACACTATTAAACCAATACTTTTGGGACGAGTGAAAACTAAGAATCGACATTGATCTTGTAACTGAGATACTTACGTACTTTCAGATGGCACACTCGTGTCTTCTTGTTAACTGTAACTTTACAATTTCAAGACGTTCTTTTACAAAATAAATTGACAATTCCCCCCCCCCAGAAAAAACACTTTCTATTCATCGAGTCGAAAACCGATCGAGCGATATCGTGCCTGCGAAGCACGTCGCGGGGGCGAAAATAAATGTCCGAGCGATTGAATCGCGCGATCCAGCACGAGAAAACGATTCTCTGCCGCTATCGATTCCGGGAGTTGGCGACGAACGATGACGACGGCGGCAAAGTGGGCGGTGGAGGGTTGAATTTCGCCTGGACCGAAGGATTTCCGCGGGAAAGCCTCGAGCGAAGGCCTCAACAAAAGTTTCACAGTCGAGGAGCCGTCGACAATCGAGTCGAGCGAAAGAGAGAAAAAAAGAGAGAGAGAGAGAGAGAGAGGAGGGTTTAGCGCTGAATGCGGATGTCGCTAATTTTCTGCTTTGTCCACGCAAGCTTCTGCTTAAACCTGCCTCCTCTCCCCCTTCCGCCGTCACCGAAAAACGCAAACCGACGCAACGACGTCACGTTTCGCGGCGTGTCGCGAGATTCGGCGGTGATCGACACCTTTGTTCGCATCCGCGCGTCATTGGTTACTCTCTTCAATGATTTTATTTCAGATCAGATTCATTCAGTCCCGAATACAGAATTTCACACACGCGAATTTCGATGATACGAAGGTTTATTGGCGTTTGGGTCATTCAATTTCAATTTTACCAAACGATATCTTTTCACTGAAAATATTTTTTTTCTTTTTAACACGTAACTCAAATTTCATAACGTCGAAGTGAACGTCCCTTGAATTGTGAAGTTTTTCCTTGAACGTTCCGGTTTCTTGCAAATGATCGACCCGATTCAGGAGTTGATTCTGTAGATCCCACTAAAAGAGGTCCTTGCGTCTTGCGTTGAAAGTATTACTTTGAAGAAAAATAAATTTGAAGATCGAATCTCGCGCGTAGTGCGTGTCGAAACACTCGAGAGTGATTTATTCATAACAGAACTTTCTGAATTTTCTAGGAGATTTTTCTGTGGAAGTAATTTTCGATACCGTGTTTGACAGTTTCTCGCAAACGGAAAGTTTAACGATTAACAGTTGATTCTTCAAAATTTCTTCAGCCAAACATTTTGGAATATTTTAGACACGCCGCGACTTCGTTACGAACGTAATGAAACCACGTTAACGAGACCAACGAGATAGACGAGAGAGTTGATCACTGTATCGTCGTTGTACGAAAACCGTTAACCAAATAATTAACCAAACCTCGGGTATCTTCCCTCGGGAATATTCCTCCGCCGGTTTGCATCGGCTGCGAATAATAAACGCGCAGCTTTTCTCCCGGCGAGCAAAGAAACGAAGTACGGCGTAGCAAGGGTGGATCTTGGGGGTTGGTTTTTACGCACGAGCTACACTCCCCGATGAAGGAGGAAACATCGATCCCGCGTGCTCTCACACGGACACACGCGCGCGTCCACGCTCGCTGGGACGCGCGCTTTTTGGGGGCGAGAACCGTTCCCGTATAAAGGGGGATGAAGTCTTATGGGGTTGCGTCTTTATGCGAAAGCATTCCGCGGGTTCTCATGCCGGTTTTACGAATTCTGCCTTCCAATCTCTCCCCCCCCCTCTCTCTCTCTCTCTCTCTCTATTTCTGTGCGTCTGAGGATTCCTTGCGCTTCCATCTCCAGTCCCTTCTCGGCCGCCTTGGTCCGGCACAAAGGGGGGAAAAATACTGAAATAAAAAGGGCCGTGGTCTTTCTTCCGCGCCGACAACCGCCACCGTGCAATAGTAATAGAAAAATAACAGAACCCAATGCAGCGCGGAGATCCTCTGTTCTCTCGCTGTCTTCTCGCTGGTTTCCTACCTACGTCTCTCAAGCACGCTGTTCTCAGTTCCAGTTCCTCTGGAGGCTGGTCTTCAAATTTTCGGCTTCGGATCTTCTTCGGCAACTGTGTTCCAGTCTCGTCTTCTTTTTTCCTTTCTTTTTTTCCTTTCTTCTTCTCGTATCACTCGTAATTTCGAGATTTATGATGAAAGTTTAAAATCAAAATTTGGATTCAGACTGGGGTTATTTACAATTTCTCGAGTTACTAAACGATGCAAATCCAAAGTTAGTTTCAACGTTTGCGAGAAAATCGCGAATTACTGTAGTTATTATATCTTTAGTTAGTTATGACACTAGATGGCTCGTAACGTTTGCCGATCGTAGAAATGCGTGAAACGAAAGAAAGTATGTTGGCGCGATTCTTTTTTTGAAAAAGGCGAGAGTCGATTCGAGTTGTGAAAAGGAGTTGACTAAGTCGTTGAAAAAAGAGTTTATTCGAGTTCTGACCGCGAACATTAGTATCAATCTGTGTCCATTACCCCGTTTAATCGTCATTGTTATCAAATAAATATTATTTATATCTAATCTCTACGTCTCTCCACACAGAGACTAAGCAATCTGAGAAAAAAAAAGACTTTTCAAAGAAATTACTCTCAAGACTTACTCTGATTACGCGTCGTTTTCCTGACAATTCCAACCCGATTTTCATCCATCCGACGTTTCGAAATCTTCCCCGCAAGATAACTCAATCGCGCGGAAGACGAGGACACGGGCGGGGAGGGGCGGCGTGACGCAGCGAGAAACGGTCGGAGGCGACCGCAGGGTTTATTAATTCCAATATAACAGTGATTAGGTATCCGAAGCCGATATCATTACACAGGGAGGCCACCTAGAGGCAGGCGTGTTTAGCAGTCGGCTGACCACAGTCGATTTTTATTTGGTCGTTTTGCCAGCCCTGGCGCCAGGATCCGACCACTCTCTCTCCCTCTCTTCCCACGGGGGAAGGGGGAAGAAATATCTCTCTCCAGCAACCCCCAACGGTTGGAAAAACGGCTGAAAGCTTCGTGGCCTCTGCCCTCTTCGTTATCCTTGGGTTACTGGGTCCGAATCGATCGACAACCTGGTGTCTTCCATACTTTCTTCGGCGAGAAAGAGCTCCTGAGAACTTGAAGAATTCGACAATTCGTTGCCGAGGAAAAAAAAATTGGGACTCGACTGTTCCGAGAATCTGTTTCTTCGTTCTCGAAGACAGAAATTAATAGGAGAATTAAATTTTTCTTCGGCGATGGAATCTTTTCGAAGAACGAAGAAGATTTTGAAAGAATTTCAGATTAAGTACGGAAGAAAGTTGGACCTTCGATCCACTGGAATCACTGGAATTATAACTTTCTCCTCAGAAAGTGTAGTTTTATTCAATAACTGGTGCTACTCTAAATTTCTTTTTAGCAATCTCCCAGTTCGTCTGGCAATTGACGACTGAATCACGAGAAAAGAGAAAACATTGCACGAAATATACAAAATACACGCGCGAATGACGAGAAGGAACGCGCTTTGTGAAAAAAAGGAAGACGGTGGAATGGTCTTTCGATCGAAAGGAGATCGGAAATCGAACAGCCAGGCAATATCCTCGTATTTTCCTCGGTTATGTTGGTTATCTGACGGTTATTAGAGCCATCGGTCACCAGCGGAGCAGGTCGATCCCGCGAAATTCGCTTTCGTGACAGAGCCAAGGAGCATTCCTCTGGCCTTTGTCCGTTTGCGAGACAGCCGCTCTCTCTCTCTCTCTCTCTCTCTCTCTCTCTCTCTCTCTCTCTCTCTCTCTCTCGTGCCTAGCCAGAGGGTGGCTTTTATCTTTGGGCGGGGTGTACGGAGTGAGTCACGATAATATTCGCACTGTCCCCACTACTGTTCGACGATACCTTGCTTGCCAACTGTGGCGTGATGGAGGCGCCACTGACAAGACTTACCCTCCACCGTCTTTCAACTTTACTCGCTCGCGTTAGTTTTCGCAGAAGTGTGGAATTGGAGGAATCCGCTGGGACAATTGATGTCATAGTGCTTTTTTCTTCTTTTTTTCTTTTTTAATGTAGTAAGAGTGATACGACGGAGATTGGATTTGGAGGACGAATCCTGCGATAAATAGAGGAAACTAAGAAGGTAAGAATACTTACTCGACTTTAAGAAGTCGAAATTTTGTATTATATTACAATTGTTACAACGAAGATTTCAGTTCTTTGAAAAATTGACGTCAAATCCTCAAAAAACTTTAATACCGTTACGACGAAAAATACTTCCTTGCGGAATCATCAAACTCTTGAAAATTTACTTTCAATGCTGAATGCAATATAATTATTACAGCAAGAAGGGAATATCTTTAGTGTGATTTTAAGATCCTCGAAAATTTCTTTTCAATTTCAACTTGATCGTTAATTATTACAGTGAGAAGAGAATGTTTTAGTGTAGCTTCCAGATCTTTGAAAATTTCTCCTCCATGATTTTAAAATCTTTGAAAATTTTATTTTCCATTTTAATTCAATCCTTACTTGTTGTTGCAGCAGGAAGGGAATAATTTTAAGATTTAATCTTTAATTTTCAATTTAATCTTTAACTACCAAAGTAAGTAAGAAGTGGGAATATCTTCACTCTCGATAGAAAATTAAGAAATCTGAGCTTGTTTCAAAATTAATCAAACTATCTGTACGCGATACCGTTTAAGATTCGTCTGAATGTTGAAAACTCTCTCTCGTCAAATTGGCCCTAATCTCTCGACAAACCCTTCTTAATCGGCCCGTCCATCCGTGTTTCCAAGACCCACGACAATTCCAACCACCAAGAAAAAACGCAAACTTTTTCATCGACTTGCAGCGAATGTCAGTCGCAGTGTTCACGATATGCACTCGAAACCAAAAATCAATATCCTCCTCAAGCGTTAAACAAATTTAACTTGGTCTGGATATATTGGATCCTTCTGTTATTTAACAGTTAAGGAATTAAAGGACTTTGTTGATGGAACTCCAAATTTCAAAATTATTTCAACAGATAATTTATACATATATATATATTGCGAAAACGCAAGTTTGCTTTCACCCTTATTATAATATAGATATCCAACAGTAATTCACCATTAATTATTAAATCGCTGGTAACCGCTTTAAACTATTATCCTGAAATACATAGCTTTTAATGCAAGAAAATTCCTACCCACTCAAACGTGTCCACTTCGTGTTCGATTATATTTAGTGGCAGAAGCAAATTTTCACGTACACCTTCCTCCAAAAGTGTCAGGACACTTACAGAAAATGAAATAAATTTGAAAAACCATTAGAAAATTGTTACAATTTCTTAAATTTATTTCAAAGTTAGTTGTATTAATTTGAGAGAGGTATGTAGAAATTACATTACTCTGCAAGTGTCCTGATACTTTTGGAGGAGAGTGTAGGTTTCATTTCTTCAACCCTTTAACAAGTATCAGTATTCATCGGGAATTGGTAGCTTGATTTTATTACCAAATTACATCAAAGAGCAAATTTTTGCAATGCGAATCGACCTACTTCGGAGCGCCTACTTTTATCAATTCGCAGAAATATGAACCTATATAAAACTGCCCGAAGAGTAATCTGCAAGAAATCTCACCCCCCGGGTGATGACTCGACGAATCAATCACAAACCAAAGAAAAAAAAGGGAAAGAGAGATCACCCGCCGGTTTTTCCCGGAGTGTACGCGTGTTCCAGATACTAACACCAGTACCACCTTAGTGCCTTGCGTACGCGCGTCCGTCCTTTCTATCGAGGAGCCCCGGCTCTTTTTCTTCCAAGCCTCATGACTGTCAGGAGCGCTGTTGGCCATGGCGCCACCATACGCGGCGCGGCAACGTGACCGAAGAAAGAAAGAAACAGACAATGAAAAAGCGATCGGGAGAGAAAGAGAAAGAGAGAGAGCTGGGAGCCGGCGTTGCGTCGAGAGAACGAAACGAAAGTGCGCGCTTGCTGGTCGTTTTCTAAAAATAAAATGGCGGCCGCGCCGCAGCCGAGCGACGCGGCTCTCTGCCGAAGGGGACGAAAGAAAAGGGTGAAGAAGGGGAAGAGTGAAGAGGGGTGGTCTGGGGAGAGCGAGGGGGCGAAGGGCCGGGGAGAGAGAATGAGAGGAGAGAGAGAGGACCACCGGAGAGCCGTTCTGCGATTAGACTTACAAAACAAACGGCCCGCCGGGTCTGGACCACGGCAGACCAATGGCGTAGCACACTGATCCCGACAAGGGACACGAGATAATTGGATCAAGAGCCGGCGAGAAAGAGAAATGGAAATGGATCGAGAGAATCCAAGAGAGAGAAAGGGATCTCGCGAGTCCCGCAGCCACTTGTAATTTTCGATCGGACCAAGGGCAACGACCTTGACTTCGCTACACTCTGCACCCGTCTTACGACGGTACTCACTGCCTTTGGAGAAAAAGAACGTGCGAGATGAGTTACCCCGCGACGATTCTGGCGGACTTTATTCAGCTTGAGTCTAATTTCGATGGGTTCGATCGCTTCTTTGGGAAGAACGCGTGAGACGAGGTACTCGGAGGTTTTCCTTGGATGAGAGACTTGAGGTTTGATTGGTTCGATTAATTTTTAGGGATTATCATATCGAGAGATAGGAAATGTGTACTTCTTCTGGTATCTGTCAAAAGTCCAATTTCAATTGGTCCGTTTGTTTTCAAAAATTCCAGATGAGAGTATGTAAAACGAAGCACCGATTTTCCTCAGTTTAGAAATCGTCTTTTTGGAAAGATGAAATGGTTTCTTCAGTTTGAATCCAGTTTCGATTGATCTGATCGTTTCTTTGGGAAAGAGTGAGACACTCGGATGAGATTTGGTTGCGATTGGTTCAATTTTAGAGGGATTTTATTCAGAGACAGCAAAATTTTATTTCGATCAGCTGCTTTTCAAAAGTATTAGGAAGAGCGTGAAAAACGATACACTTTGAAATTTTCTTCAGTTTAGATCTGGTTCGACTGTTTCTTTGGGAACAATGTGCGAGATGAGATGCTGCGAAGTTTTCTCCTCGAATAAGATTCGAATAAGATGTCAGGTTTTGAGAAAAACATACGTGAGATGAGACATTACGAGACTTGCCTCAGTTTAGACTCAGCTTCGATCAATTTCTTTTATTATCTCTTGGGAATTTAATTTTAATTTAAATGGACGCGGATGTGAACTTTTGGATTTTAAATACATTGAAAGCGTATTTCCGAAAGAACATGCGAGACGAGATACCAACTGAAGTTCCCACTAGTCCAATTGTTTCACAGATTTTTGAGTTTCAACGAGATGCAAAGACAATAGTCCGCTATGCGAAACTGCTGAGATTTGGTGCAACTGTTGCTTCCTCGGAGGTAACTGCAAATTTACCGGGGCTCGCTCGTTACCAGCTCCGTTGGATTCGCGTGCTCTTTCAAACTGATACTAATTAATTATCACCGAGATTTCAACGCGTCGTTAGTACCATCGTTCCTCCTCTTCGTTGCACGCACAAATTGCAACTACAATCCCGATCCAAAGCTGGATCGACCTAACGACGCAGAACGTTACAACGTTCGAGACGTCGAGCCATTTCTATCGTACAGTTACCATTTCGCGAAACAACGTCGCAAAGTTACCGGGTTAATACCCCCGATCCTGTCCTCCAAGAGCCTGCATGTGAAAAAAGCAACGACACACATTCCCCCTCCCTCGATCCCTATGACCCGAATCGCGGTCTCTCGCGCGATTAATCCCCTTCGGTAGAAAGAGGTGCAGGACACTTTGGTCCGGGGATCGAACAGAAGGTGGCTCTCCACCTAGACGTTCCATATCGTGGTGTACGCGGGGGTGGCGCAAGATAGAAAGACACACACACACAGACAGAGAGGAAGAGAGAGAGAGAGAGAGAGAGAGAGAGAGAGAGAGAAACAGGGTGTCCACCTCCTAGAAACGTGTAGTAGCCTCTAGCCTCTATTGATCGAACTGCCCTGGGCTCCACTAGAGTGGACTGGACACACCAGCACCAGCACCACCAGCAGCAGCAGCAGCAGCAACCCCTAACCATCTCTCGGTAGGACGTGCGTACGTGTGTGTACGTACGTGTACACGAACGTGAAACCCTGCCGGTCAAAAGACGGTGAAAACGGCTCGAGGCTGGTCATCCCCTGGGGAGGAGGTGGCCAGATACTTGGGCTACGTGTGGCCTCCGCTTCTCTGAATCTTCTCGTAGCGTGTGTGTATGTGTGTGTGTGTGTGTGTGTGGGTATTGAGCGTGTACGAGGAAGAGAGGCGGAGGATACGTATACGTGTGTGGAACCGCTTTATTGGACACCGGGTATTGAGCGGAGGTGATCGTCTAGAAGGCGAACACGCTAGGCGAAATATGAAATTCCCGAGCATTGCTCCCATTGGTGAACACAGATTTTACAAAAGGTTCGAAAGACGTAGTTGAGATCGTCAAACAGAGGTGTTCGTTAGAGGGGTGATTAATTAATTCGTAATTGATTTCAAGTGTTTCAGGGTACTTCGAAGATGATGATAATGATTAACAGATGACTTGGTGATGGATGACTTCGAAGCTAATCTTCGTATAATTCATAATTTGTATAAATGTATAATTTGATTTAGATTGAAACTGAGAGCGAGAAGATGGGAATGTATTTCTCAAATCTTTGGGGGCTGAACGTGTAAAGATCCCATGATACAAACAAAAAGTACGATGCAACTGTGAATGCAATTAAGATACGATAATTTGAATGAGGTTGTTTCAGAATTCTAATAGAAACAGAATTCTCTTGGGAGAAATTCGTGTGTAAACTCCACGAGAGAAGTTCAAGGTTCGAGGTAATAGCCTTCGAACGCCGAATTCAGACGATCGTAGGCGTCCTCCTCTGATTCTTCATCGGCAACTTCGCCCACCATGTTCGATACCATTAATAGAATCACTTAACTATAACATATCTGTCCTGTCATCGACTAAATTCTACTCAATCTCTCCGGCTATAAACCGTTTCCACCTACGAGTGGAGACTAACGAGCCTCGAACTAACGAACATCGTTCGCTTCGTTGAAAAAAACGAATTCAACGGATGAAATTGTCCGATAAAATAACAGACTTTACAACGGGAAATTTCTTTTTCAGAAAACAGACACTCCTCTCGACGCTTCATTTTTTTTTTAAGCAAGTTACTATTCACTATTACGATAAAAGTTTCTAAATTTTGAAAAAATAGACGAGAAAATTTCTAATTTATTATCCATTAAAAGCGAAATGAACGAATGAATGAAAAAAAAAGAAAGAAAAATATGACAGGGGGAAAAAACTGCAGGACACGCGGGAAGAAATGAATTTTTTTTCAGTCGCGTCCAGCGATTTAAAGCCAGGCTAATCGATTTCTCGGGGAGGGGGGATTTGAAAATCCGGGCATCAAACAGTGATCGCGTGACAATTCCAGTTATAATGCGATATCGTTGACAGTTCCATTAAACTATCGGCCCCGAGCCGCGTTATTACCACCTTGTTTGTCTTTTTCGTGCTCGATCGAGCGGCGCGTGCTATTGAAATTCACCGGGTTTAACCAGCGTCGAACCAGCAAATCGGCAGCGATCATAATTTGTCCACGCTTTCGACTCGATCCTATATCGGTATTTATTATTCTCGTGCAACATGCTGTCCCCCTCCCCAGTTCGTTTCACCAGTCATCATCTACGATGGTTATGGTTTCATAACGTGCGGTAGCACTTTTCGAGGCAATTAGTATCTGTTCGAGAAAACTAGGCCTCCCGATTTAAAAGTTCGTAGATTGATGATTTTTTTTTTTTTTTTTTTTTTGTTGAAAAATGTGCAATTTTATGCTTAGTGAGTTTTACTCTGGCAAAAGATTTGGTACTAGTAGCATTAGTATTTTTAAGCTTCGAATTTTACATGAAAATTCAGCTTTTTTGATGTGACAAAGTGACCAGTATTTGATTTGGATGATTCAATTTGTTAAACGATCAGTATTGTTGTAAAAAACATAATGTTTCTGAGTGATTCTAACCCTAGGAAATGACCAGACAGAATATTAAAATGTAGTTAAACATAGAAAAGCATATTGTGGTCTAACTACGTTAACTACTTGCACTGGCAACTGATTGCGGACCGTAACGAGTGACCAAACCGTATACAATAATTCGTCGCTTTCTTTTTAAACTCGTCGGTATGATATCACTGGATAGAAATTGAAAAGTAATAAATTTATTATGTTGCCTGGGTTATATTCGAATATACTTAAACTGAAAAAATATTGCAATTTTGGGGCAAGAGGTTAAAGCATTAAAAATGTTAAAAACATTGTGGGCTAGGAAATAACTAAGAATTCCTTCGAGGGCACAATATTTTCAATTTCTGCGGCTCAATTTGTCAAAAGTTTAAAATTACTCAAAGAACATGTTTCTGAATCTTCCACCGAAGATGACACCGAAGATGACAATTACATCATTTCAATCGTGTCCTATGTGTATTCTCCCATACCCATTCCTCCGCGTCTCAATTTCCCATGGACCTACGCGAATTCATCGAGCGGCTCGATAATAAGCGATAAATCGAGCCCAGGGTGTCTGGGGCGTCGAGTTACCAGGGGAACAGCCTCAACAGGAATTCCGGTGACTTTCCATTTAAATATTACCGTGGCCGTGGTCACGACACGCGAATCACGACCACTGGAATAGTTCATTATGGACAGTTGTATGGTAGCCGCACCGGAGGCGATCTATTTGCCCCGCGAATACCGGTTCCCTCGCGATATCTTACGACCAGGATAATCGTTCGGGATCGCGACCGTGTCCGTACAGATTAACGGAGTGTTCTTCTCTCTCCTCTCTCTCTCTCTCTCTGTCTCTCTTTCTTTCTCTCCTCTCTCATTGTTGCTGTTTCGTTATTGTTTCACAGCAGCCTCCAGCGTGGAACAACAGAACGCTGGCCACCGTTATCGCGCGAGATCACCGTGATTTCTGCTTGTTAGAACGAATAAACCGGAGCCAGAGCCTTTGTAATCTAATCGGAATTTTTTTTCTTCCTCTTCTTTTATTTCGTTTTATCGAATATATAAGCAAGCGTACATACAGGTACGTGTGTGCAGAGAATGGTCGACGTACAATCTCCATGCTTCTTGCGAACGTGGATATTAAAATTAACGAGTAAGCGGAGCTAGATGCAGCGAACCTTGTTCGAATTTTTGTTCGTCGCGCTGGACTGCGGGAAAATCTCAATTTGCATAAACACCCGCCGATCCGTTCTCGAATTTCTGTGTGTGTGCGTGTGTGTGTGTGTGTGTGTGTGTGTGTGGGCAAGAACATGCGGAATATCCGAGGCGGAGTAATTATTCTAACGTTCGGCAAGTGAAACAAGTTCGTTTTTCTAGTCCCAGGTTAAACGAAACGTTTAACTAATATTTCCCCTCGAACCTGATTCCCGAAAAGAAATCCAATTATCACGGATTTTCACGCGTTTATTCGGGAAATTCAAAGATACGAAATATGGAATACTTGTGATATGAAAAAATCTATAAAACATTCGTAGCATGATGCTCTTTTCTATTTTCTATTTTCCTTTCTTACATCCCTAACCCTTTATGTTTCAGTCTTACGCTCAATTCAGCGTAAATAAAAAGAATTTATGATCGAAGAATAACGAGAGTAACGATAATTTTCGTAATTCGCATAAACTTAAGATGCTTTTCAATTTTCGAGAAACGTGAAACGACCGACAGAAAGTATGATTCTACATAAAAATCCGCAGTCTTGCGAAATAGTATTTTATCGAGTCGGAAAATTTGCAAACACCAACGTTCTTTCACCTCTAACGATAAGTGTACCGATTTATCTGAAATCACGGCGAGGCCGAGAGAAACCAAAATTATTCGCCGCTCGAAACAACGTGGTGCAAGCCAGCTAAAGGATATCTGGTAGGAAGGAAATCGGCGAACGGTTAGGTCGATGCAGTTCACGAGATCGGTCGTAAGCTAAGTAGCTCCATTACGAGATCGGTCCCGATCGGCAATCTAAATATCTCTATCCGGCACGATTCTCGTTGGCTCGCTCACGGCTCAAGATCTCCCGACACGCGAAAAAAATCGACTTTTGCCATTGTGTAACAACCTATACCCGCACGTACCTTCGATATCAGCCTAAGCTATGCAGCTACGTCCTCGTTGAAATTCGTTGGATCACGTTTGAGAGTTATTTGTTTGAAATATTGGGTTGCGCGAGTGTTAAATTTGAAAAATCAGCGTAATAGTGACTGTAATCGCTATTGTTAGACATCATGAGTTTGTTCGAAATATTCCTGAAATGTCTCTGTTTCTGATACTACCATATTCTTGTATATATTTCGTACTACTAAATTGGATAACATACAAAATAACTTTTAACTTCGATCTTAATCGAAAGAAATCAAACTCGTATAAAGGAATAATCGCGATTTATTTCCCCAAAATACCATGCTACGCAACTACGTCGTGTTTGAAATTCGTTGGATCATGTTTGAGAGTTGTTAATTAGAAGCATTAAAATAGCAGGTTGTACAAGCTTCAAATTTGCAAAATCAGCGCAATAGTGACTGTTCAGTAGTCACTACATTGTTGGACATCGTGAGTTTGACGAAATTCGTTCAAAATATTTCTGTCTCGTGTTTCTACACTACTAAATTGATTAACGTGTACAAAATAGCTTTTACCTATCTTAATCGAAAGAAACATAAAAACTCGTATAAGAGAACAATCACAATTTACTTCCCCAAAAATCCCCTCTGACTAAACTAAATTCATTTTATTCGCGCGAATTTTTTATTTCGAAATTTAACTTCTCAGACTCGCCGTAACAAACAAAATTCGTGCAAAATCGTAGAAAAAGAATAACAACGATCTGTCCGCTGTCGAATTCTAAAAGCTGAACGACGATCGAAACTTTCCTCGAGGTCCTTCATCCCCTATAAAATAAAAGATCTTTCACTTCTTTCGATTGCTTTTCTTTTCTCCCTCTTTCTTTTTTCAAAGTCGGTTGCACGGTATCGGAAATAATTACAAGTAAAACGATTAAATTATACCGAAAATAACAGGCGACTTGGAGCATAAATTTTTAAGGAGGGGGAGGTTTTCGTGTCGGGTGTAAGGTGGCCGCGTCGCGACGCGTTACGTGACGACGCGGCCCCGAAGCCACCATTAAGTCGCACGCTCGATGAAAATACAACTCACGGTTGGCCAACCGCTGGACTTTAACGTTCGCGGTCGGAAATAAACAGCGGTGCTCGACACGACGGATTCCGTGTTCCCCGGGCAGACGTGCAGCTTCGTAAAATTCCACGGGTCGTTTAATTGCGCGCGAAACGACGCGCGACACGCGAAGGCGAATCACGTTGACGCCGCGTCGGGATTCTCTCT
Organism: Melipona beecheii; assembly: GCA_032399605.1. Classification (NCBI taxonomy): domain Eukaryota; kingdom Metazoa; phylum Arthropoda; class Insecta; order Hymenoptera; family Apidae; genus Melipona; species Melipona beecheii. Next base: position 1,878,116 of record JAUCMO010000447.1, read on the forward strand.
CTCTCTCCCGAGCTTTTTCAGAGACCAAACTAGTCTGACATTTTCACAGATTTCTTGTTTCGCCGATCCTCGGAAAACACAACAGATTCGATCGCACGTGGATTTATTCGTCGCGAAAGGACGATGCAAAAATGGGTTTGAAAGAACATTGTTCACCTCTTTCTGCTTTTCAATCTATGGTTCGGTACGAATTGCGAGAGAATATCTGCGAAATCTAATTTTACAAAGCTATGCGATATTCGATCAAATTCTAACTTTGTGACGTAATAAACTTGTGACAAACAGGATACAAGATTTTATACATTAACCTCTTGCGCTGGAATGACGTGCCACGCACGTCGAGAATTTTTTGTTGCAAAATTGCAATATTTTCTCAGTTTTAAGTATATTTCAAGTATAACCGAGGCTTTCTATCCAGTGATATCACACCGACGAGTTCAAAAAAAAAGGGACGAATTATTGTGTACGGTTTGGTCACTCGTTATGGTCCGCAATCAAGTTGCCAGCGCAAGTGGTTAAATGTCAAAATTAAAATGCAGTTTTTCGGCACGTTTGATGGACAATCGGTGGGAACGGAGGAAGCGGAGTTTCCAAGCGGTGCGAATTCGAGGGGAATCGGGAAGTTTCGGAAGGCGATCGACCGAGCCATTATCGAATTTCGCCCTGATGTATGGGATCGATCGCCTACCGAGCTATTATCGAATTTGCGTGTTCTGGCTTGTGGTGCACGCGTGCACAAAGTGCATCGGTGACATGAAATATAAACAAGGTTGCAGCGCGCGTACGAAGTTAGCTCTGTGCATCCGTGGCAGAGAGCCTCGAAAATTCGGGGCAACTTGCCATTACGCCGGAAACACCATTGTCCCGTGGCCGACGTAGACCTCGTTCAATCGAATTACGAAGCGAGCGCTCGATCCTCGTTTTACAGAAAATGGCTAGCGTGACGAGGCCGCCGTCGAAGTGCCCGGTTTCTCTTCACCGAGTGTTCGTGAGAAACGTTCGAGATAAAATTGGCTGTTTAGAACGTTTTAAATGCAGATCGTGTTTTAGGGAGTATTGGTTTACGCGCTCGATCGAAGCAACGACCGAGATTTAATTCAAATTAGATTTTAGTTGTTTTGCAGTTTCAGGGTAATTTCAGACTCTTACGCAATGATTTGTCAATTGACGATATTTGTAACGTTTGTAAGAAATTTAAAAGCGTGTTTTTGTATCCACTGATCGCAGTTCAATTATATTCTCAATTTATATAATATAATATACAATACACGGTATATTAATGCACAGTCAATTTATACGAATCGGAATCAGCCAATGAACTAATCTCGATTTAACTAAACACCAGACCTAGCTACGTATTAATGCAAGAATTCGAGAAATTCCAGGGAATGTAGGTTCAAATGACGTCGAAGAAGAGATTAAATTGAAATTTGTTCTAGCTTGTAGTTTAAATTGTAATTCAAATTGTTGAGACGAAAATTGTCTCGAAAGCAGTTGTTTTAGTCTAGACTGATTTATTTCTAACGTTTGTGACTTCTAACGTTTACGTATCCACTAAATCGAAGCGTATTTAGTTGCAGTTCAAATTACGATTCGAACGAACTGATCTTGACTACAAAAGAACTAAACGCTCGATCCAAGAATTCTCGGAAACCGAACGACCAAGAAAATTTAATTGGCCAAATTCAACAGCATCGATGCACCTTCCCTCGAACATTTCCACCACTTCAGCCACCTCGCAAGAAAATCAGCATTATCGAATCTTCAACAAGGCGTGAAGAAACGAGATCCCTAATTCCACCAGCCGATTTTCACGGTCCGCCAATAAACCAGACACTCTCTCCCTCTCTTTCTCTTTCCTTTTGGCTTGTCCCCAGCATCTTCAACCACGTCTATCCACGCGAACTGTCCTCCACGCTCTGATAACCACCGCCACCACCCCCTCCGGGTTGACTTACGACCCGCTGCCTCGAGGAGATACGTCCTCCTTTTCCTCCCTTCTATCCCTTCTCCATCCCTTCCTTTTCATCCCTCTGTTGCTGGCGACATTAAAGGGAGGGGGTGATAGATGACGGGAAAGGCGCCTCGAAGGGACGCCTAGCATCTTCCATTCCTTTAGAAGGGACACGAACGCGAGGCCGTGGCCGTGCACACCACCGGATACGCTTTCGCGGGGAGGGAAATACGTAGACGCGCGTGCCGCACCCCCTCGCGTATTTCAAGCGAGCAACCGTCACTCTTCGTGCTAGGAATTGCCATGGGACACGGCTGGATCGGATGTGTCGGGCATCCGCTGATGCATTCTGTACGCTGTAATGCGTTCCTCGCTCCAACGTGCCTTTCTTTCTTTCTTTCTTTTTTCTTTTTTCTTTTTTCTTTTTTTTGTTGGAGGGGTTGAATTTTGAGTTGAAGAGAACAGACACTGGTACTATGTCCAGTACGTTGTCAGTTGTACAAAGTGTTCTACTTTTTTTTATTTGGTTCAAATTTGGGGTTGAAAAAAATGAAAAGATGACAGTAGATTAGATTCAAGTGTAAGTAACATCACCTTGGATACGTCGAGAATTCGTTGGTATTTATTCTTTCTTTTCTTTTCTTTTTCGTTTGAATTTGAGGTTGAAGAGAGTGAAGATTAGATTAGATATTAATTTTTGGATCCTGTCCACTGTTCCTTCCTCTTTATTTGGTTTTGAAATTTGAAATTTGAAATTTGAAAATAGCGACAGATTAGATCCAAGAATATTAATTTCTTGATTCGTTGATGCACTCTACCCCCCCACAATACAAAGTGTTGTACTTTTTCTTTATTTGGTTCGAATTGAAAAGAACGCGGACGAAGATAGGATGCAAGTTCTTTTTGAAATATTTTTAATCTTGGTGTAAAAGACTCGCAAGTCTCTCTCGTGTATTTCTAACGTGGATTTGACTGCGATTCAAGATTCAAGGAGAAAACAATTTGGAAAGACTAGCTCTGGCGGAAATGAAAATTTCACGGGATATTCCTCGGCGGTGGCCGACGTACGCGAAACCACTGGGGGTGACAGAAACATTCACGAGGGCTGTTTTCGTGGGTTAGACGCCAAGTCTTTCCCTTTGCTTTGCTGATGACACTGCTCTTGTCCTGGTGGCCAAAACCAGGTTTGTTGAACTCGATCGCCACCCTAACACCAACGTACAACCCCGACAGAAATTGTTTTATACAATACATTAGCCGCTGTAACGAATTGATTTGATAATGAGTTCATACTTGCTGGAATTAAAATTGAAATTAACTATACGTTACACGTATAGGTAATTACACATTATACAACATGTTATGTGATATATTGTATAAATATACATGTGTCAATTTTTCCATAATTGTCAATTTCTTTAATTTCTCCACATTCGTAGCTGTACTGTACAACGACCGACATGTTTCTGTATACAGTAGTATTATCATTAAGTAACAATAATATTACTATAGCATACCGTTATTGTATATAGTAATACAATTATGTACGTATTATTATTAATCTAGAAATCGAAGAAATCACTATTGATTGATGTTGCAAGCGTATATTTCACAGACACAGCTATTAATAAAGAGTTGGAGTCCTCGAGTTCCTCGTAAATACAAGAAACCCCGCAAATTGCTTGGAACAATTCAAGCCTGCTTCGAAGTAGCATAAGTTCGCATCAACGTCCGCAATTATTAACTGTTAACCAATTTTAATGCACCGCCACGAACGATCCTCAATAAACAGATACAATCGTCCCTATCGATCGTCCCATCTCCAATAATCCATCAACAACCCTCATTCCCCGGGAGCCAAGTCCTCGTCGCGGTATTACATCGGGAAAAATTCCTCGAAGAACGTGGCAGCACACAACTCCGGAAAAACGGAGAAAGATTGGCAAGATCCCCCGATTTCAAGGGTCGGCCCTTGAAACGCAAAGAGGAACAAGATCCCGAGAACAGAAGCAGCGAGCGAAACGCATGTCCCGGGTGCTTTTTACGCGGTTCGGGCCGACGACATGCTCGTTTCAGGGCCGAATGGAACGAATGGGCCCAGACACGAGCGAACCGAAACGAAACCTGGACAGGGAAGAAGAGGAGGGAAGAACAGCAGAGAGGTGAGTGAGTTAACGCGGCGAAGAAAGGGACAAACGAAGGGTGAAAACACCCCGGAGATCCGGAGATCGAGTTGAGATAATTGCTCGTTTGTTTAAACATTTGACCTGGCCGGCATTCGGGCGGCTTTTTTTTTTGCTAGCTTTTTCGCCACGTCGATTTCTTTTCTCATCCTCTTTGCGAGGCGTTCTCTGTGATCGTTCTTCGGCGCTCGTGGTTTCGGGATCCCTCTGATCTTTCGTGGGGACGATTTCGATCCCAAAGGTTTACACGAGTGAAAGTTTTCGAAATGATGTGAAATTAATCTGATGATTGTCATTTGTGCAATTTCTGCGCAAACTTTGATGAAAAAATTGAGTAAAATTAACAATTAGGAAAATTTTTTGGCGATGTTAAATTCAATTGCAACGTTACATATGGAATGACTTGACGAAGAAAGACTGTTCGATATGAGTTTGACGCAGGTATAGTTCAAAAATTATCAGTCTCAGTCTCCGGCTTCTCACAATTGCCCTCGGAATCTCAATTATCTCGATGACAGTAGATCAAATCACCTTGGAAAAATCATCTCGGAAAATCACGAAGGCCACTTGGCCCGCTTCACAAAGAAAGAATCGCCTTTGTTTACCCAGCACTCGACTCTGACAATACCGCAACGTTTATTTACCCCCGTTGACTCGTCATTCGGGATCCATCTGATCCAACAAACAGCTCAATCAAGAACCCGTAAACACGTAGCAAACCGACCGAAATCCTAACTCGGTAAAAAAATCCTCATCCTGTCTCAAAAGAAAAAAAGAAAAGAAAAGAAAAGAAAGGAAGAAACCGTTCCATCGGCAGAAATAAACGGTGACACAAATTCGATAAATCCCCGTTTCTCCTTCTCTTCTCCTTCTTCTTCTTCTGCTGCTATTCTCCTCAAAACAGGCCAGGGAGATTCCGGCCGATTTTTTGCTTCCGATGCCGCGCAGACGAGAGTAGACGAGCACGCGGAATTAAAGGATAACACGGTTAGCCGAGGCTGGCGTGGAATCCTTTTTCCACGGTTGGGAGAACCGACGCGAGGGCCGACGATGGGGGTCACCAGGTCTGGAAAACGCGCCTCGTTGCGCACCGACGAGACCAGCGCACAATGGCCGACGAGAGAGAGAGAGAGAGAGAGAAACGACGAGGACGCATCTCACCGGCAAAGAGACAGTCGTAGAAACCATTTCGCGGCCGGTTGATGGCGACACAATGAACGAGAAGATCGGCCGACGAGCAAGAAGAATAGAGGATCGCGAGGACTCGGATGCTTCTGCGAGTGGAGTTCGCCGAGACGAACGGATCCTGGATCTGTGTTTATAACAGGATGATCCAGAGACTCGGGCGAAAAAGAGAAAAAGAAAGAGAGATAGAGAGAAGGAGAGAGAGAAAACAGGTAATAAGAAAGCTGCTGCTGCTGCTGTTGCTGCTGCTACTGCTGGCTGCTGGCTGCTGCGAGTGTTTGTTGTTGGTCGATCGTTTTTCCCGTGGGCATTTCAGGCCTAATTTCCCGCGGACAAAGAACCAGAGCAAGGCCCTTCTCGCCCGTCTCTGTTCCTGGCCGGTGGTTTTTGTCTAGGCGAACCAGTCTCCTCGACAGTCTTCCTGCTTCTCGAACGAACCATGGAGACGATCGGCTTCTCCCTCTTTGATGTTTCATCGACGTTCTTCCGTCGTTCTTCTTTATCTTTACAGTCGTTTCGTCGTTTTGTTCCCGGGATTCCTCCTCCTCCTTCTCCTCGTATTCTTCTTCTTCTTCGTTCTCTTCGCGGTACTCACCTCTCCTCAGGTTGGCTTTTCTTCTTCTTGTTTTTCTTCTTCTTCTTCTTCTTCTTCTTGGGAATGACGGTCTATTGGTTTGCTGCGAGCGCGCTTTTTTGTCGAGAGCTACGCGTAGTCCGGATGATTATGGTGATGTCTGTCCACGGGATCGGGGCTTCTTTATGGCTGATTGCCTTCGCCGGAGACGTATATCGCGCGAACGTTCAGATCGTGTCGTGATCGAACCTCCGCAGGCCACCGTAGAGGAATGCGTGTCGCTCGAGTTAGTTATCTTTCGGTGACGCGCAGCTCGTTCAATGTTTTCGCTCTTCAGCGAAATGAGTTCCCTCTCCCCCCCCCCCCCATCGAAATTGAAATTCGAGTGGCTTTAATAAACGAGGCTGACGGATCCACTCGTTCGCCTACGATTCATAGCCTATCAACGTGCGGTCATGCACGCCGGAATTCAAAGAAAAAATATTTAAGTGACTTTTGTAAGTCAAAAAAGTCTTTACTGACTTTTCAAAAGAGTCTTCATAGACTTTACGTAATTTACAAAAGGTATCGTATCTATTAACAAGATAGATTCTGCTCGAGTATCGAAGGTATTTCCTCGAGCGACAAAATAGCGCTCTTTGGAAAGATTTATCGTAATTTGTATCATTTGTCTCTCCGCGATCTGAATTTACACAGCCAGAAAATTATAAACATTCATCAACGAGAAAATAAAAATTGTAGATCAGTGATCAACGAGATTTGAAGTTTATCAAAATTCCAACAAGATTCCGGAAAAATTAACGTTGACGATGAAAGTGAAATCGACGAGGGCAACGAGTATGTGCTTTTGCGATTAAAAAGAAAAAACACGTTGATCGTTTTGAATTACTGTTGCCTGAAATGTCATTACTATTATTTTCTTTCCTTTTTCTGTGTAAAATAAATATGTATCTCTATAACTTGCACCAACTTCTCTTTTGTACCGACAGACTCTATCTATTTACGCTCCATTTTCATCCGGAACGATTTACCTCGCGTAAACGGAGGGACATAAATGGATGTACGTTACGTCTTCGTCAACCGGACGAAATTGCTGGTTCGAAACCGGGTTTAAAGACTCTCCATCTGCGAAAGTGCATGACCCGCTGGGCCTGAAAGGGTTAAAGTAGCAAAATAATTTCCCAAAAGCTCCAAAAAAGAAAAAGAAACTCGCGCAAGTATCGGCATGGTCGTTCCCAAATTCGATCAACGTCCCGTTTCTTCTGCAACGTTTCCCCACAAAGGAAACGTGCTCTCGAGCACGCTCGGTTTCCGCGACAGGCAAAGCGTCTGAATTCTTTCTTTCTCTCTCTCTCTCTCTCTCTCTCTCTCTGTCTATCTTGGATCAGGAGGCCTAATTTTAAGCAAATTTAGGCCCCCGGTTCTACCGTTCGGGCGTGTATCGGTTAAGCGTGTCGCCTGTCTACCTGGGCCAGAGAGAAGGAAGAAGGGCCTCTGGCCCTGCCGTCACGCTTATCCAATATTTCTCGACATTGTCACGCTGCCCGCCTCGTCATTGTCGAAGAGGAGCCGCAGGACCCTCCCGAGGCACCGTGGCAATTGGATTAAACGTATCCATTACCATCGGATCCCGCTCCTTCTCATCTCCTCGACGGATATATCCTCTTTCTTCGTTGTCCTAATTTTCTCCAAATCCGCATGGATACGTCCGAATGACCATACCGAGGGACGGGGGGGGGGAAGGGGCGGGGAATTGGAATTTTTCGAACAGGAAACAAGGAAGAACCGCCGCTTTCCTTTGACTGTCTGTCCGTTCTCTCCGTCGTTTTCGGCTGAATAGAGAGAGGCGTACCGGTCGAAGAGGATTCCTCCTTGCGGTTTCCGTGTTTTTCCGCAATCGCAAGTCCCTCGGATCGGTAGATTTCGAAGATCCGGAGATTCGAGGATGCGCGTTCGTGCCTCGTTCGCCACGAGTTATCTCAACTCGCTAATGCTTACGAGGCGATTGAAACGTAAAATTTCACCGTCAGACAGATGTTTAAGTAAATTGCATTTACTATATTTAAAAAGCGTTAAATGTTAAAAAACGAAGTACGCGAGCTTTTATTTCTACATTTGACGAGAAAACATTCGAATCTCTAAAAATTACACAGTTTTACGTCTGTAAAATGTCCAACAGAAAATCACAGTTGATCTGGCGTTAACAGAACTATCAAAATGGGCAAAATGACCAAAATTTGTAATTTTCGCTGGATATTTTACAGATTTAGATAATTAATATTACAGATTTAATAAAATGACATATTTTTTGTTAAATTTAGATAACTGATATATATTCAGATAACAAAACAACGTATTTTTAAGATTTTACACAATTTTTCGTAAAATATATGAATGAAAGCTTGCACAGTTCATTGTAAATATCATAAAGTTTCCATCCATTTCTATGATTTCAACATCTCTGACGAAAATTCTATGCTTCGGTCCTCGGGATAGTTACTTGGCGCGATTCTCGGTATAAGGATTCGATTCTCTTACTTGTGTGAAACTGTCGAGTCTCGTGCGCGTTTTCGCAGCTTCGGAAACTCGCGTCCTCGCGATCGACGGTCGACTACCGGCAAACTCGAATCGTCTCGCGACTGGTGCTCGTGCCTGTCGATCGCGTCGCGATCAATCTTCCGAAACTCGCGTCTCCGTCGGCGTCGCGGCTGAACGACGCAGAAGCCAGAAGCGAGAGGAACGCGGCCGGAAAGAGTTCGTTCGAGAGACATAGGCTCGGGTCGGTTCCCCGATTACCGATCGCGACGATTTATTCCGTCAGAGCGACGAGCAGGCTGCCCTTTGTTCTCGGTGACTTACATCGATAATCCCGCTCTCTCGGTCCCGACACGGTGGCCCCTCCCCTCGCCCCCTGCGTGTCTCGTGGCGCAATATCTCGACGGCGAGGCTCGCACGCATAAAAGCGAAGCAACGCGCGGCCCTGCTGGGTCCAGGCTCCGGTGAAACCGGCGCCTTCTGCCTCTTCTCTCTCTCTCTCTCTCTCTCTCTCTCTCTCTCTCTCTCTCTCTCTCTCTCTCTCTCTGTCTTTCCTTCTATCTGTCTTCTCTCTTTGCTTTCGGAGCCATGTGCGCGTGTGTATAGTTGTTCGACGTTCACCGCCCCCTCGGCCTGGCCCCCGTCCTCGTGGCTAACAAGAGGATTCACCATTCACCTGTCACCGGGTCCGAGGGCGGTTAGTTATAGTTTATTTATCGTTTCCACGTAGGCTGGTGTTTGAAATACGTTTACACCGCTCGTATGTTCACCCTTTTCTCTCGGTGTGGGGGTATGGCGCCGGCGTGTGTGGTCCCGGGCGCATACCAGCGAACGCGGACGGACAACTATTGTCCGCGGGGCGGATGCACGCCGCGCGCGGACAGTTGCAAGCCGACCGCCTTGCACCCGGAGGAGACCGAGAGATGTCTTAAGCAGATTGCCCCGCAGAGACCGCGCGCGTCCACCGCGCCACGGCCAGCCAAACCGCCACCAAACGCCACCAAACGCCACCGTAAAACGCCCGCAAATTCGTCGTCTCGCCATTTCATTTCCCTTCCTCTCCCACCATCTTCTCCCACAGTTTGGTGCGAATGATCCTCCAGGACTTTGGCCTCTCTTTCGAGCTCTCGAGAGATTAGAGTTTGTTCTCTTTGGTTGGTATTTTATTGAAGGTCTCGAAGAAACGTAACTCTGGAATTTTGATACATTTTCTCTAGTTTGTGGAGGTTGACCTCACGATCTTGACCACCGACAAGTTTGGATTTCAGCGGAGGAGTTTCGGTCGTTTTTCTTTGGATTTTCGTACAGTTTTGACTTTCAAGACGTCTCGGGTGTCCCGTGGTTTGAAAATTCACATCTCTATGCGGAGTTTCATCTGGCAGGTTTCTCAGTTCGAAAAATCTCGCTCGAAGCAGAAATTCCCTCGAACATTACAAAACAAGCGAATCTTAAAAATATCTGCACACACGGCACAGACTCCACCCTCGTTTGCCGAAATAATTAACGCGGAAGAGAAAAAGGGGCGCAGACCCAAGGGTGTGCCCCGAGTATTAACGGGACGCGAGCATTAGGGTTATCTGATCGGCAGATCTCCAGGAAAGGAAACAGAGAGAGAGAGAGAGAGAGAGAGAGAGAGACACGAGAAGAAAAGAGAAGATACCGAGGGAAAGGGTAGTTTCCCCGGTCGAAGCAGGAGGGAAAGCGAAGAGCCTTCTTTCCTTTACCTGAATATCATAGGCGAACGTTTGACACGTGATGACAGCTCGTGGCGCCACCAACCCCCCGGTGTTCCATGGCCCGGCGGGGGTTCCGCCTCGGGGCCCGAAAGATTCTTTTGTTTCAGCCTCATTAACGTGTTGCCAAACCCTCGTCGTTCTACCTCGGCGAGCGTCCTGACTCTACCACAGCCACCTCTGCTGTCTAACTTCCTAACGGTCGAAAATGGCCCCTCGTGCGTATATATATATATATATATATACGATAAATGAACGTAATATCCATCTTTTCTTAGCGTTGAACATTCCGTTGCAACTTACTGACAAATTTCGATACCGACTGATCAGGATTTCTAGCTATTGGAAGAGATCATCACTGATTGACTAACAAACGATTTATTACAATGCTCTCGATTCTGTCGCGTCTGCGATCCCGATAGAGACAAACTCAACTTCTTCGCACGTCTGAACGTAGCTTTCGTACCAAAGTATTCTAGCGATACGATAAAAAAGAATATATAGTTGCATGAAGAGAAACAATCAGTGACTTTGAAAAGTGCTTGGAAAAAGAAGACCTTGAAAGAAAAAAGATAAATTTTTCATTTTGCACCGTCACGAATTCGAAAAGATACTTAGATATACTCCCTGTTCTCCAAAAACAACCTCTCTCTCTCTCTCTCTTGGACTACTTCCTCGAGAGAGAGAGAGAGAGAGAGAGAGAGAGATCAACGATTTTTACAAGATAAGTTGAATCTGATGGATTGCAGGGGACTCAAGGCCGTGAAAGCTACGAAACAATCCGTAACGAGGAACAAGTTGACGAACTTGAAAAGTCGAGCGATCGTTACGCAGGACAAAGTTTCGTCGAGCAGGCTGTCGTAACTTTCAGCGAATCTCTGTCGATTCGTAGAGCGGTAGCTTTCCCTTTCGGGGGCAAACGGCCGTAGATCGTCACGCGAGATAGTGGCGTAAAGTAAACACCTTCCGACCGTCTTTGAGAAATTTTCAATTTTCAAGTATCTCTCGGTTAGCGGAGATCAGTCGTACTTTACCCGCATCTGTATCTATATTATACGTAGAGCTATTGGTATTAATCACTTTGCGATTCGGTTCGGTCTTCTCTCAGACTAGAAACGCTAATTTCCTCCTCTCGTTTTTTTCAAATTCACGCTCGCTTGCGTCCGCGCGGGAATTTTTTTTTTTTTTTTCCGCCAAATCAGCTATCGGCGATGCACGGACGCATTGTTCGCTGCCTAGACACCGTGCTAATTGCCGTTTCACGGTGGTCGAGAAAAAATAAAAAAAAGGATATACACGCGAAACTACTGACAAACTAACAACGCCGCTAAAAAAAAAAAAGAAACAAAAAAAAAAGGCACACACACAGACGCACGTACGTGTATCCAACCAGTTGGCCGACTATTTGTAGCGCAAACAGTATCGATCGACAAGGGGGTTGAAAGCGGCGAAAAGTGTAATGGTTTGTGTTTCCTTACTTGATTAAATCCCAGCGAGCGTGAAAACGTCTCGCCGAAACTGCTAATTTCTAATTAAGAAAGAAGAGGAAAAGGAAAGTGGGTGACGAAGGGGAGGGAAGAACGTAATACGAAAGAGGAGAGAGTAACGGGGGTAGTAGTTTGACAGAAATATTTGCCAGCAGTTTTGCCAACCGAACGTCCACGATCACGTGCAAACAAAAACACAAACGTCGAGAGATATCGAATCACGTGCGTATGGCGCAAAGAGTTCAAGCGTTTCGGTTTGCAGGATTTGCCGATTGTTTAACTCTCTGCGAATACAGAGCGGCTCGACAAACTGCTCAAACACTTAATAAATGGGGGGGATTTAATAAATGTATACACGTTGCGCGAGATCTTTCGAGATTTCATTCGCCGATCATTTCCGACTTACAGGCGCGTAAGAAGAAATTTCACGAAAATAAATTTGTAAGAGTGTAGGTGTAACAGTAAACGTCCGAATGTCTCTCGAGTCGTAGGTTTTTATTGACGGAACTACCTTTGAAAATTTTCAAAACTGAGAGCTTTCAGTACCTTAATAGCGCCGAAACGAACACAGTTTCTTAGAATTTAGTAAACATCAAGTATTAGATCACAAAATTATAAGATTCGAAGAATACAATGTTTCTTGTAATTTAAATTGCCTTTGGACGAAAAACTGCAAGATCAAGCAATGTAAATCCACGATAGCTGACGATATCCTTTTTAGGATAGATGGAAGAATTAAAACGTGTGGTGAACAGAAGAATGAAATTGCTCCTCCTTAATTTTGTAAAACGAGTCATAGATAAAAATGACAGACTTAACTGATTTTCGTTTACAATATTAGTATTTTTTTTTTTTTTTACAATAGCTTATCGATATAATGGCTATTGGGATAAAAAATCGAAAACGTGACCCGCCGAAAAGAGATAATTTTGTAAAACGAGTTAATTCCAAACACTAATAATAAAACACTACAATATTACCAATTGATAGCTGTTGTAGCTGTCAGAGTAAAAAAAATCAAGAACGTGACGAGACAAAGAGAGATAATTTTGTAGAACGTATTAACTAACACCTGGAACCGGAAAGAAAAATCCTCCGTCGTTCAATGCAATGACAATCGGCTGCAACATTGAAAATACAACGAGCAACGGCGGCCGAGTCACAAACAGACGACGGACGAGCGATCGAGCCACGATACGATAGAATTCGGCGGGACGACGATTCTCCCGGTGGAAATAGCCGAGAAGGTAGAGAGAGAGAGAGAGAGAGAGAGAGAGAGAGAGAGAGAGAGAGAGAGATATCGATGGGGAGGCGGGTTGCTCGCCGCTGGTCTCGACGGGCACGACCGCAATTCCATCGTTTTCAACGGCCGCTGGCCGCGACGATTCCCGGATGCCGGAGACCCGCCGGCGAATGCTGCGGATTCCACGGCGTCCCGGCGGCCGATTCGGTGATTTGCCGCCGCGACACGCCGGACACGAAGCGCCGCTTGTAACGCCGGCGTGTTCCGCCAGCGCCGATAAACACTTCAACCCCGGGCCGCCTCCGTTGTCCAGCCGTTGACAGCGCGAGTTACGCTGATGAGCCGCGAAAGAGGATCAGGCTCGATCCGAGGGAATTCCTCTTCCCCCTCTCCTCTGTCCTTCTTCGCTACCCGTCAGGCAATCGGGAAGAACCGCGCACCGCGACAGAAATCTTCTCTCCAAGAACTTTCGAGGACGATTTCGATCCTTTTGGAAATTTTCCAAGTGGAAAAATTGGAAGCAGCGATGACAAATGATTTTTGAGAAGTTCTCTGGAATTTACAATGTTGAAGATCGATTGACTTCGTGGCAGATGGTTTTTGAAGAATTTCTTGGAATTTCTATCGTTGAAAAGTGCGAGTTGCAGAGTCGCGTTTCGTGGCACGATGGCACCTTCGAAGAACGTCGAGCTGATCAATCGGAGATATCTATTATTTTAGAACTAGGGAGTGACTAGTTTTATTTTTCTTTGACAAATTTCGAAACTACCACTAATCACGAATTCTCCAAATTTACAACTTTCTACTCGTATCATTCGTCCATCCATTCCCAATTTTCGCAAATTTCTCATTCCACGAAAGTTTGTGCTTCGAAGCAAAAGTCTATCTCTCCTAAACTACCAAATTTTTGCAAAAAGAAGCTTAATTTAAAACAAATCGAATGCTAGACACGTGGAGCCATCCCCGTCTTACTAATAAATATATATATATATATATATATATATATACATATGAAACCGCGTGGATCCAATTCTCTCGGTTCGCAACAGAAATTAATATTCTTGCTCTCTCGCGGAGGCGAGCCAGGCGTTCCTCTTCCAAAGTTAAGTAAGCGAGGGAATCGGCGCGATTCTCTGTCCAATTCTTATGCACAGACGCCGAAGTCCGTCCTCCCTTCGAGCCTGACTAATTAAAGGGGGCTCAAGGCGCGAGGATACCTCGTCGTTCTTGCAAGCTGGAGAAGGCACGAGGACCGGCTAGATGAGAGGAGTATTAATGGAATAATGGATCCGGGTCTTTATGCCCTGGCCGATTTCTATCGAACCAACCCCTCTTACCTCCTGTCTCATGCATAGTGATAAGCTTGGATTGGTTAGGAATAACGTGCAATCGAGAATATTCGTGCTCCGTCGTGCTGACTCCAACGACTCCCAGGCACTCCACCGTTTTTTACGGCCCGGGGTTTTCTGTTTATAGTTGCAGAGTGTGGTGGTAGTTGTAGAAGTGTAGACTTTGGTGAATCTCTTTGGGTGTTGAATTTGGGTGAATCGAATTGATCAGCTTGCGAAATTTTGTTGAAATTTCGAATAACGGGAGAGACTAAATGCACACACGTGCTTAGAACAAACAATTACTTAGACGTGGCAGTGGTGCCACTTTCACGTGGGTAGGAAATTGCTCAGTGAAAATAAGTGTCCTTTCACTTTTCCAAGATACCTGTTCCTATCTTTGAAGTAACATTCTAGACTTTGCAACATACATACGTTTCTCATTTTAGGTTCTCTAGAATAAATAAAATTCACAAAAATTGAAAAATCTGGGATGCTCGCAAATTTCAAATTTCTCTCACTGAAAATACACTGCCCTGGGAAACTTGCGAAATTCCACGTTTTACCTTGCAACGAACGTCGCGACAGAACGTAGAATAATAGAAAGGGGGTGCCTAGAAAAAAATCGCTTGCCTCGCTACCGCATCAGCGAGAGAGAAGGATTATTAATTTCCGTTGTGCCCGAGAGAATTGGATCGACACGGTAACGCGTTGGACGAAGAGAGACGGAGACAGCGGTCCTACGGTCCGGAGGATAATGGCCCAGCACCGCGCGACCAACGCCGGACAAGGGAGCACGAAGGACGAGGAAAGACTTCTGGCGCCACTCCGAGCATACCACTCGCTCTCGTCCTTTCTCTCTCTTATTTCTTTCCTCGTATTTCTTTCTTCCTCCTCCTCCTCCTCCTCCTCTTCTTCTTCTTCTTCTTCTTCTTCTTCTTCTTTTCTCTCGATCCCTCCGCTCTCCACTTGCCTCGGACTCGCTCGCTCGCGTCTTTCTCCGTTGTTCCAGCCTCGATCCCGCACTGATATCAACCGAGACCCGGGGCCTAACTTATTGTCTTATTATTGGACCACCTAGAGAAGCGGCATGCTTTTCCATTCTCTTGGCTTGAACGAGGGGAGGGGGAGGCATTCAGGAGGATCGTGCGGAGCAGCGTTGCACGGTGTCGGAAGATCGCGTGCGGCGCTTAGCGGCGTTGGACGATTTTGGTGACGGGAAGTGTGCTTGGAATTGTCGAATACAATCGTGGCGAATAAAGAGTCGCTGATTCCGCTCGACTTTCGATCGGAAGAAGTACGGCTTCTGCCGGTCGTACGCGATTTTTCGATAAGACCGCGTTCGCGAATCTGAGAATCAATGAAAAAGAGCAATTGACACTCGGGTATTTCCTAAATTAAAAGAAACGCGAGAAATGACTTTGAAAAATACTGAGGTTGACACTTGGAATTGCTGGAATGATTGGAAGACTTTGTTTGTTCGATGGGAAATGAATCAAAGTCTGGGAAACAAGTATCTCAGTAAAATACATATCCCGGTAGATTGACAATAATTACCGAAATAATTGCAAAAACAAAAGTGGAGCTCCATAAAAATCGAACCTGAGAAACAAATATAGACGAAATGTTCAAATCATGCGAAGTACAATGATAACAGAATAATAGTGAAACTCTGGGAAACAGAGAATAGCTCGAGAATATTTTTTGATTCAGTGGCAACGAAAAATGGAATCGTCCCGGAGAGATAGAAAGCAGCGAAACGATCTACCTACGAGGTTGTTGACAAAACGAGTACAGTAGAGGTTCCGAAATCATTTGACGCGTCGCACGTCGTAAATCGCGCAAATCGCAAGGTGACACGTTCTCTTTTTAAAAACACGAGTCAGAGAACTGGCTCGTTCTGCAGCTCTCGCAATTTCTTCGCTTCACGGTTCTACAGTTCTACAGTTTCCTTCGAAGTTTTAATGGAGTCCGGTTAAATTATGCAGTTCCACGAGAGACAGTCGATTTCAAGTCGTCTCCTCGGTCTCAGTCGTCCGTAGACGGCTGTTGTGCGCAATTTATTACTCGCTATACCCTCCGGTGGCGTTCTATAGAACCTGTTAGTTACTTGGCACTTTTACGCGTCCGCCAGTGCTCATAAGGCATTCCCGTAATGGGACCGATTTCACTCGTAACTGCGGATAATGGCGCTTCTTCGGCTCGAACTTCTTCCACCATTATGTTAATGCACCGAGTGGTTCGTCGATGATGCTCGTGCGATTTGCAATTTGGTCACACTGTCGATTATTTTCTTTTTTCCTTTTTTTTTTTTTTTTTTTGCTTTCTTCTCTTTCTTTCGCTACGACAGAGCAAGAGAGGCTGGCATTATCGCGCATGCACATGGGGTGCAAGTTCTTACGATGATTTTAATAATTCACCGGCTATTATTCCGTGGATTGCGCGGTCGACTGCGCAAGTCGAAAATTGTTCGATGTAGAAATTATACAGAATTGGCTCGCCAATTTTGTACGGTTTGATCGTGTTTGTTTGGCAGCGAACGAAACGAATATCGAGAGACTATCGTAGATTTTCTGTTTACGTGTTTAGCCTTCGTTCGTTTCGAACGCGTTGTTCTTGACTTTGCTTTTGACCAGCGTTTCAACATTGGCGTCTTTCCAAACATCCCAACCACCTCATCGGCGAGAAAATCGTTTAGGAATCTGAAGAAACCATCGAAGAAACCTCGAAGAATTTATCGAGCCACCAAGCACAAATATCGCAACACTAAGAGACGTAATTAGTCAATTGTTTTATTATCAAGTTCGTTCAGGATGACTACTAAAACTACCAAACACTGCCCAATATTATCAAACAATCGTGTGAACCACTCGCAGTGCGAGCAATTAAACCGGAGAAAATGGTAATTTTTCTATCGCTGTCTCCCAGGGCCCTATTTCTGGGACAAACCTGGCGAAAAACAGGCGGCGCGAAGGACGCGTGTCGGGCGGCGACGACGGTTCCTCGTCGGAACGGCCGGCAAAAATGTGTCCTCACGAGTCGGAGGACACGTCGATTATATCCTTGCGGCAGATAATATCCCCTGTCGGTGGGTGCCGGGGCCCGGTCCCCGGAATGCACCGAGGAACGGGCCCCCTCCGAGGGACTTACATCTTTTTCCGCGGTTCGCCGCATAAATAAACGCTGTCGGACAGTTTCAGGGTCCCGTCCCCCGTCTAGGCGCCGCTCTTTTGTCTTAGCTAATAGAACACGCGTTCCTGCGCGTCCCTTTCGTAAAAATGCCCGAAATGTCCAGTCGTATAATCTTCGCTCGATCGACCTTTCCTTTCTTCTTCGTCATCGTCATCGTCATCCTCCTCTTCTTCTCCTTCTTCTTTTTCTTCTTCTTCTTCTTCTTCTTCTTCCTCTTCCTCTTCTTCTTCTTCGACGTTGAGCCGCCGCCTCTT
The DNA here is from genome assembly GCA_032399605.1 of Melipona beecheii. Classification (NCBI taxonomy): domain Eukaryota; kingdom Metazoa; phylum Arthropoda; class Insecta; order Hymenoptera; family Apidae; genus Melipona; species Melipona beecheii. The sequence goes on from JAUCMO010000447.1 coordinate 1,895,784, forward strand.
GTGCCTGCTGCTACCAAAGCCACTCAGGCCACTCCTTTTTCGGCTTCGTTCCACAGCCCTCTTCTTTCCCTCTTTTCTACGGGTTCGTTCCGTCCTTTTTTTTAGCCCGCTCGTTCCGCCGATCGTTAACGATCATTACCATAACTGTTAATTGCTTTAGGACGCGAGGCCTACTTAGCGCCGAGAGGATACGCCACGCGGGTGTATCGGTTTTTCTTTGCCTCCCTCCAGAGAAGGACGGAGAATTCGTTTCGACGGCTCGACCGGGACGTTCGAATTGGGGATGACGGGGAATGTTGTAACTTTGGAGGTGAGAATGTTTGTTGGGAGTGGAAGTGAAATTGAATTTGGAACAGCAAGGTTAAAATTGGGAATCAGCAGAGTGACGGTAACATATAATTATAATAAAAAATATCACGTTATATATAGTAGAAAATATTGTACGATTTAACCGAATGCAATAATTATATGAAATCTTTCGACTTGTACAAATATAATCTGAACATGTGTAACTTGTACGTAAACGCGGAATAATTTACAAAGTGTAATTTTGAATATAATTCCAAACAAAGTCCAGGCTAAGTCTCAAACGCATCTCAATACATCGCTTTATATAAAATTCTAAAATTAACATCAAATTTTTGAATTTGCAATGCAATAATCAAAATTTCGCTTACCTGCAGTTGAAAATGATTGACTACATAATAAACTACAAATCCATCAATTATAAATTTAAATTATAAAATCTTCAGAGATATATGACCAACGTTCAAGCAGTAAAATATTATACAGAGATACATCTTTTGTTCAAAGAGAACAAAAGATGTAAAAATGAACAAATTCTTAACTTTCAGACTTTCGATCCTAAACACTCGGAGGAACAAATAAAGCGAAAGTGATTCGTCGAAAAGCACTTACGTAACGACGCGTATGAAATCCTTTGAAAAATTGTGCCGCGTAACAAGCCGCGTCGTCGCTGGCACGGAGCGGCTTGTTACGCGGGCCATTTTTCATGACAGTCACACCTCGCCGATAGGATCGGAGGACATTGTTGCAGCAACAATATCGGTGGACGCCTTTTCCGCTCGACCTGGCCGGGCGTTCACGTCGCGTTTTTATTTTGCACAATGTCGCGAACAGGAGAGAGAGAGAGAGAGAGAGAGAGAGAGTGGAGCCTGGCGCAATAAATGATGCACTCTCGCGCAACTTTATCGTAATCCATGCAAATTTATTCCACTCCTCTCAAAGGACTTTGTTCTGCGCCTGATCCTCGATATTCCTCCTCCCCCTTCCACCATCCTCACTCGACGTTCACTCCCTTGAAAGAAAGTAGATCTTGCAATTCTTTTTCTTCTCTCTGTAAATACATATATATTTCTTACTCTTTATTTTTTTTTTTTTTTTTTTTTTTTGTTTATAGAATAAATAAAACAAACTGCGTCTCGTCAAATAAAAATTCTTTTTTTTCTTTATTTTCCGTTCTTTATTTCTCTCTTTCTGGTATAGATGAAGTAGTTTCGTCGATAATCGTCGTCGACGCGATTGGCAATCGAGCGGCAATTTGATTTGAACGAAGACGGTAGTTTCGATACTAAGGGTTGAAATATTATTTTATTATTGCGAGGGAGAAAGTGATTCGGAAGCTTTGAACTCGGTAGTAATAAATTTTGAGGGTTCCGGTACTCTTCAAGGATCGCAGATGCTTTGAATTTTTAATATATTGTTATGTGAATAGTTTCGAGTTGTGAAAGTCAAAAAATTAGGTTTCTCAACAATCGAATTCCAATCAGTTAAACGGAGCTCTCGAAAGTTATGAAACTCGAAAATTTCAAATTTCAGTTCGACGTTTCAAAAGTTAACGTGAGCAAAATTTCCAAAATCCTTTGCAAAGATTCAAAAATATTAAAATCCTACTATTATAAACGAAATTCTCCAAAGATATTCAAATCAAAAATGAAATTTTCCAAAGCTTCGAGTGTTTAAATTTGAGATGAATTTCCAACAAACGTAAACTCTCCAAAGCTATCAGAACTTCTAAATTTGAAGCAACACGAAATCTTCAAAGCTGTCGATATTTTTAAATTTTAAATAAATTCCCAGCGAAACGCAAAATCTCCAAAGCTGTCGACGAAACTTCTAAATTTAAAACAACGCGAAATAATTTAAATATTTCTAAATTCAAACTGAAATCGTTAAAATTTTTGAAAAAATTTCGAAATAAATTTCTCCTCCCCAAAATTGTTATAAATATATAATTATAATAATAAATTTCATACAAAGACCCCGAGCGAATGGACGTACATGCGCATCGTGTAGTCGAAATTCGCAACGATACGTTGTGTACAAATTTTGTTTCCCAGAGTCGAGAAAACCTTGTGGAAAACGGTCGTTCGGCAATTAATGAACGGGCGAGGCGTGCGCCGCAGTCCTACTGATATTCGCGTGCCGTCTCGTGGAAAGGACGATAATTATGGCTGGCGCGAAAGCACGTAACGTTCGTGTTACCGTAAATTGCCGGCCGAGAGCGCGGCATTGCGCTCTTGAAATCGGTGATTTAAAAAAGAGAAAGCTGGGATAAGATTTCTTTCTTCGAGTCGTTTCCACGAAACGTAAACGAGGCCGATAAAGGAACGAGAAATCCTCTGGAACTTTATTTCTCACGGGCATGCAGCGCGATCGACAAATTAGAGTACGATTATTTTATCGGCTGTAAAGGTCACGAGATTTAAATAAAATAAAATTGCAATTTAGTTGGAAATTTACGAGAATTGCAATATCGAGGCTAAAGAAATCCTAATGACTAATCTTGGTTTTAGTCGAGTGGCGAAGAACCAACTTCTCTAGTTTTTCTCTAGTTGAAATTCGTTCGATTTAAAGGATAAATCGAAGGATAAAGCGTGATCAAGATTTTGAATAATCGCGATCCAATATCTCTACTTTCGATAAATGAATAAATTTCTACGTTGAATGTCTTCAACGAGATGAATCTGACGCAGAAGGCTGCGCTAATTTTCGCCGGCAGAATTCCAAACGGCGATGCGCAAGGATAACAGACGAGCGATCGTAAGGAAGGAGCAACACGAAAGAGCAACACGATCGCAATCAGAGTCACCTCAGGCCCCATTTAACAACGACAAACGTAAAACACGACCGAAGATCGGTGGTTACCCCATTTGACCGGGGCCCTATCGTTGGATCAGCGCTGGTGCGAATGACAAATGTCCCTAGGGTCATCGTCCACTCGTACATCCAAAATACCAAAGACAAACGTCTTCTTCCCACGAATCCAATACTACACGCGTGTGTATGTGTACTGTACGTGCTATACGTGTATATACATATATATATAGTACACACACACACACATGTATAATATACGTTACATAGTTGGCGATTATTTTTCTTTCACGTGTCTCCAACAGATATCGCGCGAAGAACAACGAGTTGAGCCAGCTTATCTTGTCTCCGATTGATAAATTAATCTGCATTAGAGGACATAACGCCAACACTGTCCGCCAGATCGGAATCGAGATGACGCGCATGGCAGTACCGAAGACTCCGAGGCCTGAAACTCGTTCCACGACAGATCGTCTAACCACCGTGACATCATCAATAAGCCTATCTGCCGGTGTATCTGGCCGCGTCTGAAGGTCGTGCAGCAGGACTTTCGGGCGTGTGTCCCTTGGCGATGATGGTTTCCAGTTTGAAACTTCGATCGGCACGAAGCTATTTTTCGACGTCTCAAAGAGTTGACACGTGAGTGGTTTAATTAATTAATTAATCGATCGGGTCATTATCGGTATTATAGTCTGGCGCGTTAGTGAAATTTTAGTTACAAATTTATTACTAGAGGAAAAACAATCAATCAGACATATATATTTGTATTTATATAGTGCGTAAAAACGAAAGTCGAGCAAAGTTAAGAGAAAGGAGTTGCTTCCGTCGAAAAGCCGCAAGCAACTCCGAAGCCCATTGAAAAATCAAAACACTCGTGCCAGATCAAGGAACCGTAGGAAGATTAAATTTTAACCGGCCCGTAAACGAAGCGAGGGCTGCGGGACCCCCTCGTCGAAAATACTTTTACGTCTCCATAACGCGCTGGTATCTGGCCCCCGCCGCTCCCTCCGCCTCGCGACTTTATAACGCAAAATTAATAGAGCTTATCCCTGGCAATTTATCATGGGATTACGGTGCAAATACGTCAACGAAGGGACCAACCAGTCCACCCCACCCCCCTTTCCCCTCGGATCGGTCTCCCGTCTCTCCTCGTCGTGTCTCCTTCGTGGACCGTGGAAGCGCGCCATAGGCGCAGCAATCGCTTCCTGTGTCAATAAACACGACTCACCCCGGTCCCCCTAATTCAAACCGGCACCCAGGGGGTGATCAACGAACCGGCGCCACCCCTTCCTCTCCCTAATGTTCCTTCCTGAATTTTACAGTCCTCTTTCCTTCTTTCGACCGCGATACCGGCGGACAGAGACCTTCGTTACCGCGTAATCGAGGGTGAGCCCCCCGTTCTCGTCGAGGGTGAGCCGCTTCTCGATTGGACCGTGTCTGTGCTCGCGTGGGGGAGGGTGGAACACGGGCCGGTTAAGTGAAATAGCAGCTAATGGAATCTTGTCCCTGATTTTTGTCAGCTTTTCCCTTTTCTCTTTCTTTCGTTTCTTTGTTCCTCGTCGTGGTGTTGACGTGGAGTGACTTTTAACTAACATGGGAGCAACGAAGCTGAATTTTTTCCCCTTTTTACTTTGGTAAGTTACAATTAAGCGCGTGGCGTTCCGAGATATGCACGGATACTCGTCTATTTTAGAGATTGTAGATTTATAATATCGTTCAATTTAGTAATTTAACGATAAATGTATTAATTTAGTGATACAAGAACTGAAGGACAGGGGATCCAGGGGATCCATTTTTGAGGAAAGAATCGACGCAAAGAAAGAATCGACCAAAGTCACGTTGGAAAATTAATTCAGACTGACCAGACTGACTAATCTTCGCTAATCAAAATGTTGCACGAAATTGTTACTTACCACGAAATTGTTACTTGCACGTCTTCTGGCGATAAAACGTCAGGCAAATACCATCCCTCCTCTCCACCGGTTTCGCAAATTGAAAATTACGCAAATCCCGGGTTACTTAAGCGGTCTCATCAATCAGTCGAGCGGTTCCGCGAAGCGAACGCCGGCTGTCTCACCCGGTATACGTCTTCGTGGCTCATCGAGGCGCACCGTTCGACAGGCCGACCACGTCGACGCGTTATTCGCCGTTCGAGCGCGTTATTTTTCATTCGGCGGACGTCGCTGTATTACAAATTACGATCCGTGGCGGGATAAACGGGCCGCAGAACACGCCTCGACCGCAGCAAACTCTGCCTCTCCCCTTTACTCCCTCGCGAATCTCTGTTGCGTAATCGGATTTCGGCATCGACCGGTTCACGTGGCCAGCAAGAACCTGCAGCCAGGTGACCACCCCCTTTTTCCAACCAGCTCCATTAATACCTCGTAGAAAGGTGGTCGACTTTATTACTGCCTGTTCTGCGGGTGAATTTTCCCATTCGTGTCGAGTTTCGATGGATCGCGAAAGCTACTTTTTGGACTCTGTTCTTTGAGAATCTTTGAATTTCAAAAAATACCTAATTTTTGGAAAAATTACTGCTATTTTGTAGTCTTAAAGTAACTTTGTCACTCGTGGCGAGTTTCAATGGATCGCAAAAGCTACTTTTGGGACTCTGTATTTTGGAAGAATCTTCGAATTTCGAAAAGAGTAGTAATTTTTGGAAAGAAAGACTTTGCAGTTATTCTTTTATTTCTCTAAAAAACAAAATGTTGCTTCTGTGAAACTTGGTAGTAGTACATAGGAATCGAGAGTTATCTCGTTGTTCGTTCAAGGGAGAAGGAGCAATAGAATTAATACGTAAGAATCATTTAGTTAATTTAATTTCGTTCAATTAATCTCTATCGTGGAGAGAAATAACGTTCATTATCTGGATACACGTGTATTTTTAACGAAATAATTCAATGTCCAAAACTCTACTGTTATTAGTATTAGCATTAAATCAAATCAAACGAAAAAACAACGTTTTGAATGTTGAAATAAATCGAACCGTCATTCAAAACTTGACTTTTTCTCTTTTGAAACTCGAAAGTTCACTCGGGACGCTTACGCAACAACGAACAAGAAAAATTAAAAGAGATCGCACTCTCACCTGACAAAACACTCGGGAATACAATGAGAAAGACAATGTCACCATACACGTAGTAGGTGATTAATCGAACGGATAAGGCCGAGATCCCTGACACGATCGATTCGCGGACGTGATGTTGCATCGGCGTGACTGGATGGTACGCACACGCGGCACACTCGCTCGAATTATGCATTATTCCCGGCCGGATTACAATGACAATGACCGCAATAACGATCGAGCCGGATCGGATGGGTAGAAGGGGACGGCCGACAGCTCGGAAAATTGCTAACAAATAATGCAACCACCGGGGGGAGACGGCGATACGATACGGGGTGTCGTTGTCTTCCTGCGACCCCAACGCTCGAGAGATCCAGCCGGTGTGTGCATCCTTTCGCGCATAATCGCCCGTGAGACACTTTCCCCTTTTCCCCGGACACTGTTGCGAAAAATTTCTACGACTGCGATCGTGCGAACTTTAATGAATTATATGAGTATTATAAATTACGTGCAACTGTTATATAAGACAGCGAACTGTTTGAATTTTAGCCAGTGATTAGCAATTATTAGTAATCCAATTTCAATTATATAAATAACTGTTGAACTATATATATATATGTGTGTGTGTGTGTGTGTGTGTGTGTATTGATTATACGTCAGAGTTTTATTTTTATCTACATTTTAAGAAGACAAACAAAATTGGCAGTATGGTATGATGACGTCACGTGATTTCCTGGCAGCGAATGTCCTAATAAAAATTTGAAATTTATAATAACTATATACATTTGAGACATGTTCAAGTTCTCTTCAGCTACACATATTGTAAGAAAACAAGTTTCCAGTATCACGTTCAAAACTCACAGACTCATCGCGATACTCGCTCGAGAACAACCCTGACTTTCAAACCACGTAGCAACATCATCCTCTCCCGTTATCAATCAAGTTTCCATATATCAATTTATCGATCAGGCTTCACGTCAATTCCACGCGAATCAGAGAAATACGAGGACAAAAAACTGCACGACTTGTACTCCTTTTTTGCCATCAAATTTTATCGATACGCAAACGTTTGAATCGATACGAAACAAATTACAGGCGCGATCGCTCAGTACCAGACAACGTCACTCCTACTCGAGGTCCCTACCCCACGCCTTCTCGCGAATCACGTGACCCAAATCAACCAATCGCTAATTTACGTTGCATCAGCGTTGCACTCGAAGAGGCACTTTCAGTGATAATAATAAATTTAGTAAAAAAGAAGGGGGGCGGGGGGGGGTCGAGTTATTTTCAACTGTTACACGCGTCGTGAGATATATTTCGTCTAAGCAACGATGCGCGATGCCGCGAGCCCTCAATTACAATACACAACCGTATGGAATTTATTGGATCAGGCAGCTGACATGGGCCCACCCGGTAGATCGCGCGTGGATCGTGGAGCGTAAAAGCAGCGCGAAAAGAAACGAGCGCCGGCTGACACGTAGCCCTTTGAACCAGAACAGGTACATAAAGATATACAAGTGCAGGCGTTGCAATTCGGCCGGTTCCACGACGTGTAATCACGTATGCAAATGGCGACGGTACGCGCGCGGCAACCGAGCGAGCGAGTGCCAGTGGAACGGGACCGCAGGTCGAGTAATGCGTAACTGTCGATATCGTGGCCGTTTCGCACGCTGACAGGACAATGTGCACGCGCGACCGCCCGCGAGCTGGTAATTTGTACCGGGGGAACGTCCGGTTGCGCTCGCGCGAACCAGCCGCGACCGTTTCGTCCCACCAGACGCGCTCTAACGTCTCTCATCTCTGTCCGTTTCAACGATTTAGGACGATTCAACGCTCGTCAACGTTGAAACTAACTAACTAACGGTGGCTGATGTATGGAATTTGTGCGGCTCGATAAAGATGCTTCGAAATATGTATATGTAGAAATACAGTGAATCGTAAATCTAGGGAATCTCTGTGAAAAATTATCTCTGCGAATTAATTCCAATAAAACAAGGATTTCGAACTAATGTTGAAACTAACCAGTGACTGAACAGTGTACGAACAGAAGCTTTAAAATATGTACCGCACAGCGTCGCAAATCTATTTCTGTGAAAAATTATTTCTACGTACGAACGCCGTCCAATGCCGTTCTAATGAAACGAGGATCTAGAAAGATTCGACGCTCGTCAATGTCGAAACTAATGCGACTGATGCGTGAAATTTGTGCATCTCAATAAAGAAGGTATGTAAAATATGTAGAAGCACAGTGTTGTAAATTTAGGAAATTTTCATAAAAAAAATTTGATAAGTAGAATAATTTGACGTTCGTCAAAACTAATGCCGATCTATGAAACTTTGCGAGAAAAGAAATTTACGAATTTGAATGAAAATTTTGAACAATCCGACTCTGGCGATTCTAGCCGGTCAAACGCTCGGAAAGATGAATTTTTAGAGACAGAAAAATCTGAAACAGACGCGTAACGCGGAAAGAGCGTTCAATTTGGTTAAATTCGATTTTCCGTTTTAAAAAATTTACAAATTCTGTATCTGCGTCTGCTGGCAGACACGAAACTCGAAACGGATCCCACGTTCGCTAGAATCGCCAACAACAGATTCACAAAGAATCACTTTCCACCCCGATGCTCCATGGATGTTGTGACAATCGCGGATGAAACTGCGGCGGAGGAAGAGCGATTCGAGGGAATCACGCGTCGACCTGACAACACGCGATCGTCGTCACCGGTTGCATCCGTGGAAAAATGCCACGCGAAGAAGGGGAGGAAACGTCACCGAGCGGAACCCAAACTACGGCCGGAAGTCGGTGGTCACGTGGCGCGGGGCGACGCGCGGGACATTGTGTCCGGCATAATAAAGCCCCTGGGCTCTGTGTGTGTGTGTGTGTGTGTGTGTGTCTTCGTGGAGAACGTAATAGTTCTCCGTCTAGCTAGCGCACGCTGATTTATAGTAGGATCCGTAGCGATCGCTGCGGGACAACCCCCTTTCTGTCCACGCTGGGGTTGCGTTAAGAGGTCGAGGGCATTGGATCCTGCGAGAGCAATTCGGTATCGGGTTGGTCCCTCGATTCGATAGTATTTGCCTCGGTTACACTCGACGTTGCGCGCGGTGATTAGTAGATTGTCGCGTATTTTATTATTGTATGAAACGTTGGATTTTCCAATCGAGAAGTAAAAATCGCGCGAAAAAGAAATTGTTCTTAATTGCTCGTGCAGAGACCGTGACAAGAATGTTCCGTAGAAATGATAGTAATTGGAATATTATATTGGAAAACAACGGTAGATTACTAATTGTGAGAAAAACAGAGAAACAAAGTTAGAGAGGAAAATTATACCGCTGATCATCGGTGTCTGACAAAATTATATTACGCGATCTATCCTCCAGAAAGATACGGAGGATACATAATGTAGGAATGTTTGGTAGGCAACAGAAGAAGATATTATTTAATTACAATTAAAGGTATTATTTAATTTTACAACTACGCTATGACACCACGCTCTACGCTCTTTACTCAACGCTGTCCTCTTTCCCTCTGCACGACGTTTCTGCTCGACGCTACGCTCTTTTTATTTTTCTGATGCTACGCTGTTCTATTCTCCACTCGCGGGACAGTCTTCAAGACACACGCACATCATACTATCAGTTGTATATATCTGTACCCGTCTAGAGGATATTGTCATCTATACAGTGACCTCTCCTCCCACAATAATGTTTCGAAAAACGAAATCAAGCGCTTGCAAGTACAAAAAAGTTTGGGTAACTCCAGCAAATTGGCAGTAAATTTATAATTTTCCAAAATCAAGCTTTAAGAAAATTAGTCCAACGTACGAAACAAAAGTTCACAATTCGATCACGAGAAGCGAGAACAGTCAACGAGAAATTTTCCAAAATTCTAGCCAACTTGACCGAGAGGTCTGATCCGATGGAAAGAAACCGAGAATCGTGTCCAACGGCACAAAAACTCAACTGCGACCAGTAAACCGACAAATCCACGCAAAGGGCGAAACGAAAATCCATATCTAGCCCGGGGTGGACCCAGTCCAGAGAAGGGTTGTTAACGGAACATTAACTCCATCTCCTCGAAGCGTTTCACATAGAAAAGAAGCAATCTCTTAATCCCGCGACTCGCTGGGACCACGAATTTCCCAACTCATTCTCATTTCGGACACGTATATCTCCTCCCCTCCCACTAAAAAGGAAAAGAAAAAAAAGGAACGGTCAGGATAGGTTGGTAGAGGGTGGAGGAATCAGCGTAATAGAGAGATCAGAGGGAGAGAGAGAGAGAGAGAGAGAGTGTGGTGAGTCGAAGCGATCGGTCACGGTGTTCTTATGTTAATAGCACGACGGTTCTGCTCTGCTCGTCTATTCTGGCGGGCCGTACCAGCGTGGCGAAATCCTCGAGTTTATCGCGGGGGTGTGTAGCCACTGTAACCACTAAAACCATCGCCGAAGCGGTCGGGGAAGGTGGCGACCAGGGGAGCCGGCGACGGCGACAACGACGGCGACGCCGCAGAAATTCAACGTCACAGCTGGTGGGAACGGGAAAATCGATAGAATGGAAACGGTCGCGGCTTGTCTAAACAGATCGTAGTTGAATAAATATACATCCGAAGGGGGGGAGCCCATCGGAGATTCTTCTCGATTTCACGCTGTTAATTTCGGATCGAGCAACGGGGACAAAGTCAGAATTTTTCGGACAAAATTGCAAATCTCCGCCAAACTCTGAGATTAACTTTACCCGAGCGCCGATACAAAATGTGATCAAATGTAATTTCCACAGAATTTAATCGGGGATATAACAAAAAAGTCCAAAATACCTAAATCAATCGAAAGAAATTTTCCACCTCACTCATTTTACAACTCACGATTTCTCTCGAAAGAGTACAGTGAAACAGAGTACGAGAGGCGAACGATCTTTGGACAAACGACGCACGGTACCAAATTCATCGCGCGGTCGATGAAGTGGAGCAGTCATTAACCCCACAACAGAGAGGGAGAGAGAGGGGGAGAAAGAGAGCTGCACGCGTCGTCCGTTGATCGAGGAGCTCGCTGACGAATTATTAATCGCGCGTTCAAGTCGGAATCAATCAGACGAGCGACGCGAGCAGCTGATAAGAGGCAAAGGGGCGAGGAGATGAAGACCACCCTCGACGAACTCGTCCGGTTCCGTAAGAGCCGAGTAGAGAGAGAGAGACCGGGGATCTCCGGTAGTTTCCCCGATTGTGAGAAACCGTCCACGGCCAGGGAAGCTGTGCGAGCCAGGGAAGCGATGCAGAGGGCTCTCGTTGACTCTCGTAGGAAGGAGGAGGGCTTGGTGTTGTACCCCGCGGAGGTTGACTCCGGCACGGTGGTCCAGGTCAACAAATCATAATCGTGGCCGCGACCGGGTAACGAGAGGAGAGCCTGAATGCATCTACCCGTGAGAGGCTCCTCTGTATACAGGGTGGCTTTCGTTTCACTTGGAGTTTCGTTTTGTTCGCTCGCCGTGGAAAACGTTCGGTCCCTCTACGTACGAACGTTTCGACAATTCTGACTCTGAATTTCAGAACCGACGAATTTCAGAATTTTTTTATATGATCGTGCTTTAGCAAAGATTTGCATCTTCGAGCGCATGAACGCAATGGAGGATTTTGTAATTTATTTCGTGAAAATCGTCCTACAACAGAAGCTTAAGTTTAATCGCTATACACACGAATACTGCAAAACACTCGTTGTTCTTTCCAGGTATTGTCCCATGCATTTGACACTCAATCTCTTCGAGCAAAATTTCAGTTCCACGACTCTACGTTTCATCAATTATTACTTATATCTTTATCGGGAATTCGCCGGTAGCCAGAAGACGAGATTCGATCGAGAGGAATTCAATTTCCATTGGTCGACGTGCTCGGGATGACCCGAGCCACGGACACACGGCCGACTAGGATCATAGTATTTAATTCGTGGTTCATAAATCGAGGGCATTCGTGCGGGCCCCACGTCCGCGAGTCGAGGGCCCGTTCGGCCCCAGGACCACCTTGTCGCGGCGCGGCGGAGCGTGGGCCCCAGACGCTCCGTGCGCCACGTTACGACCTACCTGCTTCTCTTGTTCTTGCTCTTGTTCTCGCTCATGCTTCCCCCCAACCTCCCGCTCCACCCCTCCGCGCCATACTTTCTCCCTACACTCATTCCTCCACCTTTTCCGCGTGTACACCGGGTGACTGTTTCTTCTTCACTTTGCTGGGCGAATTCTTCCTCGCGACGTTCGCTGAGAATGCTAGTGCGACGAAGGTCAAGATTTTCTCTAATTCTAGTTTCGTCTAGTTTCAGAGCTACAGAGGTTACATACTGGCTGGATCATTTTCCACGATTTGTATTTGTAAAATGGAATCGTGTTCGACAGATTGTTTCTTTTTTTTCTTTTTCTTGGTAACAAAAGATTGTCTCTGATGAAATTTAACGAGATTGAGAGGATAGATAGAGGTGGATTGAGTTTAAGGTTAACGATGATGATTGTAGGGATTTTGAGAATGAGTCTGTGGTAAGGACACCTGGGATGCGTCAGTTTTGAGAAGCATTTAGGGGAAATTGGTCTGGAAGTTACTCGATCGACGTAATTTCGAAGGTCTCTATTGGCCAGATGCTTCTTTCTAAATACCGAGCCGGTATCTCTGTATCTTCGATGACACGTTTATACGATCGTACAGAATCTTTTACAGATCTGTTAAAAACTGGACAAACTTCAACCTAGTCACTTTCAATCTGTTATTCCTTTTTCTAACCGCGTGAGTCACTCCTTCTAACCAGTACAGAGTAAGCTCGATAGGTACTCGTGTCACATTTCAAAAGACAACTACTACTGTATCACAGATACAGCGTACAGAGTGATCCAAATGTTATAATTTCCAACTTTTTCGCGACCCTTGCACAATGTCCCCCTGCTCCAAACCTAGCGTCCACTAGCATTCGACTCGAGGCTAGCGTCGAGCGATCACTTGGCAGTAAGCAAACCCGAACAGAAGGGCAAACAAATAGTCGAATCGAGTCGGCATCGATTCGAAACGAAACGAAAGATCTCCGGCCAAACTCATTACCGATGCACGCGCTCGCTCCTAAAACCAATTCTACGGACGGGCCGGTGGTTGCGCGACGGCTAACGAGACGTCTATATTATTATGCCCTGGGAAGAGTGGCGCGACGTGGCCCCGAAACGGGCTGGCTTGCGTCGGATATTAGCCGCTGGGCCCCCCTCTCGTCAAACGGGCCCACGGATAGAGACGAGCAGAGCCATTCGGAGCCGGGGACCACCGTGAAAGAAGGGAGTAGTACTACTACACTCTGGACCTCAACAGCTCCTCCTAGTTTCTCTCTCTCTCTCTCTCTCTCTCTCTCTCTCTCTCTCTCTTTAAAATATCTCCTCCGCTCTCCCTCGCCGGAGGAGATCGTCCCCTCTTTTTCTCCTCTTCGGCGATCGGTCTTTTTTGCCGCTTTTGCCTCACGGCTGGCCGTCCGCTCGATTCTCAGCCGACGAAAGCGAGTTTCCTCGGGTTTACAGCCCCGGCCTGCCAATAACCGCGAACACGTAATTTCCTACAGCGCCTACCATACGCATTACCCGTCGATTTTTTGCCCCGCGGCCCGCCTAACCAGGTGGAATTTATTGCGGGAGAAATGTCAGTTCGGCCGCCACCCTGCGCGCACCACCGCACGGACAGGGATCGTTAGATCTCCAGGCCGGAGAAAATGGCCGACCAGCTCTCGCCAGCGCGAGACCCCGAGTAACAAGAAGCCACCGGTGCCCGAGTACCGTTCCCGAGAATGAAAAATTCAATTTTCGAAAGTTTGCCGGCACTAGGTGGAAGGTTGAAAAAGTTGCAGGTTGAGAGATTGTTTCGCGCAAACGGGGAAAGATGCGAGGTCGCGACGGAGGGTTTCGGACGTAGTTCCCTCGAAGAGCGGACAACGCCGTCGAGTTTGCAGTTTGAAGAAGTTGAAAATTTATTTTATGCAACGGAGAGTTGTAAGGTTGCGACGGAGGGGTCGTCAGATAGCACGATCTAGTCGTTCGTTACGAAGATTTCGAGAAGATTTCCCTACGCGAAAGGGTCGAAAAATTGATCTTTCTTCTTGTTTCATAAGTTTCCATACCCAAAGTGACCTCGTCTGAAAAAGAGAATTTTGAAGATTTTTTCCAATTACTCCAAGGACAGACTTCTGTTTCTGCTTGTCCTACTGACGAAGTTGACAAGAAATTAACGTAATCGACAGCGATGGTATCGCATTTAACAAGATATCTTCAAATTGAAGGTTATAACGTCTTGCACCGGACGTTTTGCAGACAGCCAAATTAGACTGTAAGACTGCGGGTCGTAACGACTCGAAATGGACGTAAAACGGACGTGTTTCAGACGTGTTTCGTACGGTTGCCCGGGGTTGGAAGCCGTGAATTTGATTCAACTGGAGTCAATCGAGATTCTGTCAGAGGAGAAACTGGTTTGATAGAGCGTGCCGGGTAGCGATTGCACCTGCTTAGCAGGTGCTCCACGGATTCAGTCCCTGAACGCGATGATTATTGGCCTTTGGAGGAACTCGGGCTAGTTTTCCCGTCAATCTTTCCGTTTACAAGAAACAACTTTCGTATTTCGTTGTCACAACGTCGTACTGCAAAGAACGGGCTTCTACAAATTGGTCAAAAAAAAATGATAAAATTACTCGGAATTTTTGTTACTCGAAAATTTGCTCGTCTCGGTTTCCGATGAAAAATAATGACCCATAACGCTGATTAATCAGTGATCGATGACTAATCGCTTGATGTGAACAATAACTCTAACGACTGATAATTATTCGGTTAATATCATTATAATTATAATCAATCATTGATTAATCATGACTGATTACTGACGATTAAGTTATTAATACAACTAACGAGTGATAATCACTTAAGATGATCGATAATTCTAATTAATTAGCGATTGACGATTTTGATTAGTCAGTCTTGAAATTATCCTAGTGGCATAATTGTATATAATTATTATAGTGACTAACGATCAATTAACGGTCAATCTCGAAATTATTTCAATCAATTATTTCAACCCTACAGTTCACAAAATTTAAAAAAAAAAATCCCCCCCCCCTCCTTCTCACGAAGTCCAAGAAATTAAAATGATGAAAAGAAATGACTAGAAATCAAAGAACAAAGCAAAAGAGACCTCCTCCGGCCGAAGGGTAGAAAATCCAACGAGCGAACTCTCAGGAAACATTGACGAGCTTGGATCGAGCAGAGTGAACCTGAGTCCTCTGTTGGCGGAGAGGGGAGGGGGGAGGGGGCGGTTGGCAAAAACCGCGGGGGAACTTTATGTGCCCTGTGCGGAGGGACGTGTCGGCGTGGCGCACAGCGGGCCCCGGGTAATTAAAAGACGCAATTGTCACGTCGCGGAATTAATGTCGGGGCCGCGACGGTGACCGGCGACGTATTTATTAGCCAGCCCCGCGGATCGATGTGTCTCTGATGGCGCCATGGCGTGCCTTTCAACGTTTGACAGAGGGGGAAGGGGGAGGGAAGAGGAGTGCCAGGCGGCTCTCTCGGTTCGAAATGAAATTCCGCAGGGCCCGGGCCGCGACAATGCTTCCACCGCCAGGACGGCGCGTTCTTCTCCCTCGAGTGTGTCTTATGTTTTAATTGTTCTCCGCCGCCGCGTAAATCCTAATTAAGACTGAATTATTTGGCCGGTGACGCACACGAGCCAGCGTGCGACCGCCGCGCACAGTAAGAAAGCGGAGCCGGCCGCTTCGATCGCGAGAATTCCGCCCGTTTCCAAGGACCATCCATCGCGGTCCTCGCTCCATCCTCCTAGTTCTCCCTCTCCCCCCCCCTCGTTTCACCCTCCTCTTTGCACGAGCAAGCGAGTACCGCTTACCGAGACGACCGACGAGATTGGAATCGATGGTAGACAGAGTGATCCCTTCGATCGATTCGATAAGCCGATTTCCTAGAAATTTCCTCGAAACTAGAGGTTGTCGAAAAATTGTCCAGTTTCGTCGCAGTTACTTCGTAAATCTGCCGGTAAATAAGGTCAGGTAAATTTCCCAATTGTCCGTGAGACAATAAACATCGCAGGACAGAGTTAATTATCCGCGATAGTTGAATGCATCCTCGTTCGTTTCGTTCGTCGACGAGAAAAAGGAGGGCAGAGCAGCGACGAGATAACCACCCTTGTGCGACACTTGGAGTTTCTTCCGCGAGACGGTGCGTCGTTCGGAGACAGAAAGAAAGAAAAGGAGGAGGAGGAGGAAGAAGATGAAGGGGTTCGGGGACGCGGCAAGGGGGTGAAATTTCACGCTGCGCATACGCAGGGCCATTTAGCGGCGTCTGCCACTAAGGGAATTTCGGTCGCGCGACGCCGATCCCGCCGAGCGGAAATCGAGAAAGACAGTTTCGGAAGGGCAACGGCCACTAAAAGTTCCGGGGAAATTACCTGAAGCCGCCTAGTACTAATTTGTCAAATGGACTTCTCCGTTTTCTTCTTCTTCTCCTCCGACTGCTTCTTCTTCGCCAACGACCCTAGCAAAATACGGAGCACGAAAATACATCGCCGAGTCGGAGAAACTGGGTTGATCCGTGAAAATCGCGTGTCTCTTAAAGTTTCTGCGCTCGAGGCTCATCGATTTTCCGATGCGCCGATCTCGATCCCGATCTCGATCTCGAGCGTACGTGATCGTGTTGACTTTTGATCGCAGAGAGATTCCGGACCTGTTTTTGTTAGAGTGAAAGATCCTTTGGAGGGAAGAGTTTGTGGAGTCATTGATATTTGGCTTCAGAAATTTGATTTATAATGACTCTTTCGAATTTCCGAATTTTTTTGTACGTTCAATCTTCATTTCTTCGTTCAATTCTTCTTACTGATATTTTCGACAAATTTCTCGAACTAATTTCTTCCATTTCTGATTTTCCTCGTATTTGACTTCCACGTATTTCTTAACTTTCTTCATACCCTTCTATTCGCTTCAAAGTGATCTTCAAAGTGATCTGTTTGACCATTTACGACTCTTCACCCTTACAAGGGAACGTACCGAAGTGTGAATCACCGATTTTGATGAAATTTGACCCGTGTTTTTTTCGTATCGACAATGGTCGACGTTGAAGGGGTGCAAACTACCCTCAAAGTTGGAGACGCGGAACATACTTTGTCAAATACCTCGTGAAAATTACTGAAATTACCATTTTTGTATACACTGATGAAATTACTGTTTAGTGAAAAAACTTTCTGTTTAAACAATATTGTTAGTGTCCCTCTTTAAGACAGTTTAAAAAGCTTCTAAAAACGTTTAACCACTCGTGACTCTTCTACCTTCCTCTCGAAAATTCCCAAAACACCCCTCGTCGTCGACTCACAGCGGTTAGCGAAGAAACGCGACGGCGAATGAAATTGAATCAAAAGAGAAGGACGCGTGCTGAAGCTGTAGGACGTGCAAGAGGAAGAAATAATCTCGAAAGGCGCCTTCGACAAGGACGTGGAACCTCGAAAACCCGAGCGCACGAGGATCGCCAGATGACTCTGCATTATCGCTGATTCCTAGGCCAGCCACGGGATTTCCATGTCCCGGGGCTGCTAGATAGAGAAAGCGAGAGAGAGAGAGAGAGAGAGAGAGAAACCACCGCCGCCATCAGCGTCGGCCAGACCCCCACGACTCGACTTAGCATAGATTAAAGTCGCGCACACGCCGGCAATCTGCCGGATGTTTGTGCGAGCACCGTCACCACCACCAACGAATCGGGCCGATCCGTTCGAGGTGGGGATCCCCGAGTTTAGATAAAAATCGAGACGATAGCTTCTCCACCTTTGCGAGGTAAGCGCAAGGCCAAAACCCGTCTCCAACTTGCAGCCGAATCGAAAATTCTGCTGAGACCGTAGGACACCCGGCCGATTCGATGCTCGCGCATTGAAGAAAACTGATTTCTGAAGCGGAAGAGGAGATCCTTCTCTTTTCTAGAGATTTCTCGGACTTTTGATCCATGGTTAATTTGTTAGTTTGTTTGCAGTAGAGTCAGTTGGGAAATTGCTGCGAATATTGGATATACGAGAGATAATAATCATAAATTTGGATATATCAGTTTATTAGCTTCCTAGTTTGTAGTCGTTCTGACAGCGACTTTATAGTTTCTGGACGCGTGGATGTCTGTTTTACGTCATTTTCGTGTTAGATTTCATTAACATTTGATTCAGTCGCAGCGTCAGTGCAAGTCTCAATAGTCAAATGATGAAACTAACTGTTAACATTATTCAAAGTATAAATATTAGATCCAAGCATCCATAAAGTCGCTGTTAGAACGCACGCGTCCGCAGATGATCAAAAAGCAAAATTTTTGCCATTTTCTAAAAGAACGCAAGAAAAAAGAATTTCTTGACCCCGAAGTTCAAAGTCAAGATTCTTTACACGTATTTCAAATCGAAAGTGTAGAATCAATCACGGACAAACTTTTCTTGCCACCCTGTACATTTAGAAAATTACGACGAATCGTAAAATACATTAACCATTTAGAACTCCCAGTTTTCACGAATAAGTATTCTATCGAAAGTATACTACGGAGTCCAGTGATTCACGAGTGGTTTTGCAGAGAATTCGAGGAATCGTCCGGCAGGTCCCGGTAGGTGGTAAGTTTATTAAGGCGAGATTGAAGACGGCGTTCGAAAATTCACAGCCAATTGCCGAGTCCCCCCTCCCCCCCGTTCACATTGTTCGCCACGGTGGGAGCGGCGTCGGCGACGACGTTCACCCGGGCGAATTTTGGCAGTGGGCCAGCGTCCTCCGCAGAATTTACGTCTGTTTAATTTTATGGTATTTCACGGTCCGGTTGGGGATGAAGCTGGACCAGTGTCTCTCAAAGCCTGTATTACCGCCGAATTTTCGCGGAAAACCTGACCGATCTCTGGACTCCCCGATTCCAGACTCGCTTCGACTCGTGTAATTAAATACGATTATTCATATATATATACGCGTGATGAGAGAAAAATATTAACGTGGATCATTAGTCTTACGCGATGGTACAGTTGTTGTGAACAACAGTGGTCTTTTCAAAGATAAAATTGCAATTAAAATAGGGACAGGGATCTGAATCTGGAAAGAATCTGAAGGATTTATCTACATAATTTTCGTGGTAGAGTTTCAGTGTTAATCTTTAGTAATGAGAGTCGCAATGATTTAGAATGAAGCTGTTTCATTTGATGTTTTACACGGTCGTTAAACTGCTTGAAATAGAAGATCCACACAGAGTGGTAGAAAGTGAGTTTGTCCTCGCTATTCCGCGGTACATTTTACGTCATCGTCAAACGTCTCCATAAACTATGAAATATTACAGACTCAAGTTCGAATTAAACAAATTCCCAATGAATCTAACAATTATTATTAATCTTCGATCTAATTCTATTTCACAGGATAATATCCAAAGCAATTTCGTCAAATCTCTTGATAATTTTATAAATAAATTCACGAACAAATTTATACCGACCTCTCATTAACTGCCTAATATCGTTGCAGAAACTAACATTCCAAAGAACCAAAACTCGAGCCGCGATTAACAATTAGCACAAAACCACGAGGCAAAGTGCTCTGATGCACTTCAAAGAGGACGCATACTTGTTCGCATCAGCTCGATAACTCTCCACGTGGTTTGGTAACCAAGCCTGTTTCACGGAAAGCCAGCGACTAGGTTGGCCAAAAACTAACTGCGTCTTTTTCCTAATAGATGGACATACTACGTGCAACTAACTAACTTCGTTTTATACCGCAAATTTCATCGTGTGATCCTGACTGTTCAAGTTCGTTTTAAAAAAAGGGAAATGGACCGTCTCGTCGACAATCGTTTGTTTGGCGCCGATTTGGAAATGGAACATTTGCCGTACTACTTTTCAAAAAAAAAAAAAAAAAGAAGAACGCTGTACAAACTCGTACAAAAAATTATGTAACAAGTGCAGCGAAGAAGTCTATCGGTTTGCCAACTGATGAGAATATCAAATCGTTCTTGGAACCGGATCTCGTCGCGGGAAAAATAAGAATGTGAATTTTTCGAAACACGAAACATTGGAAAAACTGCACGACTTGTACCCCAGTACAATTCTCACTGAAAGGTCTACCCCACGCCCCCCTCGCGAATCACGTGACCCAAATCAACCAATCGCTAATTTTCGTTGCATTAGCGTTGCACCTGAAGAGGCCCAATTTTCTGGGTTACCCTCGCTAAATCACTTTCAGTGATAAAATCGAACAAAATTGGCGATATATCGTTCGACAAAGCTTCCGCGTTCATTTGCACACCAAAAAAGAAAAAAAAAAAAGAAAAACGCAGTGACTTTACAGTTAACCTACAGGCGTGTATCGCGTGTCGCGAGAGGACACTGGGATCGCGAGGGACTGTGGCGATAAGGCTTGCCGGAAGGCAAAAAGGGCAGAACGGAGGCGGTCCGGGTGAACGATGCCGCAATTAGCCGGGATGTCTCCGTGGAAGCGCACGGTGGCTTGGGAGTGGAGCGTTGGCGTAACACCTGGCCGCCGTGCAGCAGTTATTGCCGCTGAAAATTTATGGAAAACGGCCCGGCCAGCGTTGATTAATGCGCGCGTATTACGCGCGAGCTCGCGCTGCCACCGGCATCGGTCCACCGGAGTTAATTGCCGCCGGATTATTGCGTCACGGTGTTGCCGACCCAGCTCAGGTCTCTCTCTTTCTCTCTCCCTCTCTCTGCATACGACTGATTTTTCATCTGTCGCATGTCGCCGCGTACGTGATATTTACCGCGACTCAATTTCGACACTTGCACAAATTTTTCTGCCACACGAAAGTATTTTCTGCTACGTCAGTTTCACCGAAATGTAATTTTTTTTTTCTCTCCTTTCTTTTTTGATGTAAACGGATGTTTGAAATTTTAGCGTTCTGACATTTAAACCGTTTTTCTGAGTAAATTGCCCGGATTCCAGGACACTGAAAATTGGTTCTCTGAGATTTGAGACTCTAGGAATTTGTTTCATTTCAGACTCGGAGATTAACGAGATAGAGTCTCATCTGAAGTTTCTTCTAAAGTGAAGAAACTCCTCGGAAATTAGAACGTATACATTGTTAGAGTACGCGAGCAAGATTTTATCGATTAATTAATTATCTGCTTCTACACCTCTCTCATAAATGCGCGAAAATCCACGATATACGTTCAATTATACATCGTTCGATTCGTTTTCGTATTCACTTTCATGCGATATGAAAAAAAGAAAAGATACAACGTTCCATTTAAAAAAAATTGAATATCACCTTCGGTTCTCAAAAAACCGGTATGTCTACGCTACCAAAAATTTTTATGTTTCCATTACATTCCGCACAAAAAATAATTCTTTTATTTCTTTACAGCATCTACCTATACTTTACGAGAGAAGACGCTGTCAATCCGTAACCGTACACTCGTCGGTTAGCTTCCCTCCTCAAACTCGATCAATCCTATTATACCAAATCTCGCCAATCTCTTCGCTTGCCAAAAGAAATAATATTCGCCGAAACGAAGAAGACACGGATCCTCGCCGATTAATCCACTCGTGGCCACCCCCTCTGGTGTCGGTGTTGGACGAACAAACAAAACAGTGTTCTCAATCAGGCACCCTCTCTCATTTCGAGTTAACCACCCCCGAACCCTGGCCCCGGGTTTGACCCGTTAAATCTCGACTCGAATTGCGCTCGGTGAAGGAGGAGAGAGTGAGGGTGAGAGAGGGTGAGTTTGGAAAAGGGTAGGCAAGTGGAAGAAGAAGGAGGCCACTAAATTTCGCCCGGTTCGTGCACACACCGAGCCGCGTACGCGTACGCGGCCCGAGCCAAGACGGATTTAAAATTTAAATTTTATTTGATTATATTTGAATTTAATTTCGTTACTCGTCCATCCCTTCCCCTGAAAGAAAGAGAGACAGGGTGGTTTGCCCGATCTCACGACTTTCTACGCAGGCGCTATTTTCTTTCTTTCTTTTTTTTTTTTTTCTACACTTGTGCGTGAGTGAATCTAACACGGGGTGCAGATGGTATCAGAGAACGTTGGATGGTAACGACAGGGGATGGCAGTCGATCGGGGGATACATCGCGGTATTTCATTAGAGAAGGAATAAACCGAGCAACGTTTGAGTTCAAAAAAGGGAAGAAATCGCCAAGACATTGACAGAAATTAACACTTTTAAAAAATCCTTAACTTCGATCCAAACAGAAAAAAACAACACGTTACAACTTTTGAAACTACTGTTTCTTAATACAAAAACAAAAAAGAAAAGAAAAAAGAAAAAAGAGAGAAAAAAGGAAAGGAAAGTGCGAAGAGATTCCGATTACCATCCGAAGGCAATTCCTGGCGGGGAACTTGGAGCAGAGTCTGGTACGATTTTCCGTACGTGTTCGGCCCTGGCAGTGACGAGTATCTCGGCGACGGGGTTGTCTGGGGGGTGGGTGTCATTCTGTGTCAACCACAGTGCCCTCTGACGATGACATCGTGGAACGCGAAAGGGGATGAAACTGGCTCCGGCGTTCAACTTCGTCCTGGCCTCGGCAACGGCAGAGCTCTCTCTCTCTCTCTCTCTCTCTCGCTCATTCTCTCTCCGACTTTGCTTCTCAATCCCCACACCCCAAAAAGCTTCTCTCTGTTCGCCCCTCTCTGCACACCCCTTTATGTAAGTACAGGGCTCGCACACAAGCAAACGTTTGGCGTGGAGTCGTCGCTTCACACGGACGCGTCCGACGGCCGCGGGGGCGGTTTGGGAAGCCGGGGGTTGGCGCGGCGGTGGCGACGTAAACGCGAACATAGGTAGAAGCCTGCCGCAGGGCGGCAGTCGTCGAGTTTAAGCGAGGGGGTTGGACTCTGTCTCTTATTTTGAGACAAAGTGGATCGGATTAGAGATACAGATTTCAATTTGTTCGCTGCCCTGCCTCCCTTCCCTATCCAACAACCCTCTCTCGTTTGCCAGCCGAGAACGGCCGAATATGCTCGCCTTCTTCCGCGATATTCCCCCCGGTATTTTCGGCTGACACGTTTGCTCGTTACCCGAGAGTCTATCCGCGAAGACTGTACACGCGTAGGAAAAAAGAACGGCGGTGTTTAAGAATTGGCTTTTAAGAATTTCTAGGAATTTCTGAAGGTATTCCACAGGTTTGACAGATGTCTATATTTGCCAACAAGTTTTCCCAAGTTTCCAACGTTTCTTTCTCCCTTTTTTCTTGACAATACTCTGCTTTCTTTCTCTTGGATTGTGACAGAACGGGTGGAATTGAAATTAGGGTAGCTCAGATTAGATTGATTCTTATGACAATGAAAATTAATACGACTCTTTGTCTTTTTCTCTGTTTTAAGCGGATGGCTCGCGACGTTTTTACTTGTGATGGGTTAGGTGGAATTGAAATAAGGGAAAATTAATTTTTAGAACTACGCGTTCTTGGAAGATATAACTCTTTCTGTTTTGAGCGGATGGCTTGCGATATTTTCACTTGTGGTAGGTCAAATGGAACTGAAAGTAGAGCGAATTGGCTTGAGTTGCTTAAAGAACTCAATCACGGTGAAAGAGACTAAATTAGATCAAACTCGAAATCAGTAGGGAACGATTATAGCCGAGCAGTACTGGAAATTCTCCCTCACTGCGCGAGAACGATCGAACCTACTTTTAGAATACACTGAATACAATGTCATAATTACACGTTATTATCCAAATAGAATAACGACCGGCGGATACCTACTTTACCAACATGTACGAATCCAATTAAGATCGCTATCTTCGATTAAATTTTACTTGCAAACAACGTCCATTAACGACGCCGCCGCGAAAAATATTTGTACCTACGCCGTAAACTTATCTTAATGCATGGAAATATTCCACCGATTTCTGTTTCCTCGAATAAATAACTGTTTAACCCAGCGGGGGAGTTCCAGTTTCCACTCTTCTCGCGAGCAGCGAAAGATCGCGAGCTGGAGCCGATCGGTAGTGGAAAACAGCTTTGCCGCGAGGAAGCAACGTTTCCCGATCGTCGAAGGTTATTGTTATCAGCGAAACGTTTGATCGAAACACACTTGACCTGTCGCGAATTAGGAGACAGCCGAGACTCGGCCTCGCCGTTCTCCTCGATACGACCTCACTTTCAAACCTGATTCCTTCATCGATATTCAATTTTCGTTCCGTTCCGTACGACAATCGATTGCCGTTGTTTGACATGGTAACGCGCAGACGGCTTGTTTGCTGAATCCTACGGCGGACCAATTTCGCGGACGGAAATCGCGACACCGACCGAGCGAAGTGGAGCCGTTTTATGCAAATGGCCGCGTTTATTTCGTATAAATATCGTGTTAATAAAATTGGTGGAATTATCGCCGATGAAATAATGGATGTTCGACGCGTGTGCGTCGCCGAGTCGTTTGTAGCCGATGGCTTAATTAGCGCGTTTACGCTCGGCGTTCATGCGTGCAGCGAGAGAACACGCGGAAGATAAGCATCGTGCGTTACATATGCTTGGAATTTCGCAGCGGGAACATTCCTTTCGTTTGAAGAACCAGAAGTGGTTATCATCTGTTTATTCTCCTCGAAAGAATAACTAGAAGGCATCCGCTGAGAGAAATTATTACTGTCATTTTTAAAAAAAGTGAAGTGAATTTTTTCCTTAAAATGAAAAGAGAAAGAGAAGAAAATGCTAATACGGTAATACCAGCATCCTCAAAATCGACTTGTCTCTCCGAAATTTCCCATTTCTCCAAAGTCTTCCATAAAAGTAAATAAGACATGCGTGACTAATTGCGAGAAAGATTACCATTGAAGGAAAGAAGAGGAGAAAAGATAGAGAAGGAACGCGAACGCGTCTAATACTTTCGCGAGCGCAAACGGTAGCCGTATCGTGGCGGAACAATGACCGAGACGAGGAGAGGAAAGAAGAGAAAAGGGGGGAGGGAGGGTGAGAGATGGCGTTCCGAGACCGCGTCGAAAGGGTTGAACTCGCGGCCCTACAAAGGAAACGCCGGCGTTCTTCTCGCGATCGTGGCCAAGCATTCTCTCGCCCGAGCTTTCTCTCAACCGGTCGCATGGATATAGATCGAGTGACGAAGGGCGATGGAACAAGGGGGTGGTAGGAACCGACGGGGGTGTGGAAGAGATGGAAAGGGGATTACGACACACACCGTCGACAGGTCGGAAGTCGGACCTCGCTAGTCTGCGCCACTTCCTTTGAACCCTCTCTCTCTCTCTCTCTCTCTATCTGTCTCTCTTTTTTTCCTTTCCCTCCCCTTTTTCGGGAACGCAAAAGAGCTAATTAATTTCTCTCCTTCCTTCTTTCCCACCCACAAAAAAAAAAAGAGAGAGAGAGAGAGAGAGAGAGACCAACCCTCCGTAGACGCGTCTCTTTCGCCGTTTATTTTCGCTGGCGGCGAGTGCCTCCAACAGGGAGAGAGACAGAGATTCGAGAAAGAGGGTGAAGAACGAGGGGCAGCACGAAGAAAACGGGGCCTCGTTTCCACCGAAACTCACGCGGAGGATCACCGCGCCGCTGTTCTTCTTACCAAGTCCGCGGAATTTTTTTCTCCCCCCTAGATTCTTCTCCTTCTCTCTAGAATTTCTACATCGCCCGGGGATTTTGTTCCTTCGTCCAAGAAGGAACGAGGTTTCTTCTAAAACTGAATTTTTGAGCGAATCTGCAACCTTCGCTACATCTCGAGAATTAAAACTACAACGTTCTACAAATTTTATTTATTCCTGAACAACTTGAAATTAGAGTAGCTGAAAAATTGAATGATCTTTCTCTCTTGCAAGTCTAATGAAAGTCCAATGATACAGAGTTGTATAATATCACAGCTGTTGTTGTCACATATAAGTGTACGTCTGTATGTCACTCGTAAGACGCTCCATATATAGGGTTGTCCGTAAATTTGTGAACGACAGGACGCGAAAGAGCGGATCTCGATTGCGCGACGCCGCGAGAGGAAAAAGATACAAACGGCATCGCGAGTAAGGAAAGATCGGTGGAAACAGGGCGAGGCTGGTGTCGGTAAATGGAAAAGCGACGACCCGTCTTTAATTAAGTCGCGAAAGCCAGGGCTAATGAAGTCGCTCTATAATTACTAATTAATGTGAGGAAAAAAATTATGCGAGATAACGAGGGGCACGAGGACGAGTTTTTCCGAGCGATTCGCGGCCCGCCGGCCGACACCGCTACCGCACTCGCATATTCAACGCGTATTCGAACTGTTTTCTTCCCCCGATCAACGTCCCACGGTGGTCTCGCATCACGGATGTCTCCCTCAATCTAAATCGATTATTCAATTTTATACACGCGTACCGCGTATAAATCAATTACGTCGTGTCGTTCAGACTTCATGTTGATCGTTGCGAGTGAAAATTCACAGAGGAACGACGACTGTTTTTGTAAAATTTTTCTTAAAGCGAGATATTCATGACGATCTCGTCCGGCTGACGTAGTTTATGAATTTTTAAGCTCTTGAGCATTAATCGCGTGCCTGAGTGACGTAATAGAAATTAATGGAATAAATTGAATGAAATAAATTATTAATTAAATATTGGAGCAAAAAGAACGGAGCTTCCGACAGGCTCGAAAAACTTGATTTCGAGATAATTCGACAGCAATCGTAAAATTCTTATTCACTTAATCCTCTCCGGTATTTGGCTAGCAGAGAGTCATCCTTCATTCATGTAACACTGTTCTGTATTCTGCGAGTCTCTGTTCTTATCCTGACCTGTTGTTCTATAGAGTATACTTGTTGATAAGATGTACGTAAAAGTGTGTTCTTCCATTAACAAAAACAACGTGTAAAACAATTGCGTTTAAAAGTTGAAACTACATACTGCGTTATTTTCTTTGTAAAAATTAATTCACGAAAGTCGATCGATAAAGAAGGAGACAGCGTCTATTCCGAGAGCCGCAGTCACGTTCTTCGTTTGGTGGAATCTGTTGATTTTCCCATCTTCGAAGCGAAGACCAAATGATTCCGGATAATAGTGCCGCGTAATAAAACGAAAGTCGAGATTACACGCTTCGCGACGTCATTATCATATTTCATCTTGGGTGTTCTTTTACACAAAACACTTCTTTGCAGCACGCGGCAGTTAACGCGTAACCAGGTGAAATCGACGCTTCTCGAGAGAAGCATCTAGATGCCTAGGTCTCGAAGGAGCGCGATCGCAGCCAAGGAGCATTCTGCCAAGATAATTCCACGGCGAGGAGCAAAGAGAAAGATCGTTAACGAGCTGACTGACGACAAAGGCGAGGACGCTAAATAGCCAGCCACTTATTAGTTTCCCCCCATTGTGCCGGTTCAGGGCGAGAAACCGGCGCCGCGGTGTTTCATCCGCGCGATCGTCGATGCGGCCTCGCAATTATCGGCGCGAAACGCGAGCCGGATAATTGGGACGTTCGCTAATTAGAATATTGCGCGACCACCTGCGCGCGTACCCTTTGACGCGGAACGTCGTTCCGCCCGACAAATCCGCCGAACCGGCTTTTAATCGGCCGGGTTCTCAGACCTGGAAAACCTCGACGGAACGCTCGGAGTTAAGAGAGCCGAGGAATCTCTGTACACTTTCGGGGAAATGTTGATGGCTGCGCGTTAAGACCATTTCGAATTATCGAGACAACTTAACACTAGACGATTCAAGCATAGAATTTCCATCGGAGATAGAGAAACTTTGTGACACAATGGAGTGTCTATAAAAATACATTGTCATTGCGTCTATGAGATATCCAAATCACAAAAATTATAAATTGGTCATTTTGACCACTTTGGCAGCTCTAGCGTTAAGAAACTAATTCTTAACCTGTAGTTAAGGAACTAACAAGAGATTTTCGGTATTTTAATTTTTAACATTTCATATTTACAAGTATCTTTAGAGACGAACAGATGAAAATTAGGGATGAATAATTTTAAGAAGACCCTTGATATTAGGAACCATTATCTCTCTGAAGGTAATTTGTAATGTCGTTAAAAAGACTAATAGAAAAATTGGTCAAGATTTTATTAGTTTTATAAAGACTAGTGTTTTTTAGTCGAAAAACCGTACTTACTGTTGGAATAATGTTCTCGTTACATGTTTTACCTTTTTACCAATTTATTTTGCTTTATTTGCCTGATATATTATTTACGTTATGAATTCCAGATTTACTCTGCTTAGAATTAGGGATGGTTGGATATCATTTTCTTCAGCTCTATAGCTTGCATGTTAATTTTGTCAAGAACAATAATAATGAAAACCATTATCATAGTTTCGTTTGAAATAGTTTCTGAAATTAAATCGACGACTTTGATAAATTATTATATCCGCATATAACGAGTCTGTAGAATTACAAACTTCTAAACTGCTTATAGTTAAGCAGAGCATGAAGAACGTGTAATCAATTTCCATAAACAATACAGTATATTAGATGCCACCAAGTGACTGTTCAATACATCTGATATAAAAATATTAAAAATAATACCAAACTAGTTTGTGTAATTTTCGTACGAATAACAAACATTAAATTTTCAATAAACTTTCTTCTAACAAAAGGCACAAACATCTGTAGCATCTGTTTTCATTTTAACACCCCAATTTCATTCACGCAAACTCTTTGTTCTAGTGTCTGATTACCATAAGCGTAATCTTCTGCGTGAAGAATTACCTCGTAGTCTTTCTTGTGAAAGAGTCATAAACATGTCGAGGTTAATATTTGAACTACCAGTCTGTAATCTATATCCGAATACAACGTAAATGATATATAAATGATTGTAATTAAAACGCGAGGAAAACTTCTTTAAAGGGAAGAACATTGATTTTTGTGTAATATTCGTACATATACTATTTGTCTACTCCGCAATCAAAATGGAAGACTCATCACACGTCTCTAAAACATCCCCTGAAAATCATCTTCGTCATAAATCTAGTCCATCAAAGTCTCCAAAAACTCTGCAAAGAGTTCCAACATTCATCTTGTTATAAATCTTTGCAAGTCAACGTTAATCGCCTATAAAAAAAAAAAATAACGTCTCCAAGAACTGAGCAAAAAGTTGCCTTCGAGACTGCACGCTCCAAAAGTTCGAACCCGATTAATTACAGATAAAACCATGTTTTTCTTTCTAAAACAAGATTGTGACGTTTAAGTAGAACACGAGCTATTCCCAAGCTCTCAATCCAGGGTTTTCCACGCGGAAGCAAGATCGAAAACTCGCGTTTTCCAGGACACGATCGAGGGAAAGTCCGGGGTGGAAATCAACGATCGTCGACTGCTCGCTCCGGCAGAGGGCCCCAGCTCTCGCCGTCGCGCCGGGGCACGAAAAAAAAGAAGGAGAAGAAGAAGAAGAAGAAGAGGAAGAAAAAACGCGAAAGGGGGCCGGGAACCACCACGGGGAACAACCGTTCACCGAGGGGGATGGCAGTGAACACGAGAGGGAGAGAAGAGGAAGAAACGGAGGCAGCTGAGCAGAGGTGTGGCTAGCCGAGTGTTGCAGAGTGGTTCTTCTGGTTTCTGGTTGGCTCCACGGTCGACGGGAGGCTTAACCAGCGAGAACCGGACCTGGGCTTCCCTTCTTTCGCCGGTTTTTGCCCGCGTCCGTGTCTCATGGCCAGTCGTAGGTGTCAGAATGCGCCTCGCTCGGTCTGGCCCAGTCGTGGCCGCGCCGAGAGGCGAGGGACGGCCGCGCGCCGGAATTACTCGGCTATTGAGATCGGCAGATAGCCCCGAAGAAATCATAGTGGCCACCCACGAAAGACCGGCATGCTCGACGGTGCCCCTTCGAACACCACTCTCCGTTTCACCGACGCTCGAGACTCGCGCGAGGACCATCCGACTCGCTTTTGGGGGCCAACGATTTTTCTTCCGTTTTTCAGAAGATCGTCTTTAACCACTTGCGCTGGCAACTGATTGCGGACCATAACGAGCGACCAAACCGTATACAATAATTCGTCGTTCTCTTTTTGAATTCGTCGGTATGATATCACTGGATTTATTATTTGTTTTGCCTGGGTTATACTCAAAATATACTTAAAACTGAGAAAATATTGCAATTTTGAGTCAAAAACTTCTCGATGTGTGTGGCACGTCATTCCAGCGAAAGAGGTTAGAAGGGTTTATTCTACTGTAGTAATGTCTTGCAATCGTCTTTGCGGAAGAATGATAAGTATATCTGAATTAACATTTGAATTACCATTTTACATTACATATTTTTAAATATTCCCTATAGAAATAATTACGAAAATATTGGAACAAACGAAAGAAAGTTTCAAATGCAATTCTTGCGCTCGCCTATAACAATATAGAAGAGTCGAATCTCTGAAACTTCTATCAAAACTTATTTTTCCAAATTATAGTCAAACATCGAAAAATTGTATTTACTTTAAATAAATAACACTTTCTTTTGATTTCTAATTAATGGTCTGTCAATTCCTAATTTAAAGAAAATAATTTATTATCTATCACACTGCTAGATATTACTCCATTTTTCCTTTAAGTAGAATAATATCAATTTTATATAAGAACACTTAATTTCCTTTAAATAAGATAACAATTTAAATAAAAATAGTCTGAACTGCAAAATGCTAAGAAACCCAAACTCAACAATAATAGATTCCGCTAGAAAAAATGTGGAAAAGTGACGTTTCCAGTAGGCAAGTAGATTCGCATTTGGCTGTCAAGACACGGTGACCGTGCCGATAATTCCACGAATCATCGCGCGAATCGCCGAGTGAGTTTAATAAGCGGCTAAAGAGCGGAAGCGTCGCCACGCTTGTATTATACTCATCTGGCATCGCCAGGATGTGGAGCGGCCTCACCCTCGTGTTCCCGCGGAATCGTAGAGTTATTTATTATCCAACGGTGCCGACAGCGAATAACACCGTGCGCCATTCACAGTTGTAAAACTGTTCAAAACACGTTTGTCCACACTGTTGGCGATTCAACAATTAAGACAAGTTTCCTCCGAATGTTCCTCCTTTCTTGGAAACGCTGGTACGATTTGCATTTTAATTACAAGCATATATCACTCGCGTACATTATTCAGTTCTTTGGTCGAACCGAGGAAGAAAAAATTATAGGTACGATTTTACTTCTCAGTTCTGTCAGTAAAGTCAGTAAATGTTAGTCGTTGCAACATGCTACATTGTACCAGATGCAAAGGCATTATGTACAATTTATGCTTGTTAATCTTCAGTTCGAAGAAATTGAATTCCGTAGGATTGCAATCTATTTTTTTTCTTTCGAATCGAAACCGTAATTCCTATCACGAGTGTCACTCGATATTGTAACTCAAAAGGTTGATTATTGAAGAAATTATTGGACGAGATTGAAATTGGAAGTTTGGCGTTTCATTAACTTTTAAGTGGTCCAGACACAAAGTGGACGCGATAACTTTACTTGGATTTGGATTTAACTTGGCTCATTTTATTATTAACGTGCAGAGGACTATAATTCACATGATCTCTACAAATAGAAATTCATCGTTGTATTTGATAATTCTATGAATCTTCAACGTGTAAATTTTTTATATATATATATATATATAAATAGAAGTAAATTTGAATTAGTTGCTCAAAAATTAGTCATCGTTATATCGAAAAATTTCTACAAAAATATTATCAAGTATTATTGATCATTTGAACTAACGATAGTCTTTTTCGGAACTCCATCGAAGAACTGTGCCACAACCTATCTCGTCATGTTTCGATATTCTACAAGATTGCATCTTGCTAAAAACGAAGATGTTACCTTCATTCAAAATATCGAAAACCCATAGAACATTTGTCATTTGTCATCAGAATATCGAAAACTTTGCAGAAAAGGGAGAGAAACGATCGACAGTTTTGTCGATATTTTTCTACAGATTGGAAGAAAAACACTATCGTACCCCGGTGAGATACAAAGCGAACTGGGTACCCCCTGATGACGGTAGCACACCCACGTAGTCGAGAATCTAACAATAAGCGGGATTACAGTGATCCCACGGAAATTTACGGTTTAGCCGAGCCCGTCGAACCAGGTAATCACCTCTGGCGAAGATTATTATTTCCACGCGAATCCTTCCGCCGCGTTCCTTCTCGAAATTTCTTTTTCGCGTCCCGCGACGCGATCCGCGTCTTCACCTCGACCATTTCCTCTTCGATCTTTCAATTCCTCAAGCTCTTTCTATTTCACAATCCTAGCTCTTTTTATTTCGTAATCGCGTAATCTTGGATTGCTCCACGAAGATTCGATTATCAAATACATTCGAAAGAAATTCCAGTGGCTCGATACTCCTTGTTTTCTGTGTTCTTTAAGCTACTTGTCAAATCGACGACAGATTACAAATTCTGGATTTTCTAATTTTTCGAGTACTCTACTTACTTTATTTTTGATTCGTAATTTAATTTTACGTTTCTTTAAATTTTATTTTATACTTGACATTTTCAGTCGGGGAAAAAACACTTCGCGGGTTGTAAATTTACGATTAGACGAAAAAATGCAACTTCTCTTCAAAAAGGTATACAAATAATTTGAAAAAAAATCAGAAAATTGTAGTATTCATCTTCGACCAATTTTGAAAAGCAGTGTTGGACTGATTTTCAACGAATGCAAGAGAGAGAGAGAGAGAGCGAGAGCGAGAGAGAGAGCGCTTCGCGGTCAGGATGCGTTAATTGAAACATCGAGAAGACGCCAAGATACTCGAGATAATGAACGAAAAAGAGAGAGAGAGAAACAGAGAGAAACACGGTCGGAAATATTTCGAGAATTCGGTCGGATCAGGGAGCGCGTGTGCAAATAAATATCGGCGATCAGACGTGGGTAGGAATATGCTAATATCCACGCACTCTGCTAATATTAGTCCACGCAGGCGTTCGCGTGGCCACGAAATTTCAGCGAAATTTCGTTGACCGACTTGCTGCCCATCGTAATCGTCGATGAAATAACGCACGTGTGTTTCAGTACTTAACTTCTCACGTTATTCTGCTCGCACTTTGTCAAATAAATTAATCAAATTTATGAATCTGCTAGATGGAATCATTGTCAAACAATCATTCTCACGAGTGTTCGTTGGATGAGTATCTACATTTCTAAAAAAAAGAATTTTTACTGCTTCTAGAGTAACTTGTTGCTTGCATTTTTGTTTGTTATAAAACATTTGTCAGTATTTTTATAAAATTAGCTGTACTTTTAAAGTACAATGATCCTTGATTTTTCAGTTATGAATCATTGTATATTTTCAAACCTTTCTTTCCAAACCGCCATTTATGAATTAATCTGTGAAATTATTATTTCTTCCTTGAATTTCCATTTAAAAATTCATCGGACAATTTCTTGAATGAGTTTTCAACTATAAATCAACTTGTATAACTTGTTATACTAATTAATTACTACTATAACCAACTTATTTCACAGGATTGACATTTTCTCCGAATTATTGTCACTCGTGAATCACCTTAGGATATCACGAAGTTGCGGATTTTTGCACAAAAATGCAATAATTCGCACATTCGTAATTTTCTTCGTAATTTTCATCCTAAATTATAGTTTTCCTGACACGCGTGAAAGGCATAATTTGACAATCCGAGAAAAAAAAAAGAAAAACACACGAGTACGTTACATTGTAGAAGAAAGATGAACTCGAAAATGCCACGAGTTTGGCGAGAATCGGCGAGGAAAATCACAGGCGCGGAGATGGCGCGAGGACACGATGGCCAGTCGCACGGTCGCGCAGACCCGTGACAAGCGGTCACGCGAGTTCCTCTAGACGCGCGGGGTCTCGCGCCGCTGCCCCCAAATTGCCCGAAATTATTGGCTTCTTTTGTTTTCCCGTCATACGCCGCATGCTTCGCCGTTCCATGTCATTTCTACCTGTCCCCGTAACGCGCCACGCTCCCACCGCCCTCGCGCCTGCCTGCCTGCCTTCCTCTCAGCCTTCCTCTTTTTCCATCCACCGCAACAACGCCTGATTCCCGCGCGCGGTGTTTTCCTCTTTCGCGCTTCCAGAGGATAAACAGAGTTGAATGAACCTACCTAGCGCTTCGGATCGTCTCATAGTGGACGTTCTCTCGTGAACATTTGTGACTAATTAATCTAACTATGTAGTATTAACCTATTTAGGTAAAAATAATACGAAAGGGTCTTTTATCTACAGTGTTTGAAATAAATATAAATAAAGTTTATTAATTTCAATTTGGAAATTAACAGATACTGAAAAGCCCCAATACGGCGATGACGAAAGATATTAATCTCTCAGTAGACTCTTATGCTATTACAATTCGCTATAATATTCTTTAGATCTACACACTGTATTCTATACCTGTATTCTATACTGTATTCTATACCTGTATTCTCTGACGTCCTGATACTCTCTATATGTTTCCTTCACGATATGCACCCTCGAAACCTTCGTTCACAGAATTTACACTCGCACATACACATAACCATACTCTAATATTTCAAGTCTTGAACTTAGGTGACTAAAACAGCAGTCCCAAGCCTGACTTTCACTGTGACAATCGCAAGGAACACTCCGCAGGTGACAATTGTCTCGCTCTTAACCACTTGCGCTGGCAACCGATTGCGGACCATAACGAGTGACCAAACCGTATACAATAATTCGTCGCTTCCTTTTTAAACTCGTCAGTATGACATCACTGGATAGAAATTATTGATCAGTAATAATTTATTATTTGTTTTGCCTGGATTATACTTAAATATACTTAAAACTGAGAGAATATTGCAATTTTGGGACAAAAAATTCTCGACGTGCGTAACACGTCATTCCAACGCAAGAGAAGGCTCCCTAGAGAATTACCGATGACCAAGACGCAGAATTTACACTATAGATAAGAAAAAGTATGTAATAAAATTAGAGAAATGAACTTCTATCTAATTACGCATGCGAATCCGAAGAAATTAAAATTTCTTAATAATAAAAGAGATAAAAATCTTGCAATAGTCTTCCCTGAGGATTTCTTCTAACAGGTCTTTAATCAACAATCGACGTCCCTCTCACGTTAAAAGTAATTTGAATGAGACCTCAGGACTTTCGTTAGATAACGAAACGAACGTCGTAAAGTTTCGGACAGAAATTGACGCTTCAAATGGGGAGATGTTTTCCGGTGGCGAGTGTATAAAACTGGGGAGAGAGAGAGAGAGAATGCAAAGCGATTGAATTGGCCTCGAGCCGGCTTGGCCCGTAAATCCGTCGCGCTCGCCGGAAGTCGGAAACGCGTAAATCGCCGAAAAGCTCGCGACGGCCGCGCGGAATTTTCGGGACGATCGTCGTAAAGTCGGCTGGGGAGTGGAGCATGTGTGTATGTGTGTGTGGCGTGGCTCCCGCAGCCTGTTTCGAAAAGGGACACCACGGTAATATTCACAGGCCATTTGCGGCACAATGCCGCCACGTTAACGACGACAATGGACGCAATAATGAGCGGCTCGGGCCAAGAAACTCCTACCTGCGCCTCCGCAGTTCCTTTCGTTCCTGCAGATCCTCCGGATCGCCACTCGTGAATTTCACCGCGTATCAGGAAGCATGTAATGCCCGGCCGCGAGTACATCCGCCCGATCGTTTGAACTCCGGCCATTTCGCGTCGAATTTCTCGATGATTGAGAGTACTGCCTGCTTTCCTTAATTTTCCAATCGATTTTCGAACGAGGTCGGCACAGCCCCGCGGATCGAGGCGATTAAGGTTTGCGAATGGGAGAAAATGGCTACGGTGGTTATCTAGTTTCAAGTTTAGCTTTGGAATGAAGTTAAGGTGGAACACCTATTTGTAATCTTGCCTGACGTTTCTCCGTTGTATCGGTATAAAATTTATACTCTAAATACGTCGCTGTTTTATCGAAGGATGCTCAGAAGAAGAAAATGAAATAAAAGTGAAATCAAAAAATATTAAAGAACAATCCACCGCTGTTGACCTGTACAAAGAACTGCTTGCAGTTAATTTCACTTGCAAGGACTATTTCTCATTAGAGTTCATTCTCAAACAAATTAGAAGTTCAATCGGTTAACAGAATAAAAAATTGATCCAGCGTTAGCCACAATGGAATCGAAGCTCCTGATTGGAATCGATTCCGTGCGACGCACGAGATTTGTCCGAGGGGGCAAAAGCAGGAGCTTCGCGAGAGCTGACGTATCCACGGCGCGGACACCTTACTCCCGCCATTACACCGGTCGTTCGGAAGCCATTACACGAATAAAATTAGGCGACCGGCAGAGGGGAAAAAAAACCAACACTCCGGATAAATCTTTAACCAGCGTAAGAAACGGCCGAAACGAGTAAGAAGCGAGTACGTTCCTCATTCTCTCGATCAACAGCTGATCCGAGAACCGACTCGCCTCGGACTCGGTTCGGGCAAAAAAATTGATTTCTCGATTCCAAGTACCGGATCGCAGAGAGAGAGAGAGAGAGAGAAAGAGAGGGAGAGAGAGGGAGAGGCACTGCATCCCTGTTCCAGGCCGCGTCGCTTCGCGGAACGTCGAGCGAACCGAGCGAATTTACGATCAACCCTCAACGGCCAACGAGCAACAAAAGTCCCCGAGACTGTTGCGTTCACCGTCTCTCTCTCTCTCTTTCTCTCTCTCTTTGCCGCGGAGATCGTGCTCGTCAGCCACCCTTATGCCTAATACATCGCGAGCACTCGCGGCGGAGCCGGCCGATGGTTTTTACCGAAGAGCCCGAGGAGCCGAGACCGCTCCAGGAGATTTCGTCTCCTGGAAAGGTGATGCGCCCGATCGAGGTCCGATATCTCGATCGACCGGCAATTAATAACATTGATACGAGACCCGCCGAGTGACGGAAGTCTTACGGTGACTTTGCACCCCGGGGGGAGAGGAGAGAAGCGTCTATCGGCAAGTTGCAAGATGAAAAGAGGCACTCGCGCATATAGGGTGGCTTGTAACGTAGGGCGTTGGAACAGGGTGAGTCTACGAAGTGCAAGACGAAGGAAGGAAGAAGGGAAAAAGACGAAGCGATAGCTTTTGAGAACATTTTGTTTTACGTTTGAGTGTGACTAGAAGTTTATAATAGACTATAGTTGATTATATGGTTGTGACATTTAGTGGAGGAGATAAATCATCGTGTAGATTCTGTTTCTCAAATCTTGAGAAAGTTGACTAGAAGTGTACAGTAGACTATATAGTTACGACATTTAGTGGAGGAGATAAATCATCGTGTAGATTCTGTTTCTCAAATTGCACACATGAAGATGTAAATATCCGCAAAGACACCCCTTTCGTTGCACTTTCAATTACAAAATATCCCGGACCGTGTGGAATCTGATATCTCCCGTTAATTGAACGATAGAGACAAATATAATAACTAATATCACTTCGTGATTAAAGATAGATATTGTAATATTAAACACGAGGAAGTGAAATAAAAGTTATTGACCCACGTCAGGTTTGAAGACACAGTTTCTCGAGCACAGTTTTATAAAATGAGAAATACAACCAACGATACAAACATCGTATCTTCACAATCGAAAAAATAATTTATCCTAAAACGCAACTTTGATTGAATATAAGGCTAATTATTGACGCTACACGAAATTTCAAAAACACTCCCTCGCGACATCAAACGATCCTTCTTGCTCTACAATCCTTACGTTTCTGACACATTTGCCACCTAAAACCATCCTCCCTCTATCTACGCCATCAATACCAATTACAGAACACTCTGTACACCGCAGAATCTGACGTCTCTCACGTGAAACGAGGAGGAAACGAAGGTGAAACAGAGGCCACCACGTAAGAGAAAGCCGAGGAGAGAAACGAAGAAGAAGAGCAGAAGACGAGACGTTGGAGCATAGAGGCGGCGAAACGTCCGAACGAAGGAGAAGATTGACTCGGTGCGTGTGGGCCGCCTCTCCCAGCATCAATTAGACGGCACACGGCTACGCGCGCGCGTCCGCTGCGCGAGTGTGCCGCATGCATCGGTGCACCGGCGTCGGATCGCGTCCATTGTGTTCTTCCATCGGGCCGGTGGGCTCGCAAAGATGGCCGTCTACGCGGCGCGGCCGGCCGAGGCCTGGAAAACGGCAAAAACCTGGGGGGCCCGACCGAGACCAAGGGGCCAAGTGTCTCGGGGCCCGCGACAATTAACGACCGCCGGGCGAAAATCGTTTTATGTTTTCATCTCGATGACTGGCTGCCATCCTTTCTTTCGACCTTCCAGCGAGCTGATCGACGCCGAAATAACGCCCATTCGACGCCTCGATCGGCCTCTCCGAACCGATAAATTGCCATTGATTTTGCGCGAACTGGTGAACCTCGTGGTTCCAACTTCAAGCGTGGATTACGAAATTCGAAAACCCTTTAATTGTTCTTGATTGAACATTTTTGAAGCGTCCGTTCTTAGTGAAATAGTCAATTGAAAGTATGTTGCGCAGTGTAGTGTACTTTAACGAGAAACTATAACTAACTATAATAATAAGATACGAGATTAATAATAATATATTTTTA
The DNA here is from genome assembly GCA_032399605.1 of Melipona beecheii. Lineage (NCBI taxonomy): Eukaryota > Metazoa > Arthropoda > Insecta > Hymenoptera > Apidae > Melipona > Melipona beecheii. The sequence goes on from JAUCMO010000447.1 coordinate 1,934,370, forward strand.
TATCTGCTATTTTATTTTCTTCATTCTTAATTTGTAATCACCCTCGTCGCTCTTAAACTCGTTTTAAAAATACGCGCGCCGCCACACACTCATTGTTTTACCAGCGTCGTCTGACATTTTTGGAGTGTAACTTTCCACGAAATGTCGAATTCCGAGAGTAAAGTTGCATCAATTAGCATTTTGTTTCGCAGAATTTGATCTCTGCAGTCAAGTTTTTTACGACATATTGAATTTTTGAGGTTGGCGGGAAAAATTCAAAAAGAAACGTGAATGAACGTATTGAGGCATAATCTCGTGTTTCCATGGTTTTCAATGACTATCTAACATTTTTGGGGTAACAAGCTTCTTGCGAGATATTAACTTTCGAGTCTTGAAAGAAACTTACAAACAAGTGTATATCAGAGGTAGCCGTAAGTAATGTCGTTTTTTGATACAAAATTTTATTTTATATTCTAAGAGTTGATACAGTTTTAATCTATAATATAAGCGCACTAAATGTCTAGAATACAGGATTGTGTTACAAGTTCAATTATTGTCACTAGATTGTAATGTTTATTAAATTTGGAAAAGAACGACGTTACCTATGGATACCCCTAATATTAATCGTATTAAAGACACGATTATTTTCAGTAGCTTTTTAACACTTTTGAAGTACAAATTTCGTTTTATTACGGTACTCGAGAGGTAATCGAGACGCGAAGATTGCCGAGCATAAATGATTCTCGACGATCGGAGAGAAGAAGACAAGTAATTAACGCCGTGGTGGACGGGCCGAGATGAAAACATAAAGCGACTTCCGTCCAGCAGCCATTAATTGTCGCTCGCATCGCGGCTGATACCCCGCGGAACCGATCCGTTCGCTTTTTGCCGATTTCTCGTGCCGAGAATTTTTAATAGTGACACCACGCTTCACGTACTTATGAGGCATCGACGATTCGCTCGTAATTAACCGCCATGTTCAATCGATCTCCGATCCGAACCTCTCCATCGTTATTAATGATTCGAGGAATCTATCGTTCTGCGATCTCTACGTTTCAACTAATCTCAGGATTTCTGGATGAAAGTAAAGTAATCATCAGGGAAAATTGTTGAATGGCGTGAGAAATGATCTCGCCGATAAAAAGATAATCTACGGGTAATTTCTGTATTCTGTATTTTTTTTTTTATATATATTTTTCAAAACTTCGTGTAATGATCTACCATAATCTCTGTAAAACAACTCACAAAATATTTGTAAAAATCACGAACCATCAAATTTCTAACGCATCGCGTCACGAAAAATCGACTCTAAAAATGGAAAATGTAAAAACCATATTCGCGATTCTATACACCTTTCGTTATACAGATTCAATGTACAGAGCGAAAGATTCTTCTATACACTTTTCTCCCGCGAAAACTTGAACGAATCTTTCGAAAAGATCCTCTTCCTTTGCCATACGAAATAAATTTCGCAAGACCAAAAACAGTTGCACATGTCAAAGTCCACAATTTACTTGCTTCGTCAATTCTCCAGGGAAGGGGAAGCTTTCCTCGAGAGGAATTCATCGCGGCCGGTGGGGGAGGGTTGCGTGAAAAGGTCATTACGCGATTAATAATCTGGCTCTTTGGTTTTGTCACGGTCGCATCGACCCGACCGGTCATAAATGAAACGGATTCACCCGCGGGATGGATAACGTTTTCATTTAGCGCGAGTTTCTTCAAACCGCTACCCCCGTCCTCCCTCTTCCCGCCGCCCCCTTTTTCTCTGAAACACCCCCGGTTTTCGTTGAATTTTCATTCGCGGGTAAACCCGGCGCAGTCGGCAGCCAGCGAGCAAAACGAATAAAGTAAAACAAACGGACGACGACGTCGCGGAAGGAACTCGAGCAACCCTCTTGATATATGTATTTGCATTCATCTAGTACGAAAACGTGCACGGCCGCGATATGTACGCACCGCGCGCGCCCAACGAGACCGCTTTTCCCCTCTTATTTTCATGGATTTACGCTCAACGAGAGAGAAGCACTCCGCCGCATTATTATACCACCGCCGGACCGAGATCTGCCGCGAAATATATCGTTAAATATTGTTCCTCGCGTCTTGTGCCGCTAATTTTCCCCGGTCATTCCCTTCTTTTCCTTCTTTCTTCCTTTTTTCTTCAAAGACGTTCGTACGAGTATGAATTTGTAGCGTATGAACATTATATCGACGGTATTATAAATTTGAAAAACTCGTTAAATATCTTATATTTATAATTATATATAATATATAAATAATTAATAATTAGCCCCTTAACCTATGGATACGTACTCTTGTATGCGGGTCAAAACGTATTACTACGGGCCCCCGGTACAATGATCGAGCCAAACGTAAATATCACGGGCATGACCGGTCGTGCGACGGTCGCGACTCGTAATAGATTCTTATCTCTTTGTATCGTAATCAGTTACACGTTACTCTCGGTCACGTTCGCACGTTGAAATATATTTTCTTAAATGTTAGAGAAGAATCCCCACAAGATGTTTTCAAAAAGAAGATTTTGTGACGAGAACAGTGAGAGTTATGTTGATACTTTTGCTACCGAAAGTGACAACAGTGACATTACACGTTCTGTGCGAGAAAAATGCAAGCGATTAGTTATTGATGATATCTCTGACGAAGATCAACTACCAGAGCCCTGGATTTGGAAAACGTAGTGAAACAACGTGGGTGGGTAGTACTAGTATATTTCGAACGATATCATGCCATTGAAGATTATTAATTTTTTGTTATTGATTTATGTTTAGTGATTGATAATAAACCTTTAGTGGTATATCTACGACAATTATTACATCAGGTTGTAATTACTTGTCAAATATTCCACAAAATTAAACCAGTTGTATCCTACACGTGTATTCACATTCTGTAAGTCGCGTGCGCGTTTAGTGCAACTTAGGACCGACTTGCCGAGCCGTCGAGTGGCCCGAAGGCTGCGCGATCCTGTTTACGTTTTGGGCCCAGACTGTTGGAACGTAGCTTGTAGGTTAAGTATCTTTCGAAGCTTCGCTAGTAGAACTTTGTACTTGTTCAAATTATCTTCGATTTTTGGAGTGACTGAATTTTTGAGAGAATTACAACTCTGGCAATAGATTGTTCCACCAATTTTGCTCGACTTCTGTTAAAACAACTAGGTATTCATACACGATCTTTCATCTATTTGTGCATCTAATCTAATCATAAATTTGAAACGCTCACGATGCACTCACGGAAAAGTGCAAAAATGTACAAAGCGTCCGAAATAGAGGTCGCAACAGTATTTGGAGAACGAGACAAATTTCTGTCGAACGAGTTCACGAGATTTCAAATATCTTCCTCGACGAAACATTTTTCCACCCAAAGCGTCGCGCGAACACCACAACCAACCGTTACAATATCTCGCCCAACGCCCGAGTAATTCAGCGCAAGAAACCGCAAACCCTCCCACACGAAGCTCAGAAGAACAAAACGACGAGAGGCCAAAAAAAGTAAAAAATGGAAAGAGAGAGGAGACAGAAAGTTCCACAAATCTCAGAGGGTTGACATTCGTCGTAGCCCGCGTTCCGTGGAACCTTTCCGTCAGCCATCGTAGACAAAGAAAGGGCGCCACGGTCCCCTTCCCCTTCCCCTTCCCCTCCCCCGTCGAAATTATCCATCGCGGATGAATAATCCTTCATCGACGAGCCTTCAAAGGCCAACGACAGCCGGGCTGCTCTCTGTCGGAAGCAATCAAAAAGATCCAACACTTGGCCCTGGCTGCGCGGCCCCAGGCCTGCTCGCTCTGACTCTTTCGTCGGTGTTTCGTCGGTGTTTCGTCGGTGCCTCGTCCCCTCTGTCGCCGATAAATCTCGTCGTTTTGGATTTCGCCGTATTAAGAGGTGGCGGGGGAGGAGAAGGAAGAGGAGGAGAGGCAGAGAGAGGCTCTTTTCTCTCACGGCCGAGAATAATACCGGGAACCGGCGGCCTTTGGCGGTGTTCGCCTCCCCGGCATAGCGCCGGCGCCTACGTTTTTGCGACGTCGTCCCGTCGTCCCGAAACGCCTGGCACATGCACGACCGTAGGATAAATCCTACGCGGGCATGCGAGAATTACTTCGTTCTAGTCTCTCGCCGCCGCAACCACCCGGATCGGAGAGAGGGGACAGACCCGGAGTTTCGCGTAAATTCGCGCTTCTCTTCTCTTCTCTTCTCTTTTCTTCCATTGCGCGCCAACATGTCGGCGGATGCTCGAATTCTCGCGATCTGCGAAAGAGGGTTGGTCCCCCGGCGAGGTTTTTCACGAAGGTCGTGGCGAAAGATTTATACGCCCTCGAGGGAGCATTACTGGTAGCTGAAATTCCACTGCTGCTGGGAATTACACGCGGGCTTCCAAGTACGACCCGCGTCGTTTGCTGATTTGAAATTCGAAATTACGAAAGAGGCTGAAAGATCTTTTGGAAACTACGGATTTACAATTTTGGGATAATGAGATTCGGGATTTGAGATTTAAGGATACTTGGTAACCGAAAGACTCGAGAGTAAGATTTTTCATCACAGTCGCAATATTTCTGTCTTGGGTTTCATTCAAAGCAGATTCAGAATATCTTCGGGGTATCTTTCATTATTTGGAATGAAACGAAAGAAATCTTCCAAAGATCCCGATGTAAACCGTCAGCGCTATGTCATTTTGTAATAGAATAGACCAAAAAAAAAAAAAAAAAAATGAAAACGAGACTTCAAAGGAGCATCGAGGGGGGTTGGTTCGATGAAATCCGTGAGAGTCGAAGCCCGCTCGGTCGGAATGGCCACGGAAAGGGAAACGGAATGAAGAATTAATATCCCCGAGACCCCGAGCATAATCTCGCCCGCGACGGTTTCGCTTTTCCGTTCCCGGATGCCGGAAAACGTTGGACCTGTGAAATTAAAAATTCATCTGGCGCTGGTACACCGGATCGGGGTGGAAGGCGTGGTGGCTGTCGGTGAAAAATTGGCGGGCATTTATTTTCTCGTTAACAGGGATACCGCTGCGTATCTTGCTCGTGTCCCCGTGACCCGATACTATTAATTTCGTCCTGTTTCTTCTTCGACGGCCGTAAAAAAAAACCCCCACTGTTCGAAGGACCAACGAAAAATACCCGGAGGGGAGGCGGAACGTTCCACCGCAGTCGATTTCAGGATTCTTCTTCTCCCGAAGATCTTGGACAAATCTTCCGCTCAGGTTCTTCAGGTTTTGCACTATCTCTCAGAAATTTGTCTTTCGAGATGTTTTTAGACATTTGGCGTTCTTTCGGAAACGTATCCTTTTCGCAATTAAAATTCTTCGATTCTTCTTTACATTTACGTTCCTTTTTAAAATTTGAAATCCGTAAGTAAGAGCACTTTTCTTTTTCAAATTACACGGACTTTTGACAAAAGAGGATGCGAGTTTTCCTTACTTGCGCGAGTATTTGATGTAATGCAAGAAGAGAATCGCGACAATTACCTTTCTTCTCGTAACAAACTTGGCGAGCAGCAGGGTAGAGGACGTTAAAATATTTACGAAACGTGGAGACGACTCCACCTTCAGGCGTCTTTTCAAAGAAGTTAGTCTCTGGGTGATGAAACACCCGAGGTGCGCACAGAAACAAAAACGCTCGGAGGTGTCTCTTGGAGGGAAGTTCGGCAGTTGCGATAATCACCAGTTAGCCCGTGGTCGGGAAGGGAAGAAAAAAGGTAGACTCGCGACGGAAGAACCAGCGGAAATTACAGGGTGCGCCGTCTCTTAAAAATCTACGCGACCCATAACAGGTGCCTCGACCTGAGAATCAGCTGAAAAGCAAAGCTTGCTACACCGACGTGTAGCGTAGTGAGGCTCCGACTTGGCTGCTGGCCATTAATCGATTAGGCCTCTTTTGGTTGACTGGAACGATCAAACACATTTCTCTGATTCGCCACGTCCAATTACTTTGACCAGCTTCTGTCTAATTAATTTTTATAGGACACCCTGTATAAGGCTAACGAACGATCCCAGCTTCCGCTGGAATATAACTCTCATATGTGACACAGTACAGTTGCCAGGTACGTGGCCTGGCCGCGCAACGTTTAATTATGTACCCTGCTGTTACAGAGGGTGTCCTCGAACAGACTGATTAACATTCTGTATATGTATAGAAAGAAACGGAGCTTTATATTCCGTGTAATATGTTTCTCGATTTCCCTGCTTCTCGAAGAAGTAATTCCTCGATCCGTTCGCAAAATAACGAACCAATTTTTCTGTGAAAAGAACTCTCAACAATTTCGCAGTCTTTCGTTCTTTCACAATGTATCTTTGAAAGAAGAGCCAAGTATTAATTTTCTCATAAATATCCCTAACGAAGCAAACAAAGTGTAACGCCAATTTCCAAACAGCTCTCTCTCTCTCCACGACGAAATTCGACTTCAGTGAAACTAATTTCCATTTCCCTCGTCCGGATCCTAAAAAATTTCTATCTCTCGGCAGTTCAACGTTGAAAGTGTCCCTGCGCGAACGACGCTCTGCTCCAAGCAAAAGCTTGACACCGTTTCCACAAAGAAGAAAGTTGCTCAACTATGCTTCGAATGATACACCGTTTCTCGGTCAATTCGAAGCGGACCGTTCAATTCGGAAAACCGCAGGGGCGAAACTCAGCTCCTTTGAGGTCTCACCTGCTGCTACTTCCTTCGCTCGACCGCAAGTCGTAGCCAAAGTTCGCCCGTCGAGTACCTGCTCTGCAAATGTTTCGCGAGGTACGCGCGATATACCCGTGCCGGAAATCCATCTGGGGGTTTACAGAAGCGTGCGTGTACGAGTCGACGGATCCTACCGCGAGGAAGAAACACCGCAGTATCCTTCCGGCTCCGGAAGACTGTCCGCTCTTTCATCGTTCGCCGAAGAGAACACGGTTGGAGGCGTTGAACACCGGAAATACATGTACGCGCGTCCGAATACAACGTTCTCATATTCTACGTGTGATTTTCCCTGCCAACATTTCTGGAGAAATGTATGCTAATTTGGTGAGAGGTGAAATTTTCACGAAATTTGGTACATTCAATTTGCAGAATGCATGGTAGTTGCATTTTGCGAGAAATTGTCTCAAATGTAATAAATGGATCTGAATTGTTTTGGCTACTAACTGGTAGAAAATGACGAGTAACTCAGTTACTAACTGATTTAGTCATTAACATGGAATTAGTGATCTGACAACCAACGTAGAAACTAAACTGGAGAAACTGGTCACACAGCAGATATTTGAAACTATACTTTCTTGCTCAAGATTGCAGTTAATTAAGCAATTAATTAAATGACTTTTTTTGTAAATTTACAGTGACATTTTCTTGTTACTAATCGTAGTTATTTTCTTCTTCAACTCGCTTTCAATTCACTTTCTCGACAAAAGTACTTTGTTGCAACAAAAATGTAACACGCGTACAAAATTAAAAAGAATTATCTATCGTTAACGAAACCCTTCGCCAAAGAAATTTAATTTCTTCCTAAATTAATATCAGACTTAAGCTTCGCTCAATTGTATACCTATTCAAAACGACAGTAACTTTTACGTTACGCTATTTAGATCAAAATTCGGATGAAATTTTTGACGTTCAAGGTATATTCGGTTAGTGAAAAAGAGATTAAGCAATTCGACAAATTAACACGATGGAACGGAGAGAGAGAGAAAAAAAACAGCCGCAGGTCTGTTTAAGCCCGGAGACAGCCTTAATGATAGAGCACGGGCGTTAATTGAACGTTTACATTGCTCTAATGCCGCGGTTGCATCGTGCGTCATTTTCTAAATGGCACCACGCGACCACTGCGCGCACGATTTCAGATAGTCACGGTTCGAGGCGCTCCACGGCGAGGAAGAGGTCCCCCTCCGACAATAGGAACAACATCGGCCCTCTTTTTAATTAGAATCCCCGATTACGCGCATCTCTCCGACCGGAGAGATTTATTGCCGCTGTTTAAATAATGACACTTAATGATGAACCGCCCGCGAAAGATTTCCATCTGCAGATTTATCTCTGAAAGACAGCTTCATTTTTCACGAGGGGTTAATGAGCGTTTTCATTATCCGCCGGGGAAATGTAAACCAGATTGCGCTTGATAGCGCGTGTGTTTGTTGCCTTCTTCCTGGATGTTCCACGCCGGTTTCCTCCCTCCTTTTTAAACGTTAAAATGTTCTTCGTGTTCGAAGCGAGTTGCTTACTTTTCGAGAAATATTTTCGGAAATCTTCCTCTCAAAATTCGCAAATTTGCCAAGATGCTCGTAGAATTTCGCGAGTATCGTCGAAAGAGAAGATTTCTGTAAAATGTAACTATCGTGGATATTTCGTGCAGGGTTCTTTTAAAGAACCCTCTTTCAAAGCTCAACCATCGAATCGTTTTTAGAATAATTCATCGAAATATTTGGAATATTTCCAACCGTTCCCTTAGAATAATACTCAAGCCAAAAAAAGAATTAAAAAAGAGCAATCTTAGTCCTTTTATATCAATAATATTAATAATAATAATATTATGCTCAATTTCCGTTCGGTCATAAAAAATAATAACAATAAACTCGATCGTAATTGAAAAAAAGAAGTCTTCCCTATCTAAGAACTTCAAGTTTTGCAACTTCTTCGATGCAAACGTGTCCGAAAACTATTCACCGGAAAATTGAACGGAAAACTTCTGACGACCACTGAAAACTATCATCAGTCTCATATTTATACTAACGAAAAATCACTAGCAAAGAGGAGAATTAGCGACAAGTTTATACGAGCTAAAGTACGTACGTTCAACTTGCTATTAGTTCGATTCTAAAGTGCACAAGAGGCCCTTCGCAAAGACATCTCCGCTCAAAGGCTTCTCTAATTCAAACGTGTCAAGAACTATCCATCAGAAGATTGAACAGAGGACTTTACTCCTTCTTACAGAACCCGAGATGAGAAAAAGGAAAAGAAAAAACTAGAGGTAAGGATCGCGGAGAGCAATTTAGTAAATGGCGCAAAGCGCGCGAGAGACAGAGAGAGAGAGAGAGAGAGAGAGAGAGGTTGCCGGATACGGCACGCAATTCGGTGCCATCTGCAGTTGCACGTTGATAGGAATTGGTCACCGCAGCGCCGTTGCTCGCGTGACGTAATATATGTAGTAATAATGGTCCTAGTTTCGAGCCGGGGTGGACGACAGACGTTGGGACGTCGGGACAAAGGGCCGGCATGACGTTTCTGCGGTTTTGCGGGCGAACGTTTTGCCAGGGCCCCCGAAATTTTCAAGCCCCGAACCGAGCCCTCGTTTCCCTCGGGGACCCGAGCCTTTCACACCGTTCCCGACTGACGGAAGCGACGGAACCGACAATTGGACGCGTCCGCGGGGAAACTACTTCCTTCCACTTACGCTAATTACGCGAGAGCGGACCGATGTCCTCGATGCTCGCGGACAATCGGTCCTCGGAGAGAACTCCTCGACGAGGCAACGATTTCTGAGGAAAAAAAAACGCTTTCTGAAAATGGCCGTTTCGCAAAGAGAAAAGAGAAAAATGTTCTGAAGATGGCGATGGTCTTTCGAAGCTGTTGATACAGTGGAAGAAGAATTATAAATTCTAAATTTCTAATTTTAGAAAGAAGAATCGTATCGAGGAATTAAAAGAATTCCAAGGAATTTCGCGAATAATTTGGATAATCGTGCTCGAGGATAACTCGAGGTTCTCCAAAGTTCTTTGGAGAAACACAGAAAACCATTCTGAATCCCTGAAAAATCGCGCAGAACAGCTCTGAACAGTTTCTCGCAAATCCCTCGTACGAACCAAAGAATCGGGAAACCCGATCGTAAAACTCTAAAACCGCTAAAATTTCGCGGAGTACGACTTCATAAATAGAATTCCGTGAACGCAGAACTACGCTAAAAGTAACATTCTAGAGCCATCCAGCAGCCATTCAAAAATGCTGCTTCTTCCTTGGAGTTAAAAAAGTGGAAAAAAAAGGCAGTACCAACGGCGAAGGACTTTTTTTTTCTCCTGGTGTCCGCTAATGAATCGACAATTTACAAAGAGTTTCACGGGTCGCTGGAGCCTCGCCACATTTTGGCATGCCGGCGTGGCTGCTTCTCGTTCATCCCCCTTTTCCTTCACCGAAAACCAACCAGCGGTATTTTTTTCTATCGCGTCCCGAAGAAAACAGCCAAAGAAGATCCTCGGAGGAAGATCGAGAACGAGGCTGCCGTGTCAGTGATCGATGACTCCGAGCGCCGGAAGAGGTGGCTCCTCCGTATGGAAAACGATTTGCAGGGGAAAAACGCGAGCCTGAGTCAGGATTTTTGGAGGAAACTCAACTTCCTCCTCCCCTAGTGGATATATTTAAATACAGACCGAAACGATGTAGCAATGACTAAGGATAATTGTACTTTCCAGATTTGACCAAACGGATTAAAAATCGCTTTTATAATAGCAACTTGTTACGAGTGAAATCCTTCCTTTCTCTTTCGACAAATGGAATTTAGATATTTACGTGTTCAAACATAGATCGATTATAACTATCGATCATGGCGCAAAATACAATATTTTAGATAACTAACAATAACGTTCGAAAATAGTGTGATTTCCGAAATAAACAAAATTACATTGCCGAGAAATAATTAAAATCAAATAATAAAATTAAATGGTAGCTTAAGTTTGCGTACCAACGGTTGCGTACTTTCGATTCTACAGGCGAACGAAGAAAATTTCGGTCCTGAAGCGTTCATTTTTTTAGACATTTTTTAGAAATTTGGTAGAAACGAGGATCCGACAGAGTGAAACTACAATTTAAAATTCTCCTCTGTAGCAACCGCACGAAGAAAAATCTTCCCGGCTATTATAAGCTCGTTTGCGGACACGCTAACTTGGCCGTCACGCCTCCGTTTCCTGCGTTCCACTTGTAAACCGCTCTGCCGTCGATAATTTCCAATAATAACAAGAAAACGAGATAAACCCACGTCAAACTTCACTTTCCTCCCTCGAAGTATCTGAACCTAACGTACTCACGCAGTTTGTTTTTTATCTGAAAGTCCATCGTTGGATGGCGGATTTTTCTACGCATGTTTAAAAAAAAATGTATAGAGTTGCTTAAGTTGTACATTTAAGCACTGCGTTATAGAGTGTACAAGAAGCATTTAAGTTATTTAAATTATACATTTAAGCATTCAAGTTGAAACATTCAAATTACATTTAAGAATTTTTTTAATTAAATCCAATCCTCATAAAAATCCGCCATCTGTGTAGTTGAACTATTGTAAATGTTTTTGTCGTAAATACTTTTTGCAGAAGCACGATTTCCATTCAGAAGCAACCAGTCGTCCATCCATTTCCTGTCAGCGACTTTCGATGAGGCAAAAGTCCTCGCACAAAACGAGAGTACTCTTTAAGATCCGCTTTTTGATACTTGACATTATTTTTTAATATTTAACATTATTCGATATTAGTAATATTGTAGCGTCTCGGTATCTTTAATATTGGCATTTTAATATCACCATTTCAATTTGAATTGTCAGTAATTGCGTTCACAAACAAAGTTATCTACAATGCATAGATACTTGTACAGAATTATTTCTATTGCACATTACATATTGCACATATTGTAAAATTACACTACATTTTAAAATAGAATTTTATAATAGCGAGTGTACAGTATAAAAAATACAAATCTGCCAAATCTCGCGATATAACGACGTCCCAAATTATTCGAGTCTTAATGTCCAATCGCGAATGGATGTGACGGAAACTGAAAAAAGAGAGGGCAGCAGGGAGGGCAACAGGGACACGAAGCACGGACGAAAGAAGGAACGGAGGACGTTCGCTAGGAATCGTCCTACGGTCGGAATTTCACGGTGGCTAACTGGCAACGAGAGCCACCACTCGAATCGGCAGCGCATACTTATTTTCACGACATCCGCGGCAAAAGAAGCGACTATTCGACACGGTCCGCTGCCAGGCCGATGATAGTGCTTCCAGTGAAATTGGTCAGTGTGCTGGCCAACGGCGAAGGCCGTTGGATCGACCACAGTTTACGGTCAAGCAACCCCGCGTAATTTCCATGGAACATCACCCTATGCCTACTTCCTCCTTGTATCTTGCTTGTTCGTCCGTTCCCTCGAGTCGCCCCGAGAAATTTCGACGTTCCTTCTTTTCTTTCTTTGACAGCAAGAAACCGATAATTGCCCGTTCGTTCTTGAGTTTAAGCTCCAGCTGAGAAGCCATTTCTGTGATCAGAAATCTTGGAATAATTATCTGCTAGGTTGGTTTCAAAAGTTCGACACAGAATTTCCGCAGAGGATTCATGTGTTATAAAATGTGTCTACGTTCCAAGATTTTAAAAGTGAACGATAAATAATGTGCAATTTGATAAACTAAACGATAATCACGTGCATCTATACTGAAGATAACCAGAAGTATACTTTTCTGCGAATAGAATTTCTGCGGTTCTCGCAAAACGATCTATAAAATTGAATATTAAATAATAATAATCTATAAAATGAAAAACATTTCTATACTTTTAAAGAATACATACAATGGCTAGACTGATTTTTATGCATTTTTAGGGTATCGAAAGTTGCAACATCTAAAGCAGAATAATATTCGTTACAGTGCTTCGTTCAAGGTACCATTTCTCTATTCATCGTCAGAAGAATTCACAACCTAACGAGAACGCAACTAGAAATCTCGTGGTAAATTACAAAAAGAAAGACATGCGATGAACGCTCGAAACGATTTCCCATTTGTATTATTATTCTAGTAGTTTCATGGTAATTTCATCAGCCGCGTCCGTTTCCGTTTAATGCGCCGGCCGCGCACGGTTCATAATTGCGGAGGGTATTTTCGCATTTCGGGGCCGGAAAACGGGCGACAAACAATTTCGAGAGGGAACGCGCGTTTCCGGGACGATTAACGGGTGTTCCGGGCAAACGGTGTTTTGTAAACGCCGTTGCAAACGTTGTACGAGCTGGTGTTCGTGGTGAGCGTGGAACTCGGGGGTTGGAAACGGACGGTGGTCGAAAAATTTGAATCAGAATGGTCGCGCGATATTCTGCTGTTCCCTGTCCACCCCGCTTGATGGATAGCTGTTTTCAACTTCCTTTTTTTTTCTTCCCTCGCTATTTTCACCCCTTCTATTTAACCTGTGTCACAACCTCTCTTTTTCAGGGCTGGAAAACACTTCTTTCGTTTCGATTTCTAATTGCTTCCTTTTCTTTTTACTTTTGTCTCATCCTTTTGCGAGAGAGTCTTTTTCTTTATTTTCATCTACTTAATTACTTTATGCTTCTTATTTTTATTTTTGTTCACCTTGCTCCTTGAAGAGAAACGAAAATGAGAAACAAAGTATTTTCTAATTGCGATTGGACTGTTAATTCGTCATAATTTCGTAACGTTTATCATCATAGATTAGTTTTGATTTCTGAATAATGGCGAATTTTTATTACTTCGTATCGTCGTGAATTACATTTCATTAAACGTGTTTGAATTGAAAACGACTGAAATAATTGTAGAAAAATAATACGAAAAATATTCCTACAAACGGTAATTCTACGTCTTTTTTCAATTCTACGTTAATTACAGATTTAAATTGGGAACTGTACGAGAGGGGAAATCGTCAAAAATATTTGTAATGTCTGTACCCGATACTGAACGTAAATTGAAAAACAATAGAGAGAGAATTCTATCGAGATAACGTTAGAGTCGAAAAATGTAACGTAAATAATGCAAATTGACAAGTTTTTGCTGAAAGTACAATTAACCACGACTGCTCTTTCGCCACACGGAGGAAAGTTTACGAATAATTAACCGGTGGTAATTAACAGCGGCATAGGTACGTACGCTTTGGTGTATCGGTTTAATTAACGCGCGATCTCTTCGAGTGCTAAAAGATTCACCGTTTAATCGTTACTGTTGTTCGTTGACTCCAGATACGATTCGATACGAGGCAAACGAAACTTTCACGAACTTATCAGCGCCGTAGATAAATTCACGATCTCGCCGTCTCACGAATAAGTGTCTCGAGTGAACTTCAAAGATTTCGTAAATGGAACTGTTTCGATCGAAATTGGAATTCAGAACAAATCCATAATTAAATTCATTTCTCGTCTAATTATAAAAGGGAATGCAGAAAATACTAACTGAAATTCTCTCATCTAATCGGGTGTCATTCGAAGATTATTGTACTTAATACCGATCCGGATAAAATGACCATCTTTCTAAATCGGCTCTAAAATATTAATAAAAATCTGCAAAATCGTACATCAACTTTCAAAAGAAAAGAATTGGCAGCCTATGGATTTGAACGAATCCTCGAGCTCATCGAACAACTTACCCCCAAGAGTCTCGAATTTCCTAGACGAGATACATGACCCTCGAACAATGAATCGATGAACAACGAGCTTGAATCTCGCGCGATCAATTTAAACTCACCCCCGAGAGAGAGAGAGAGAGAGAGAGAGAGAGAGAGAGAGAGAGAGAGAATCTTGTCCCCGACGTGAATGAGCATACAGCGTACAGAGGGGGTGGTTTAAAATGAAAAGGTAATGACTTGTGACCGGAGATCATTTCGAGTGGTCGCGTATCGGCCGGACAATGGTCATTGTTGGCCAACACGCTCAACGGGGGATGATTCGACCGGACATGATTTACTTTTCCTCGGTGATCGCGCGCCACCCCCGTACGCTCTGCTTCCACGCGCACGACAACAATGAAGGCGTACTTCTGTTTTCACGAGCCGGGCTATCTCGCTGTCAAAACAGGGCCATTATCGTTGCCTCGTTCCCTGGGAGCGAGAGCTTCCATCGCGTTAACGACTGCTCGGAGGGGTGCTGAAGCGTTGTTTCTTAGCGACCTTATGGTTCACTTGATGCGCTCGAGGAGAACTGAATGTTTCGAGTTGACCAACGAATGTTCCAGAGCGTCGAATTCTGTTTGAATCGTGGAAAAATGATTTCGAAAGTTGTTTTTTTACTTACTTAATCAGTCAGTTGTCATTGCGGTCGGTAGGACTTTGGAAAAATTGGAATTTTCGTGATTTTTATATCGTTATCTAGCTATCATTTGTTGCAAAAATTTGAGAATTCTTAAAAAGATTCTAGAATCCTGACGCATGGAAAATAGAAAATTCCAGAAAAATCCCGGTACTCTGCAAGAAGAAGAGAGAGAATTCCAACAAAAATTCTCCGAGACTGTAAAATTCTCGTCGTTGCGCGAGTCCGAGAGAGATTGAGATTGAGAAATTTCAGCGATGAGATCGAACCGGCCTACGCGAGAGGCCCCCTCCTCTCTCGCTCCCCGAAAAAGAAAGACAAGCACAACTGGCCCGAAAACCGAGGAAAGACGAGCAAAACGAGAGAGGTCTCGCTTGTGAAATGATTTACGAGCGACAGGGGGTTGGTTGAAAGGGGGCGAGGATGAGAATCCCTGACGTAGCAGAGACAAAAGGACCCCCCCCGATAACCAAGTACGGACGGGCTGTCTGTCGTCGCGCTGTCAGTGATCGTCTACGACCGTTCTGTTCGTTCGTAGCCTCGCGAAGAGGATGGAAAGAGTTTTGTGGAACCGTGGCTGGAGTCGAGGAGACAGAGGCGCCATCTTAGTCTGCATTCCATTGTTTTAGATGATTCATACGCGGCCCCGGACCCGGAGGGCCTCCTAATTTATTAGTTTGAATATCGAGCAGAGAGAAAGAAAGAAAGAAAGAAAGAAAGAAAGAGTTGGGTGAAAGAAGAAGAAGAAGTGGAGGAAGAAGAAGAAGAAGTGGAGGATAAGAAGAAGAAGACGAGGGGAGGAGGAGGAGGAGGAAGAGAGGAGAACCGACGAGATGGGCCAAAGAATGGCGAAGGGCGAGAGGAAGCAACTAGCTGGGTGGCCGGGGACCGTCTCTTGTTTATACTCTCGTCCCCCGCCCTTCGGGCCCTCCTTCGCCACCCTTTCGCCTCGCCGCCTTCTTTTCTCTTCCTCTCCTTCGTTCCGCTTCTTTTTCGCTTCTCTGCTTCCGTTGGTTTTCTTCGTTTTTTATTTTTTTGACTTTCTTCTTGAATTTTAGTTAATTTCCAAGGAGTTAATTTTCTCTAATTGTAATTGATTAATTCTTTGTGGGTGAGAATTTGTGGGAGTACATCAGCGTGGTAAGCTGAGAGGTACGCTGATTTGGAGCAGTGGTTGGAGAATCTCTTTTATCTTTGAACAATAATCAGTGGGAAGAAGATGATCAAAGTGTAATAGCAAACGAAGTACAGAGAAGTATACTTTCGTTTTTAAATTAACGGTACAGTTAGTTTCAAACTAACGCAATTTTTACGCTACAATTTTTAAAGTAACTGAAACGAAAAGGTGAAGTTGAAGATTTACCGTACACGTTTGTTTAATAAAGACCGAAATAAAGATGACCTTTGTCTTGAATATATAACATTTCATGGTTTACACCTGTACCTAAATATTAAATTTATTTAACAGTTTGTAGCATAAAATATAAGCTGTTTCTTTTAAGTGGAATTTTTTAAATAATTCGTTCGACCTTAACAGAAAGTGAGAAAGAGAAGAACGGATATATTTATCAAACGAAGATGGTATAACACTTTTTCAATGCGTTTCACCGCGCAATGTAAATTCCGCCATGCCGGCGTTTCTCTTCGTTCGCGCGATTCCCTCGCGAAATTCCCGGGAATAAAATACTATTCCACGGACCCGTATAGCACACCTGTCGTACGTGATTCGCCTGTCTAACGCTGAAATCCTCGGGGGAAAAAGCTACCAACTACCGAGAATCCGCGCGATCGGAGGAAAAACCTCGCGTATTATTAGGAAGGCATTACCATGACATGTTCATTGAGATACGTAGGTCCCAACGATAGAGCAGAATCGTCATTTCAAGTTTCCCTTCGGTGAATTAATCCCCTCATTTGAAATCAAGGAATAACTTCTTTCTTTGATTTCAGATCAACATTATAAATTGACTATCAACGGCTGGAGTACGAAAATGAAGACAACGCAAAAGAAAAAAACAAATTTTCAATTTCTGCAAATTTACAAAATTACAAAGTATCGAGTATCAATTAACAAAAGTATGGAAGCGTGTACCAGTTATTCTTCGAGTCCCTCGTTGAAATATATATCAAAATTTTCAACAAAATTTTGGTCTTATCCCCGATCAACGCAATCATCGAAAAATTAGTACGATACTAGTGACAAATAAATTCGATCTTTCGAGAATTGAAGCGAAAGCCACGGACGAATCTTGCTTTAAAATGATACTTTCTCGAGTATCTGTGGATCCTCGTCAGGCCTGAAGAAGCCCAGTAGCCGGTGTTACCCTTCACTCGCCACCATTGACCAACGAGCTTCATTGTCGCTGAATTAGCCTTATCCTCTCGTCCCCGTATCCCCGTCGAAGCTTACGCAGCCGTTTACGAGCGGCGGTCCCCATTACCCTCCGCCATGAGGCCCCATTCAGCTCCGCTTCTGCCACTATTCCCATCCAGAGCGGCTGGCGTGGCGTGGCGTGGCGTGGCGTGGGCCTAGTTTTCATTCATCTGCAGTCCGCTGATGGCCCCGTTGACCTCGACCAGGACCCGGGATGAATATTACGTCGGTCCGTGCCGCGCTCGTAATATACTCTCTCTCTCTCTCTCTCTCTCTCTCTCTCTCTCTCTCTCTCTCTTACTCTTTTCTTCTTTTCTCTCCGTGTCTTCCCGGTCTGTTTCAACTCGTGTGGTTTCGCCGCCTGGCACCACGTCCTTGTTCTTCCACCTTGGTCAACCGAGCCACCTTGCTCGCTGCCCCGTGGCCTTTTTTTTATGTTTTTGGCCGCGACCCGGCCCGAAACGTTCCCATAAGATGCGTATCTGGATACGTGCCAGTGAGGCCGAATCGTTTGACGGAACGCGGGGGCCCCTCTCCTCTTTTTCCCATTCGACGCGTTCTCCACAAAACCACGCTCTCTCGTTGGCACGAGGACGTGACTGACTCGGATAAGTTTATCGCGCGAGAAGGATGAGTCTCTGATGGGAGAGGTGGTAATGGCAGGAAGCGGTGATCTTTGACTTCGAATCGTCCCTGTCTCGTGTCTGACGACGCGCTGGACGAAGATTTGTAGACGACTTTCTGGCAGCAAACGTTTGGGAGATTATTAAGTAGTTTGACGAATTTTTCTTCGACTTTGATTACTTTTTAGTGCAGATATCGTCCAAGAGTTTTGCTAGTTTTGCAGACCAATTTAGATGTTTCACGTTTAATAAACATAAAATATCTGTTTGTAAAATGCACTCTTTGCTACTATCCGTCCAAGCCTGCTCGTTGAAGATCCAGTGCATCCGCGAAGCTCGAAATTTCGTCATTCACTCATTAAAATTTTTCAATCTGAACATTTCACAATCGAGAGTAGATTTTTTTGACTTTCACTCAAAGTACCGACTACTTTTTTTGTTTCCCTTTCTCAAGAAAAAAGCTTGTAACTTGAATCCCGAAACGTCGTGCGTGCGAGAGGACATTCGAGGTGGACGTTGATCGCGGAGACGCGAAATGATAGCACGAGTGAGTCGAGGGGGACACGCGCGAAACCGGTGAATGAAGCACGTCGGCCTCGAAAGTGTGGGAATCCTTCTTTTTCCTAACGTATTTCAACGTGGTGTGCTCTGAATTCAAATAGAATTCGCCGGGGCTGTAACTACACGTCCGCGAATACGCGGGTCCGCTCGTTTCTTCTGCAAAAAGTTCTCGTATCGCGGAACACGTACGATCCTTGCTCATTCCCGTCCCGCAGGGAGGTGCACGAAACCGCAAGAATTTTATAATTCTTCCTTCAAACGCAGAGGTTCTTCGCTTTCGTCTTTAATGAAGCTTCGACTTCGTTTCGCCAAAGAACAAGTAAGTAGTTCGATGATTTACAGTTTTTTTTTTTTTTTTGACTATTTCACTGATTTTCTCTGACGAGATCTTGCAAAAATAATTGACAAACGAGTATAAAACGTACGATAATTGACGCATTATTTATATTTAAATTCAATATACATATTTTCGCGCACTCGTTGTAAATGAATATTTGTCTAAAATTCGTAATTTTCGTATTCAGTGATCTCTTTTTCGTTCCGAGAATGATCGCAAAAGTTCAAAGTTTGGATCGTTCTCGAGAGCTGATATCGAGTGAGTAAAAATTGCACGAAGAAATGGAATTAAGGAATTAAGAGGGAGAATATATGAAAAATAACGAAGAACCGCTGCGACGGACAAACAGACAGATGCGACGGTTTTTCTGATGGAACCGGGCATTTTTCGGGATAAACAGCAACCAGGATATTTATCGTGTTAACCGCGGTGAATTCAACGAACTGCGCAAGAACGCAGTGCCCCCTATCCCCCCCCCCCTCGTCTCTTTCCAAGAGAAACTTCTCTCCTCAATGTTGGTTTCGCGAAATTCCATCAGCGAGTCTCGAACATGTGGAACGAAGATGATGCACGTTGAATAGCAATCATCAAAATTTTGGAAATGTCGTTGGCTCGGAACGTAACCACAAAAACGTAACCACGAAGATCGTCTTAGATTTCATTGAATTAAACATTGATTTGATTCACTTCTCAGGAATTCAACTTCTTGTAAACTTAAGTGTAGAAACAGTTCTCCTCATACTGGTCTTTCATTTTAATATGTTACAAGAAAAAAAAAAATGACTTGGAAATTGAATTGTTCTCGTTAATAATTACCAAATTTCTCACAGTTCATAGAAAAAATATGCTCTTGAAACGTTTGGAGAACGAAAAATCCGTGTCTTCGACTCTTCTTCCCTCTGTCGTCAGCAATTTACAAATTCCCCTTTTCAAAATGATTGAAAACTAAAATGAAAAGAACCTTCGACAGGGGAGGGGGCAAGGAGCCAAGAGTTCACTAGGAGAAAAAAGAAAACTTTGCTTTCGCTACGCAAATCCCGTCAGAAACACCCGCGTAAAAAGACCTTTAAAAAAAAAGAAAAGGCAAAAAAGGATGAAGAGAGCACGGAGAAGAAAAAGAACTACGTAGCGGCTGTTACCTGTCTCGACCATCCGCGAGATGAAAGGGGTGCCGATCGCGTGCTAATTAAAGGAGAATAAAAAAAAAAAAGAACTATCTCGCGGCGGCGGCGGCGGCGGCGGCGTCGAGTTTCGCTTGGCCATGTCAAAATCACAAAGAAAAAAGGGGTTGCGAGATGGTTGAAGGAAGAACGAAAGAACGAAAGACGGAAAGGAAGAAAAGGGAGAAGAGAGGAGGATTACACTCCTCGGGAGGGTTCTATGAAAAAAAAAAAAAAAAAAAAGAGAGAAAAGAAAAAAAAAGAGGGGCGAAGCTGGGCGAAAGACGAGGCTCTCTCTCTCTCTCTCTCTCTCTCTCTCTGAGAAGAAGAGCGGGGGGAGAACAACCCCCTTCGTTAGGAAACGAGGCGAGCCCTGAGAGGTTCGCCAAAGAGTGATGCACTCGAGGCCTGCATCCCCTAAGTCGAGCGATGAAAAAACATGGCCGACGACGAGGACGAGGACGAGGACGACGAGTCGGAAGGTTCTGCCATCGAATTCATTATCGACTCTCCGCCTACCAAGTCTCGATCAGCTCCAGCGGACGTCCATCCAGGAAATTTCTTCGTCTGTTGTTCTTCTTCTTACCTCTCTCCCTTCTTTTTTTCCCTTCTTTCCGTTTTCTTTTTCCTGTTTTTTAATTTCTTCCCTTGGTGAAATCTTAATTGCAGATTGAAAATTTCACGACGACCGCGGATGATGACGAGCGAGATACGGTTTGCATTGGAAAATAATTCTATTGTAACAGCGCAGAGTGAACGCGGGCAGATTGGGTTACTCGAAATGAAAATAACTTTGACGATTGAGATTCCGTTGAATGTGGGAATATTTTGGAATATATAAGGTGGCATGGAAATGAAGAAAAAAGAAAATATTACAAAGTTATCTGCAACAATTAACACTTAAACTTTATACTTCAAGTGTTGGAATTATTCCTAGGATCTCTTCGAATCCAAATTTTACCCAATCTTCCTCGAAATAAAGATCTCTAGAAATCCCCCTTCAATTCAAAGTAAACGAACGCGAAAAAATATATAAGCAATATTTTTAGGAATCAAAAATAAAGAACTAAATCTAAAATCACCTTTAAAATCTTCAAACTAAAAGGACCATAATTTTGGATATCAAAATCGAGCCTAACCAAAAATTCCGCAACTTTTTTTAAACTTTCCCGAATAAAAACCAGAGACGACCTCTTCAAAATGCCAAAGTATATAAAATATATTTATATAAAATATAGCCGAAACCCTCGCTACGATTTATGAAATCAAAAAACTGGCAAAACTCTCCGGCGGGTATTATTTCCCGCTGGTGTTGATTAAACGGCCTCTCCAGTCGACACAGCCGCATTTTCCTAATAAGTATCGACTATAAATCCATCGAATTACTTTTGCCGGTTCTCCAATGATTCATAATGCTTCTTCCGAGACATTCTGCGAATCCGAGCGAGTGGAAACGTACGATGAATGTTCGCTTCCGTCCCGGCCACCAGGGGCAGACCCGTTCAACCTTAATTCCAGCTGCCATTCTGGCGAACGCGCATCGTTTATGATCACTCGAGGGGCAAGTATTACCAGTTATCCCCCCTAACCCACCCCCTCTCCCTATGGTCGCGTATCACAGCGTAGAACGTTTCAGGATCCTTACCTCTATCGAGGGAATTACGTCGATCATTTGCATTTTCTGTCGTTTGTCCGGTACACCGTTTTTGTTGTGGAAACATTCGCGAACATTCGTGGGATAAGAATAAGTTGGAAATATTGGGAAGAAAATTTTCGTCCGCGTGGATCGTTTATACATTTTCTTCTGTGGAAGATGTTGAAGCCAATATTTTGGTACTCAGACCCTTGTTCTTGTACGAGATAATTACTGAAGAAAGAAATGATACCAGTAACTTTTGATGTTCAATGTAATCTTCAACTACGGAATAAATCTAATGTCGTACGAAAATGCTCTCAATTGGAAATTAATCACTAGTTATTGCCAAAAAAAAACACTCCCTGTTGCAATAAAAATTGCAATTTTCACGCATTTTAGCTTCCTGCTAAACTCTGAAAAGAATGTCCCTCGCTCAAGCGAAAACTGCAATTATGAAATACAAAACTGGAACCAACGGTATTACCTATTGCCATTTCATCCAAAAGGAAACTTTGAGGATTTTCGCGGATTGAAATTCTCGATCCACCCTAGCTAATTAAGGTCAAAGAGAAGTTTCTCTCCTCGAAGGAAAGTTAGAATCTTTGACAATTTACAGTTAGAGTCACTGATCGGAGAATCCGAACAAATCGCTGGTGAGCAATCTATCGCCAACGTTGCGGTATCGGGTAAATGGATTTGGGAGAATCGACCGAACCGGAAAGTAGAAGCGTTTCCGCGTGTAACCGTAACGACAGGTGGATCGATACGGTCAGGTGAGTTTTACGCGTGAGACACGACGAGGTCCTCAAAGGTCCTCCCGTTGATGAGCATTCGATCATAAATCCATCAGGCAGATCCTGGAAACGGAGCTGCACGGAACGATACGGTCTGGCAAAAGGGTCGCGTCTTTAATTCCCCGTGGCCGATCGAGCCACGGAGCTCGTTTATGGCGGCGTTCGACGGTCAAGCATTGCCAATTAGTCAAGTCGAGCCGCTCGAAGACGCTTCTGTCGATGCGATGCGGCCTTTGCCGGATCGCATGAATAGACGAGGCACCATTCATGGGATTCCGCCGTCAGAGCAGACGACGAGTAAAACGACGACGGCGTAGGTCGTCGTGGCAAATGAAAATTCGATCGAGAGAGAGCTCGCTGCTTTTATCGGGCCTGGGTATTCGTCGATCGAATTTTTGAATTGGTAATTGGGGGTGTAATGGCGGCGTGTAACGGTATAGTGGAAAAAATAACTAAAAGGCGATACGCCCTTATTGAAACTTGAAAAACAGATTTACCGAGGCAGTTATTTTGAATTATTTTTATTAAAACTTATGCAACACTTTGTATATCGTGTTAACAATTTATATTGTTACCTACACGTGATTTAATATTAAACTTGACGTATAATTAGACGTCTATATAGATCTATGAAGGTATATAAACTATAGATGTATCGAAGAAGAAACAAAAATAGGAATACACGAAATTAAATGTGTTAACGTGACTATGAAAATAAAATGTGTATGCATGTAAATGTATAAATTTATATATGTATATATATCGTACTTGAACGTGACAATTCTCAAGGAATCACGTAACTCGTGAAAGAAGAAATTAAAGATTAAAGATTACAAGAACTTTGTAAAGTTCCAACCTGATCTAACTGCTCGACTAAACGAATTAACCTACCCCTCTGTAGACCTATGACGCTCAAAACATGCCTCAAATAATCCTCCGATAAAAGACAGACGGACACAATCCTCCGCAAAGGATACCCTAACGCGGAAATCAATCCGAGTACTTAAAGAAGCAAACACTGGAGCAAACACGTGGGGTGGCACGAGTCACGAAACGAGGTCTCTTATCTCGGGTATCGCCCCCGTTGGTCGCCAATCCCTGTCCCCAGGTTTCGCAATCAAGCAGCGTAGACCGGTCAGTTTGTTCTAATCAGCGGTGACCGCGAGAGAGCCAGGGGGAGGGGAGAGAGGTGGTAGCTAACTCGATCAGCTAACGAAGCTAATTTTCCGCCGTCGAATCGGCCAATGGCGGCGCTGGTTCCGTTCGCCTAACCAACGATCCCGAACCACAGCAAACACTTAACCCGTTACCCGGCTCCCGCGGGAATCCATCGGGGGCTGGAATCGGTATCGCGATCACGTGGACCCGGCGTAACGTGGAAGAATATGATCCCGGTGTCCGGTAAACTGACCGCGATTCCGCAGATTCGAACAAATATGTACCGGACACTGACGGGGAACGTGAACGAGTGGGACTCGGCTCTCTGTTTTCGTAGTTTGGCCTCGTGTTCCGGGAGATCCCGCGGGCTCGTATGGACAGTGTAAATGCGGTTGATGGTGTTTGTGCAACGAGGAGCCGGGTGCCGATGTTTTAGGGCAGTTTGGCAACGGGGTTTGGGCACGAGCATTCCGGGGCAGCTCTTTCGAGTCTTGGAGTCGTGTTGGATGTTCGATTCGTTTCTAAATAGAGGGAGACGTATCGTGATTAGATCGCGAACCCGTTTATGCGTTCAGGAAATTCTTTGGAACTTTACCAATTCTTATTTCAAACTTGCATGAATATTCACAGTCGATAATTATACGAACTGAAAATACGATGACACTGTTGCGTAGAGAGTTTACTTGAAAATATATGAACTGTATAGAAGAAAATTTTTAAAGTTTATTCGCCTGTTCCTATTATATCTATGATCTGTTGGTAAGTAGATAAAGATATACATAAACTCTGACTGAAATTTTTCTTTCTTCTCCTTTCGTTGGAAAGAGTTCCAACTTTGAACCTCTCGACTCCACCAAAATTTTCAATTTCTTACGCCCATCACGATGCAACTGCTCGACTGAAAACATTCCATCGATCGCAATGCCCAAATTTATGTACAATCATCATCCCTCTCCTAATCTAAACAAATGCCTGCCTCCACGAAAAACAAGAATCTCCAATTTCTTCCTCGGAACTGGACGTACGTCTCAAACTCTCTACGAAGATCATGGCGATCTTTCGATCCTCCGGGGAAATCCATCTCCGAGCCGAGTCGATCGAAGATACCTCTCCGCCGAGGATATCAGGCCGAAACGGCGGGCAATCGCGCAATATCAGCGATATCCTGCGCCCGTGGTTGTCGGCAGCGTAGCAGAGGCGAATTTGCATGCGTGGCAAACGAGCGGGGGCCTGGTCCTGCATAAATCCCCAAATTTGAGTACGCCGGGGGACGACAGTTCTGCGCCGGCCTGTCGGCGTCCTTTCATGTTGGATCATACTTCTGTTTGTCCCCCGGGGGCCTCCTCCTGTTGCTCGCGTCCTTTCGGACTCCTCTGGTCGAGAGAGAGCCCGCGAGAGACCCAGCTACGACCCGGACGCGAAAAGACCAAGAATAGGAAGAGAAGGAAGGCCAGACACGAGGAGAGGGACGACCGAAGGAACCGAGGGAACTCCAGAAGGAGTAGAGAAAAGAAAAAAAAGAAATTCGCACACATACGTACGACAGCTAGACAGAAAGCGCGCGCGCGAGAGAGAGAGAGAGAGAGGGAGAGAGAGGGAGAGAGAGGGAGAGATGGAGAAGGATTAAAAGGAGCCGCATTGTCCTGGCAGATCCGCAAGAATCGTCGACTGCCGGATGTGCGGCCCGAGTACAAACGCGAAATTTCGTCTCTTTCTCTCGATACCGGGGCCCCTTTTCTTCCCTAAGTTAACCCCCTCGAACAACCACCACCACCATCCCCCCCCCCCTTCCCTCCCAGTCCGTCATCCTTCATGAATAGTTATGATACCGTTTCGCCGGTGGAACTCCGGCGATAACATCGGGACCACACATGTCGGCACCGCGTTGATTGCTGAGTACGGCTGTTGTAATTAGTCGATGGACGGATCCCCGGTAGCGTTTTGCCCCGGCCACGGGACTCACCGACCGAGAGAGACACTTTTTGTCATCGAGTCAATCTGGCCACCGTCGTCCCGGCGAACATCGAGAACACCGTTTTTCTCGTTTTGGTACTGTTCGGATTTTGAACAGTTCAGTCTGTTCGATCACGGCGGGCAGACCCTTCGCGTGACTTTCGAGAAACTGGAAACTTCGATCTCAATCGTTGCGTTAATCGGTAGATTACGAGAAATTATTCGGGTCGAAGCGACACGAAAATTTACATCCTTGTCGTTCGAATGAATCATGCTCCGTTAAGAAACACACTGTCAGTCGAGCCGACGCGAGCTTGGATTGTTTAATTATTATTAATTAAGAAGATCGTCGAGTAATCAGCGACAAACGTTAAAACGTCATTTTCAGCGTCGTACGTGGGAGGCAACGAACGAGAAAAACGTCCGGCGATCGGTAATCTCGATTTCTAAACGGCCGAAAACGATCGTCGAGCGAACGATGGCTTTTAAGTTGGATCTAACAGGCCGGTAGCTAATTCCACGCACGCGGAAAAGGGGCGCTCGCATTTGCCGAGTACTTTCACCGTCCACCGGCAATTTCTCACGCGGTGCTCGCACGAACACGCGGGGAGGGAATCGACTTTTTCGGGTGGATTTCCAATTTCGTGCAAAATTCCCGAGCGTTTCGCAGGTGCGCGCCGCGTTACTCGCAAGAAACGCTCGCAATGCCCGGTGCTGTCCGTCGGTTTTTCTCCGCCGGTTCGTTCCTGATCCGTCCTGCCATAAATCAGCCTCGTTTTCGTGATACGTAAGGAACGTATCGTAAGGCGCGAGCCTCGTGAGAAACTAGAGCAGAACGTGACCGTCTGCTGGTCATCGACGTTTTCCGATGGTGGCTCGTTATCTTACGTTGGAGAAACCATTTTGCAAAATTTGTTCGAGCATTGAGGAAGTCTTACGAAATCTTAACTACAGTTAATTCAGATAATTCGTTGACAATAAATCTTAAAAGACAAATCTCAAAAGTTAATTAGTCGCATTTGAAAGTTTGTCGTTTACACGTTGGAAAATCCTCGTTTCCAAGAAATTACAAAACGAGAATAACATAATCTTCAAAACGAAAGAAATCTCTCTCTCTCTCATTATCTGACAATTTCGTATTTCAGTTTTCTATTATGCTTCAAAAAATATTGCAGGCAGTTAAATAAATCAAAGACCATGGCAGATTTAGTCGCAAAGAGAAATTTTTTAATATATCTTTACACGCGTTTGAATTTTTACAATTCTCGAAGGGGATGTATCCACCATTTTGCGTGGATGGTGTAAGACCATCTTCGAAAAGAACAAACTCACGAATATCAAAGTAAAAAAACTTGGCGCTTTGAAATTAAACAAAGCGTGAATCATTCTATGATCTTCTCTTGTCGACAATTTTTCATCGCCGTTATAATCAACTAAAGTTTCCATTACCAAATATCGCTCTACAAACACTCTTGGAATCGTCGATAAAAAGCCGCGTGGAAAAGCTTCCGAGACCAACTCCGTAAATTCCCAAACAAAACCACCTGGTCAATTAAGGACCACCTAGCCTACCAACGTAACACCTTCACCTATATCAATTAACCATCGGCAATAGTCCCTGAATTCCAATAGCTTCGTCTCGAAAGGTGGATCCACTTGATATGGACACCCGGCCCTAGCGATCGTTCATCGATTACAGCCAACCGGGCGATTATGCACGAGTCCGAAACGAGACTCATAACACAGCCCGTTGGAGAGTCAGCTCTCTCCGATTTTCAGCCGTTCTGCTGAACCGTCAGCGTTCGACCGTCTTTCCAGTATTCAACGAGCGTCCCGTTTAAAATCGTTTGGTATCGGTATCGACGCGAACGATCGCGTTAGAGGCGGACGACACACGAGTAGTACACGTTTCGTCGCGTCCCGTTTCGTCATCGTCGCTGTTGAAATGACGGTCACGATCGCGCGACATCTAGCATCGAGCTGGTTTCTCGTCACCTGAGCCCCCATCGGTCGATCGTGTCCGAGTCGGAGAGGATTCCGAGTGGCAAGGTATTCGTGCGGCGACTCACGGCGAACAGACCGCGGAGACCTTTCACCGAATTTCGCCGTGTAAAAGAGAGAACGAGCATGGTTAATAGCGCGCGCCGGTGGACGCACGTAACCGCCGGCGAACGATCAAAGGATCACGTCGCTCCTACGCACGTCGCATCGTCCGCTGATTCGTGATGGGCATCGTACCGATTGCATTATGGCCACCGGAATATTCGTTACTTGGACGAACCGGCCAAGTGAGGGAGGAAGCGACTCCTGATGACGAGACTCCGCAGGGAGAAGATTCTGCTGATTCGCGCTTTCTGCGCTGCGATTCGAGACAGCTGATAAATTTCCTTGCATTGAACAAACTAGAACTAACTAGCTGCAACTAGGATTGTTGTTGATATAATCGACGATTGGAAGATGATCCTTTGGTGGAACTTTTTGGAAATTTGAATAATTTTCGTATCTGCGAATAAAAGCTTCGAGGTTCGGTTTAAGTTTAAGTTAGGTTTAGTTTAGGTTTAGTTTAGGTTAGATTAGTTCCGCATTTTGATTTTCTTCGTGGAAATAGTGTACTTTAATTGTTGGTAGTTTTTGGTATACAACTGGGTATGCGTGTTTTGTATTAACGCTAGAACTAACAAAGTTATCGATATGATCAATTGGAACATGAATCTCTTCATTGAAATGTTTAAAAATCTGAATAATTTTCATACCTGCCCGCACTTTAATTTTCTTAATAGCGTTGGTAATTTTAGTATTATCAAGTGTGCTTCGTAATATTTCATATTATTGAGATGCTTCGTATTGTCATGTCACCTGTCTACCCTCAAAAAGAGCTAGAGTCGCATCAAATTGAAAAGCGAAAAACGAACGCTTTTGTAACGTTAAATCTCACACCTGCGTGCAATGAATAAACAAAATTCAAAGAACACTTAGAACGGAAGTCAAAGTGTCAAAAACGAAGAACAAACAAACAAACAAACTTTCGATGGAAAATTCAAAGTTTACCCCTTCTGTGGAACCAAGTGGAACTCGAACTCCCACTGGTGATGGTGAAAGCTGTCGAAGCGAATTTTCGTTCGTGGGCGCAAAAGGATCGTCTCCGGCGGTGGAAACCGGTGGACAACGAGGCACAGGCACGATTAGCGTTAATATCGAAAATGGGCCGTGGAACGAAGAACCGAGGGACGATCGAAGGAAGGGACGGAAACCAATCAGGATATACATCCATCGTGGTGACCAAGGGATCCTCTGGCTGCCGTGACCGCTAAGAGATTACTTACTTGACCTAATAGCTCTTCACCTTGGGTTGCATCGCGAGACCCAAGCCGGTTACACAACCACACTAATCTATTCTGCGATCGATCCTTCGCTAAAGGACCAAAGTACAACACCTTCGCGAAGACGGAGAGCATACGGAATAAAGAAACTTCCTTGACATTTCCTCGACGAAGTAATACTACACGACAGAAGTAATATCTCTCGATAGAGGATGACTTTAAATTATTTCAGGGAAGATTCAATGGTCGAGGGTGATACAACACAAAATCTCATACATTTTAGTAGTTTTCAGATCATCAATGTGTTTTGAAAATTGATCTCTAAAATTTATTTCTTCGAGACGAAGTTTTTAAGCAGCAAATAAAACAACTTGCAATAATAATAAATTAATGCGAATGAAAGTTTAACGCAAGAGAACACAAAATAAAATCTACACAGACGACAAGAGCCATCTCTAGCTTTTTCGCGACGTTGTTGGATTCATTTCTTTCGAATCCTGTGACGAACAAGAAAAATAGGTGACTATGGAACTTTCCATGTTCCGTCCAAGTAAATAACCAAAGGCATCGCGGGGAGTTGGCGGATCGTTGGCAAAACCGTCGAGCAAGCCGCGCGACATAGATCATCGTATCTTTCGTTGCAATCGGTGGACGACGGCGTTGTCGACGACATAGAGAAGCTGCGTCGTGAGGCGCTTGTAACTCGATGACTCGATGGAACTGGATAATACGTTCCTCGCAGAGGGATGGAGAAAGGGTGACGAGGTTTTATCTTATCAGATCGAGAGCGGCTTCCGTGGCGAGCTCAAAGTGCTAGGCCAAGCCAGACCGACACGACTACCAACCTCTAAAGATAGCGATGGCTACTGTCTCCAACTTCGTTCTGAGGTAATTCTACCTTCGTAAAATTCAAATGATCAACTCTTTGTGACACTCTCTTTATAAATTCCTTGCAAATTCTCGCGGATTTCGTCATTCTTGATTTCTTTCAATCTTCAATTTCTCGTGAATTTTAGAACTTTGTTTATAAATTCTTTGCAAATTCTCGCGGATTTCTTTATTCCTCGCTATTTTCAATTTTCACGAGTTTGGTCGTTTCTTACAAATGTTCAAATACTCCAAAAATCGAAAGATCTCTACGAAAATTCTTTAAATCATTCTGTCACTCTCTATGAGAGACACTTTGCTCTGGCGTCGAAGCTATCGCTACAACGAAACAGCTAGTGATTCCCTTCTGCCTCATTACCGTAATTAGAATCTGCACGATGATCTCGAAGCAGCATCTCGTTGGACGGACCAACAGAGAGAACTGGCAGCTCAAGAATTCAAAGAGGAAGAGCCGTAGCTGTGCGCTTAAGTTCACAGATCTTTTTACAAATCGAACGATTCTCGTGAACGTGAAAACTAGTCTGCTCTCTAGTCTGATTCTACACGTGAAATCCTCGAGCAACGTTGTCGCGAAATGCGAAAAGTTCACGACTGATCCTGATCGAACGACGATTCGTGATAGTCGATCGAGGTCGCTCGTAATTAATAAATGACGCGTCGATTCTAACGTCGCAATTGCTCGCCGATCGGTCGATTGGAATCGCGATGACCGGATTTCTAGACATCTTGATCACGTTGTGACCAAGAATCGTCAGTTGCTTGCTTTCCAATTCTGACGAAACTTAGATCTAATCGTGTAAACTTTTAATTCTGTTACCAAGGAATAAATGCGCGATATTCGTGCCATTATACATTAACGTAGTAACCATGTGCGTTGAATATCGATGAATGTAGACCAGAAGATATGAATCACACATAGTGTTATGTAATTTTCAAGTTGCAACTACCTAAACTTTCAAATTTTGAAACTACTTTATCATTCACCTAATTCAAGTAATCAGATTACGAGTACCATCAAACTCCAAACCAGCAACGCAGATAAGACAATTTGTAACTTGTAAATCAAAAATTCAAAAGTTCAACTAAATATCAAATTATATATTAAATTCAATCGTGGATATTCCCTCTCAACTTTCGAATTACACCTATCGATTATTAAACATCGTTTCGAACAAGGTTCGAATCATTTAAAGCACAATACATCAGAATTGCACTGTGAAGAACGAGTCTACCTCCCAACGAGTCTACAACACCTACGATCTTAACGGTACTATTTACTCGAACCTTCCACATCTCGTACGTCAATGTTAAACGTTGAAACAATCGTCCGTTGTACTGGACGACACCGGCTTTCAAAAACAGCTTCCTGTCCAATCTCCCGTGTCCGAAAAAGAAGCAACGCGACCCACAGAGGGCAACTGTCAGTCGATTGACCCGCGAGATCGCTAGGAAAGAGGAAATGGATCTCAAAGGATCTGGAAGACCTGGTCTGTGACGCGAGGAGGCGACAGTCGACCCACTCGACTCGAATAGACTCTGTCCGGTCATCTCTATTTCTGGTCGGCGACGAGCTCCGCGTCACGTACACGCGTAGAGGGCGTACACGCGTGTTACGTACATATGTCCACGTACGTATGTTTGTTACGTGGACCGAACTCTGCGAGTATCGGCAGATGCAAATAACGAGGATGACGATTAGCGTCCGGCGACCCGACGACCTCTTGGCCGGTGGTCCAATTTGCGGCTGCTTTGTCCAATTACCAGCCATTAGCCATTACCATCGGCTGCCGCAACGACTCCTACGCCGCGCGCGCGTTCAGCTTCCTCCAGACCCGAACGTGATCGTGTTCCGATCATTTCACATGTGCAGGAATATCAAGCCACGCTGTGATCGTCGAAATGAATACGAAGGAACGGAAGGGTAGATCAAGCAACGATCAACGTTCAAAGCCTAAGCGCTCTCTAAAGACGCACACATGGTGGTGTCTTGGGTTTCTAAAAACCTTGCGTGTTTTGCACAAGAATAAACTTCAAAAAGTAACAACGATGCATTGGAGGAAAGTTGCGTTTGTAGGAAATATCCGCAGTTCTCTAACGTTTCTACTCTGCTCTGATAATCCTGGATTGTTTGAACAATATAAACCACATTCGCGTAATTATTTTTATCGACAACGTTTTATGTGCAGCCTGTGTTGATAAAAATGAAAAATTTGTCAGATGGTACGTAACGAGTCAAACTTTTTGATTTGTACGTGGTGTCGGGAGACGCGAGGAAGCAAGAGGCAGCCGGTCGATTTGTCGCGGCCATTCTTACGCTTTCGAATCGGCGACCGTGGAGAGCGTGAGTTAGCACCGGTAGCTTGGGCCGATTTGCATGCAGTGTCACAGCTTGATCGTCGTACATCAGATAAAAATTATAGCAATATAAATTAAGATTCAGAGAATGTGATTTTCGATCGCGTGTATCGATTCTTAAGATCATTCCTTCAACTTCATAATTAACTAAGTTACTCCATCTTCCACTGGTGAACTTTCACTATGATTTTCAACCCCATGATTATCTCCTCAAGATTTCAAACATCGGGCGATTAATGTACATTTCGTCGTGTAACAAGTGTAACAAGTGTGACAAGTGTGACAAAACTTTGAAACAGATATAACGAAATCTCGCAGTGACCAAACTTCCACCAAACTTTCGTTGGTTTCCTCCTCGCCGACCGAATTGTAACCTCCGATCGCGAAACCCTAATAAATTCCTCCTCCCGAGGAATACCGTAATCCGTTTCATTCACAAACTTCTGCTCGACGGAGCTGCTACCAGCTACTCGGGGCCGAAAACCAGCCCCAAAAACACGCGAAGCGCGAAGGGAGAAGAGGAACAGCGTGTGGCAGCGGGAGAGGAGGAAAGCAGAGGAGTGGAAAAAAAGAGTGGGAGGAGGCAGAACCGGTGCCAGGTTAGCGCGGCAAATTATCAATGAACATCACTCGGACCCAAGTGGACTCAACGTTGAAGCAACAACACAACGATCTCACCGGACTGAGAGGAGAAAAGTCCGACGCGTGGAGGGGCGTGTGTGTTGCGCGAGGGATGAACGAGGAACGTCATGACGGAGGAACGATCCCGCGCGGATACAGCCGTGGAGGAGATTCCCCGAATTTCGGCCAATTTTAACGGGGCAGGCGCCAGCTCTCCTACGAGAGGTAGACGCTGAATGAGCGGCTGAACATGGTCAGCGGGCCCCGGAGGGCTAACAAGCCGGGCCCGCCTCGCGTAATGACGGGTTTCGCGCGCGCGGGGCCCTGCACTTATTGCCTTTTATTTATTTGGAATCGTGCAGAGCCACAGAGAGACGGGGGCGCTCAGGACGGACGTGGCACGGTCGGAGGGCCCACATCCGGGCCCCAGGGGCTGACGTGCACCCGTACCTCTCGCGATTCATTAGCTACGTCGGGATTAACGGCCGATACGTGAGACTCCGACTCGATTTATGGGGTCGTCCGAGTCCCGACGTTCCTCGCAGGACAAGTAATTCCGATGGACAGATGATACGGTTTGGGCTAATTGAGCTAGCTCGCGTGATGATGGGCAAGACGTGGCGAATATTTTGGGGAGAGTTTGCTCTGCCTGGATGACTGTAACAATAATTGTCCAGTTCCGGGGTTCAAAAGATTTTCGAAGACTGACCAAAAGCAGACGTTTGCTATAAAGTGACGTGATTTCAGAGATACTCGATTTCACCAGCTATAACGACAGGAGTACCGATTCTTTACGCGATACTCGCAAAAGTGGAAACGTTAGATTTCCAACCATTTCCAATGAAAAAAAAAAAAAAACAAAAAGGAAAGTAACTACAAATTCTAAACTACAAGAACTCCGTTCCCTAACCTAATCCTGCACGATTCGCAAAAGTTGCTAAAAGTACGTGGGCTCGTTCGCCACCTACGAAGCCGAGTCGAAAAAACCACGGCCGCGGCGCGAAGAGGGGCAAACGTCATCACCGGCGTCGTTATCGTGGCCATAATCGTCATGGTGGCCGGTGACCGGCGTCATCCGGCTAATGGCAGAGCCTCGAACATCTCACCGTTTAACGACTCGCCGGATCAGCAGGTCGTGTGTTTTCTTAACGACACCATGGGCTCGAGGAACCGCGGCAACATATAATCAACACATTTTTATGTCCCGCAGCCAAACTCCACTCTACTGAATGGCCAAGCGCACGCTCTCTCTCTTTTTTCTTCCTCTCTTTTCGCTTTTTTTTTTCTTCTTCTTCTTCTTCTTCTTCTTCTTCTTCTTCTTCTTCTTCTTCTTCTTCTCGTTCTCTGGTTGACGAGGAAGAAGAGAGAGGAGAAACGAGACAGAGAGGAAGGCAAAATTACTCGACCACCTTGGGCGCCACGTCGCGCGCGCGCTGCCTTCTCTCGCAATTTGCCAATGGAGGACCCCACGAACTCACGAGAAGATCCTTCATTTGCATTTTACGATTTTTCGAAGTGAAATTAACGCGGCGCCTTCCGCTCGCAACGATCTTCTCGCTCTCTCCGCTCTCTCTCTCTCTCTCTCTCTCTCTCTCTCTCTCTTTCTATCCGTGGTAACCTCGTGACAAACGACTCAGAAAATCAAACCTGAGTGAATGCTTGACCGTTTGAAAACAATGGATGCGATTTCTCGTATAGAAATTTCGTGCAATTATCGCAGGATAATTGCCTTTGAAGCATTTTGTTTCCGTCCAATTTTTTAAATTTATAAATTTATAAAATTTCCACGTAAGACTCCAAGTTGGTCAATCACTCCAATCGTTCTGATATTTCTCGTAGTTGTTCCTGCGATATGTGTAACGTGAAATATCGTGTTGGGTGGTCTAGCACGTTAAAGAAGAGGATCTTCATCGCGTTCGATGTGGATTCATATACGAAAGAACTCGAGGAATCTTAAGAATACCTGTTCGATTTTATGGAGAAACTGTGGGAATGAGAGAAAAATTATTCACTCCAAAAGAACGTTTCTTCCCGTTTCTTCTTTTCTTTTCTTTCTTTCTCTTCTCTTCTCTCTTCTCCTCTTTTTTTTTTAATGGTGAACGCTCTGTTGAAACTCTGGCGGAGTTACATCATCGGCTCAGGACGCGCGCGCGGTCGGTCCCGCCATTAAATCAAAATCCACATTCTCAAACGTGCGATCGTGCCCCCTAGCCATAATACACCAGCTCGGAATATTCATGAGAAACGTTACAATAGCTTTTGAAACACTCTAGCAGAGACAAAGGAAAATTCCAGGGAAAAATCGATTGATCTTTCAAAAAAAAAAAAAAAAAAAATTCAGAATAATTTAGAATTATTCGGAAACTCTAAGATTCTGTAACAGGCCACCGACCTGGACTTACTGTCCCGTAATCAAAAT
The DNA here is from genome assembly GCA_032399605.1 of Melipona beecheii. NCBI lineage: Eukaryota > Metazoa > Arthropoda > Insecta > Hymenoptera > Apidae > Melipona > Melipona beecheii. The sequence continues at coordinate 1,969,512 of JAUCMO010000447.1, forward strand.
ATTTCTACGACTATGAAATTAAGCACTGTTAACAAAGACAAATCAACTTTATCAATTCGTCGAAGGACGAATCAATCTTTTTTAGTAACGAAAATGAAAGGAAAAGAAAAGCAGAGCTATCGTTCGAACGACGAGTTTTAAAAAAGAGGATCCTCGTCACCTTTTACAATAGTCAAACGCAGCGTAAACTTAGACGTCACGTTTAACAGATGGCCAATAAATGTCGCGGATTTGTCACGGTAGAAGGAGAACGAAGAAACGAAATGGTAACAGACTGTTCGATAGTTGTGCCGCGAACGGCCCAGGAAGGAGTTTCGGATCACCGTTCTGTTCGTGGCGATTATCCACTCCGATTATCTCGTTTCCACGGAATGACCGAGAAATGCTACCTTAGGAAACGAGGAGGTGGGCCGGGGCTCGAGCGAAGCCGCATAAAAATCGCACGGAATTGCTGGTTACAACCCGGTCCCTTCAGCCACGAATTCGTCGCTCGTGGTGCCACGATTTCTCATCCATTTTTCTCACACTGTGACTCTCCTCTTCTGTTTTTGCTTTTGTTTCATATTCGTGTCTGTGAATTTTTGTTCCTTCTTCTTCTCGAAACTTGTACGAATCTCGAATGTAAATCTTTATATTTTGTCTAAAACACCATTTTTTGTACTATTTTTCATTGGAGATAAGAAAATACCAAAACGACTGTTTGTAATCACGGTTTGCAAAGCAAGCTAAACCGTAACATTTCTAGTTTCTATTCAGTTTTCAAACTTCACATTCTCTTCACAACGTGTGAGATTTTTTTCTATAATTCGAGTCGAATATTGTATTATTGGATCTATCGATCAATATTTTACGTAGTCAGCTATTTATTCAAAAAAATTCATCGTCCTAAGGTTCAACACTTTATTATATTTTTATATTTTTGTAGTTTATATTTATATATTTATACAGATTTAGTATCATTTTAGTATTGTATAGTATTTTTTATATAGTATTATTTTACATATGATTCTCCCCAATGAAAAATAGCGTGATAAAGGATGACTTCAACGTTTCAGATTTGATTGGCAAATTTAATTTAGAAACTATTTAGTTGTTCAATTTAAAAGTGAAAGAAAATATATTCAGGCGTATATATTGATTGAAAATCTTCAACTTATGCGTTTATCCGTGAAAACGAGAGAACAAAACGCATTACGCTTGGCAGAAATTCTAAGGAGGATTTCCTTTTTCCATAAAAGGTTCAAGAGGCTGACAGAAAAAGCCATGATCGTTCAATTAGGCGCCATAATTAGCGAAAGTCGCAGTTCCTCGCGAGTTCCTACGCGTAATCTTCAAAACGAACTGAGAAAGACGGAAAACTTGGCGAGTAAGAAGAGTAAGTTTGGCCATCGTCCAGGGTTCTAAGGGAGACCGAGTCCGTTTCAAGTTAATTAGCCAAAAAAGGAACCGTCAAATTGCTCATAAGAATACTTTTATTCTTATTCCACTATTCCAGTCGATTTGTAACACCTACCACAACAATTGAAAACCAATATCTATGAAATCTTATCTTGAAACCACCTCTGAAACCAACCTAAATGATGTTCGCAAACGATTATTTTTCAAAAATAATTATCTGTCTTGATATATTGAATTATTTGTTAAATTACTAAAAGGAAAAACTTACATTAATTCAAAATGAATTAATGTAAGAATTTAGAGAATAAATTCATCAATTTGATATCATCAAAATTCAACTAGATATTAGATATCTACTCTCAATATTCATATAGAAAAGAACAATAATTATATTATATGTAATGACATATAAAATACGAATTTTATAATACTGTATCTAATGGTTTAACATGATAGACTGGTAATGATAGTGTTAAGCGAACGACATCTACATAAATATAACTCGTCAACCATCGACATCAATTTTATACAATATCAAGAGAAATATTGTAAATTGTATGATATTAATACGCAATATTCAATTACGTGTAACGTGACGCTGACACGGAATGACAAGCTCAGCTCATCAATCCCAGACACTAAAAACTCCAAGAGTAAAAAGCAAAATTCCCTGAAATTATCACTCGGTAGGCGAAACAACTTTCACCGGAAGCTCGGTGGACACTCTGGAAGGCTTCTCCGTCTTCCGTGATGACCCAACGATTATCCTGTCGACGTCGCTTCTTGAACCGGCGGTGACACGCCTCTTGATCCCTGGACGAAGCCACGAGTCACCGTCGCGATCCGCCATTGCGGCTCTCACTGTTTCACCCCCTTAACCATCCCTCCGTTCCCTCTGTCCCTTTGATTTTCAAGGCTTTTTTGTTCTCGTTCTCCCACCCCCCGGTGGCTGGTTCGCGCGATTCCGCGCGTTAGTTAAGCCATGCCGCCGACCACACCACCACCTTTTTCCTCTCTCTGCGTTAAAGTCGTTCGAGCAGGCAGGAGCGTACGCACGAGCGCTCCGCCAAAGATCGCGTGGGTAAAACGCGGCCCGCCGGGGGCGTGGCGGCTCCCTGGTGGTCCATCACTGGCCTGGCCTCCGGTTCCTTTTGCGTGGGCAACGAAGAAACCCCCGGGGGAACGCGTCTTCCACTATCCTTTTCGTGTATTTGGACATCAGGCTCACGTAAGTAGAGTTGGCTTCATTCAGTTATCTTGAGAATTTTTCCTCGATGTCTGTGTGACTTTTGAAGACAAAAGTTATCAGTTATCGATGTACGTAGGTATTTGCTTCGACGGAGTTTCTTGAAAATTTTGGAAATTTCTTGCTGTCGATGGACGATTTTATTGGTTTCGAAAGTAATAAGTGTTGGTGATATGTTCAAAAGTGTAAATAATATTCGTAGAGATATGAACCTGAGAGTCTCGTCTTATTATTATTTTGAAAGCCTCATTATTTATCAATAATTAACAAAATCAATAATATAACCTACCATTGACAATGAAATCCCTCGTCTTGTCTTATCGCAAGCTCAAAAGTTGAGAGCTTCGATATAACCCTAACTCGTATCAAAAATATTCTACAATTCAGAAAATTGAAAATTTCTAACTCTGTTCTAGCCTCTTTTATAAATCTCCGACTTACATCTTTGAAAGAGATGATTTCTAAACTCCCACACTTCTCCTACGAAACGTACGTTTCGTCGTATCCCGGAAGTTGAATAGTTCAAACGATCCGAGTAACCGAAGACGTTCCCAAGGCAGTCCGTTCGTTTCTCGATCGCTTGGATAATGCCGGCCTCCACGTGTCGGCCTTTTCACGAGGCCAGAAGCATGAAACGTTTCTCGAAGAAGTGACGCGTCGCGTCGGAGATCTCAATCTCGCCGGATCACGATCCGCTATTAATAACCGCGAGTACGACCGAGATGGCTAATTGACCGCGGCGCTATCCATTAGGTCATCCTTTCGGCCATTTTCCCGAGGCCTCCCGCGCTCGACTTCTACTCGATTCATCTGTCCGTCGCCATCAGCGCTCGTCTATCCTCGCTCGCCCGCTTGGACGTGCTTCCAAGCGGATTCCACCCGGGGAAACGACGACGAAAGCGACGCGAAACCGCGTCCCAGAAATCGTAAAAGGTAAATTCTCGATGCCGATCTCGCGGAACCGAGCAACGAACAAGCATCGTTTTTTATTTCGCGTAATCAGGGGTTGTCGACGACGAAGAGACCTACGACGAAGAAAGTAAGAAGAGGTAACGAGATGTCGAATCTCGCGTTGGAGAAGTTTCGCTTGGTGGATTCTAATGGAATCGTGGAATGTCGATTGGGCGCTGGCTGACTGTTCGTTACTCCTCGTAAGAGTGCATCCAGAAATTCTTCAAAGTCACTTTTCAAAAGATTTTAAGAATTAATCATGATACGTTCTATAATACGTTCCCAAATCCCTAGACAAGCTTCAGTTTCTTATTGTTGGAGAATTTTTCGTCGTTTGCAAACGGCTTTTCTCTTCTTCTTGTAATGTTCATTTAATAATAAATAATGCCTAAATGCGACGGAACTAACGTAATTTTCTTTGACAATAGTAAAATAGAAATATCATATTACGCTAAATATTATTATAAAATAGAAATTTCTAAGACAAAAAGGAAAAGCGTTTCCATTCAGAATATATACAATTACGATCAAACACACATTTCACTAAAAGCAAGTATAAAATACATTCCACTCACCCATGCCGCAATGATGTCAGCCGACGACTCATCGTGAGATATCGATGACACTGATTAACAATTGGACTTCCAAAATGTTTCTTTGCGATTTTTCTGAACTTTTCAAAACTGCTCTGATGACCGCAGCCCTGGTGCAACTCTGGTATCTTGCAGAAGCATCGCGTGGGTCGATGGCAGGTGGGAAGATCAAGGGGTGTGCACCAGGAAATATTCTTCTCGCGGACCTGCAATTAGAACGGACGCGACGTGGGTGAATAAAGGTGGACAGTAAATCAGTCCGCGTTCAAGATACGACGGCTGGGAGAAAACGAGCACGTGCAAAGATCGACGAGATGAGACCGCTACATTAGGTGCAGCGATCTCGAGAGAAATTTCATTTTTTTCTTCAAATTTACTTCTAGAGTTGCAATTTTCAGAATTAAATGTAAATTTGAAGTGTTTTGAAATGCTTGGAACATTAATGCTTGTAAAACATTTCTTACGATTAGGAGATCCTTTTCTTCCCTTTCCCTCCAAAAATTTTTTCAAAATAGTATCAAAAAATTACTTGAGAAAATCGACGATTCAAAATAAACAGAAGCAAGTACAACGCTAACGAATTTCCTATTTGACTCCCTGTGTCAAATAGGAAACAGTAAATCTCAAACTCTGCAATTAGAAGAATTTTCTTTTAGCCAACAAATTTCAGTCCCATCGTCCCAAGCCAATCTTCGATTTTCGAAATCCACAAAACCTCGCCCATAACTTCGAACCCCAAAACCTCGTCAAAAAATTAATCACTGCAGTCCCATCCCGGCGCCAATAACCACAAGGGCGTGACGGTAAGAGACACCAGACTATCGAGTACAATAAAACCAAACAAGTAACAATATACAAAATTCGTCACGGTCGCGATAAACGGTCGTGGAAGATCGAGGCCATCACCCTTAACAGACGGCCCCTGACAAATAGACGAGGCTTGGCCCGTAGAGTTCGAGGGTGAGGAGACTTCCTAGGCGAATTCATAGACGGCCAGGAATGCGCAATATTGTCGGCAGTCTGTCACACATTCGATCCGGTCAGCGTTCGAGATAAGGCAAGCGGCGCGCGTGATCGCGTTCGTTTTATTACACACGCGTGCAGCGGTGGCCCGCAGATGTATCAGACAATAAACTACGGCCTGTTTGGGATTTGTGGGCCGCGTATTAATCTTACTGTATTTATGTGTCGGCCCACCGGAGAAAAAGCGGTCTCCAGATCATCAAGAGGCCCGAGGGAGAGAGCGCGAGCGCGCGATGAAAGCATCGATTTCAGATAAAATCGAGGCTTACCCTTGAAAAAAAGGGATTCGTCCCGGTAAACGACAGGAGCGGGGATTGTTCCGAGCATTGGTTAGATCGGACACGCTTGTCCTCCTTTACTGGACGAGTTTTGTTTTTGGCCTTCGTTGGTGGTCCTCCTTTGATGCGGGGGTTGGATCGAAGAATTGGATATTGTATTCCGTGGACGATTCAGTGGTAAAGGGATGCTATCTGATGCATCCAGCTCGGAAACAGCTGGTACTTTTTATTTGCTACTTTGCAGAATAAAGAAGGAAAATTAACTATAATCTTTGATAATAATAACTGGATGAGATGAAAGTTTGAAGTATGACTTTCTGTCATTTGTTAATTTCTTTTTCCAGAAAGCTCCAATATCCTTAAATATCTACATAGATTCATTGAGTCTCACGTAACTCTTTCTACAACAGTGTAACATCTCTTTTTTTCATCAGTGTTACAAGAGTATAAATATTGATGCATATTGATGCATTTATAAAAACTGAAATGTGCAATGTATTGTTGGTTAGTATCTTTAGAAAACACGACAAATCTTTCTTTAGTTTTCACTCTCCAAATTATTATGTTTATAAAAACACAAATTTGCAGAAACATTCATGGACATTTTGTATCCATATTAATTTAAATGTTAAGCCTGAATATTTCTTACGTCTCATTCTTAGTGAAAATCGAAAAAGAGAAAAGCAAAGATGCATTCAATAAAAAGAAATGATCGATTGGGACGCTGCTCATCGTCGAGCAGGTGCATATCGACGTTATGTTAATAGGCATTCAGGAGATTTCGGTTAACCATATGCTATCCAACGAGGGTGGAGGAGACGCGTGGAGTGAGGGCAGAAATACTAATAGAAGCCGTTCGCAGAAGCAGGCTTGAATAAACGGCGCCCCGTCCAGCCAGGTCTAATCATTTCTGGCCGCCTAAGAAACGCTGGAACGGAAGCCAATTTGTAAATTGCCTCGATAAACCACCAAACCGATGCTGAATTTGTGGCTGAACGGCTCTTCACTCAGCTCCTAGCTCATAGTTATATCTCTTTTTTATTGCATCGTTTTCTTGTAATTATAGGGTTTTCTGTATTTTAGTTTGCTGATACTCGTACTGCCCTTTTACATATTCCTTGTTTCCTTCTCTTCTTGATCATTCCAACGAAAACAAATTTATTTGAAAGATTTTTCATGAACAAAATTTCGTTTCATTAATTTCCATTCTTCTTGAAGCCAAAGTAATTCTTCCAATTTATCATAGCAGTTCTTAATAAGTACGTTTGCTTTAATTTCCTGTCAACTTTCTGCAATACCATGTAACTCCAACACTGTGATTCAACACTAACGCTCAGGTGCTTCGATACATTTTCTCATAACATGCTGTTCTGCGAATGCAAGCACGATCAGCCGATAAAAATCAAGTTATCTCGGTGTTCCGCGACAAGCAGCCGCGTAACGCATGCGCTGACGCCATTAGAATATCGTGGCTGCATACCGGGGCCCCGAAAACGAATGCCAACCAAGGGAAAAGGGGTGACAGGGCCGACCGAAATGGAAAGGGTTAGCAGGATCGCCGGCGCCTTTGACCGGGAACCCCGTGGCGCGCGACATGCCTCGTCTGACCGCCATTTAGCGTGAACCTGTCTCCGGTGCAAGCCACTCCACTCTCGTTTCGTTTTCGAAAACGGAATGTTTCGTCTGATGACGAACAGTTTTCGCCATGGGAAGCGAAACTGAAGATATTGTACATCGAGTAAAAAAGGCGGGTTCATGTTTACAAGATGTGAATCCTTTAAAGACACTCATGATAATAGCCTCACGAGATATTTACTTGTTTTCTTGTAAAATTAAGACACCATTTTTTCAACATTTTACAAAGAATTAAAGAGATTTAGGTTAAGTCTTACCTAACTACTATTTTTCTAAGTGCTGCATTGCAGGTATCAAAAAAAGAAAGTTGAAGTTTGCAAACCGTCAAATTGTTTGGTAAGAACAGGAATCACTAATGTTAGCTGCTTCATGAGACACCTATTTATTGTATAAATTAACTTAGATTGCTATTTTTCAATTATTCCACAAAAAATGGCAGTCAATTATTGCTGAGAGAACATATTTTTCAATATTACTCACAATTTTTACGAGGAACGCACGTTACGAAGGACGACAGTTGCAAATATTTTTTCATGTGACGCTACCACAGATGGCGTTATTGTGAACGCGCGAAAAATATATATAATTGAATAGTTACTGGATCAGAGATGGATAAGTATACATTAGTTCTTTGTATTTGAAAAAGAGAAAAATATTCTTGGATCGACATTAATTGAAAGCTTCAGTAAATAAGAAAAGAAAAGGAAGCACATAATTGAATCAACTATATACTTTAAGTACAAATATTCGAATATAATAATATTAGTTAAAGATTGATATTAAAATTCTTTTTAAATTGGATTGATATTAAAAAATTTGTTGAAGTTACAGTTATTTAACATAATCACTTTGAATTTAGCAATTACCTAGAGAATCTAGCAAGTAAAACTGGCCGACGATGTCTTCTTGGATGGCAAAACGATGCCAGGATGCTACTCCATTCCACCTACGCAAAGTCGTGGTCTGATCCCGTGGTCGAAATTTCTGTGCGTTTGTCGAGCAGCAGTAGTAGGTCCTCGAGTTATGTTACGGCTGGCCATAAACGAAATGAGAAAACTGTCCGGCCGCCGTTGAAAAATCTCCGCGGAATACAAATGCTTGATTTTTTCGGGCGGCGCTCGCTTTTTGTCGGCCGCGCCTACGAAGCTTTTTTCGGCCCCAGGTCGAACGTTTCACCTTCGATAAATGGCACACTGATTGTGATTCCAAAACACGACGGTAATAATGATAATTGAGATCAGGTTATGGCTCAAATGTAAAATTAATTCACTCTCTCTTTAATATAATAGGTAACATCATTGTCACTAATATTAACAAATGTATCTATTTTATCAAGTAATTCACATCAATGGAATTATCTATCATTAACACTAGAACTAGCAAAAATACTATGGCACCAATTATATAATAATAGCCACTCTATAATAGAGTACCTATCAAAATATAATTATATACTTCAACGTGTATCGCAAATCAATAGGTTTAATATCAAAATCACAGCATACAAAAATACCAACCTGTCATCATATACCTTGACTGGCTCTTCATCAAATCCTTTCATAAGGCATGTCGAGCGTTTCCAAATTAACCAATAAATTAACGAAAGTCGAAGAGACAGTCGCTCTTGAATATGAGACCAGTCGATCGGTGGCTTTTTTTTCGATTCATGGCTCGCAATTAATCTCGATCTTGTTCCCGTAGCATGCTGCCGCGGGCCTGTACGGTCGTTAATTCGGTGCTGACGAAGGCACCCGACGTAGTAGTGGGGCTAGACGGGCAGTGAGGGAGAGAAGTTGGGGCCCCGTTCCGCTTGTAAGAAGCGAACACGATGACATTCGTACCAGGGCCCGAGAAAACGAGTCGGGCTACATGGAAGCCTACACGAGCGAACGGACGATTCGGAATCAGATGTTATCTTTGACGAGGGCTGCCGCTAGTGGGGGGATACCGGAGGCCCTTTCTCAGTGCCCCGCGCCAAGATACGGATCTCCTTGGCGCCACCGTCTCCCGGGCCCTTCGCCACGGCCACGGAGCCACGTAAGTAGCGATGGCCACCACTCCGTTCTTCTATTTTTTGACCTCGCGAACTTTTGTGCGGTTTAATTGCGCCTCGACTGGATTACTTGCCTCCTGATTTGCTAGTACCAGTAATAAAGTAATCTTTGTGACATCATATTCTTTTCATCGTTCTTCACAATTTTTACAGTGCCATTTAGAACTTGATCCAAATGTAATTTCATTCTCAGATTCTTTCTTCTAAAATGTTATTTTCATCAAGAAAAATTCAAATTAATGACTTATTGTATAATATGACGCAACAGAAAATGTGAAAGTGATTGAAAGACTACTTACTTCTATATAAAACAATACAATTTATGGTTTATCCTTTTAAAATTTCTTGTACGTTTCGCAATAACAAAAGTATCTTTATAATGTTGTTATTTTCACGTTCTTTGCTTCCTTTTTTTACAGTCTGTAACATCCATAAACGGTCATTTTCCACATTCTACTAACAAACAAGAAGTCGAAAACAAAAAAAAAAAGAGTCAAAGCGATCCTACCAGGTGATTCATGGCCTCTTCAGTCCATCACTACGACAATACAGACTGCTGTCGGGTCTCCGAAAAGCTGGCTTTCGAGGGCCCTAAACGCGGTTTAAGCGTAACCGATACCCCAGCGGGGGTCCCAGCACCGGTCCTCTTTGCGTCCGCCATCGAAAATTCGTTTCAACGATTGACAACGGCAACGAAAGAACGAACGATGAGGGACGACCGGTCAAACGAATGATTCCACCGGTTTTCCTTTACCCAGGTTCTCGCGTTCATTATCGTGGGCACGCGTGTCTCTTGTAGCTTGGATGATCCACCTCATATCGAGGGATCAATCGAAGCTGGATATGTCCGATTGAATTTACCGACGAGACAACACCATGTTCCAACCGTATCCTGAAGACGTTAATCCCCTTGGATCGTGAGTTATCGTCCTCCCACTCCAGAGGAACGCGGTTAATTTGCTGCCCACAAATGCTTCGTCCTGCGCAATTGTATTAACATTAGTAGTGAAATTTTCCAAGTTATCAGTATTAATAAACATCCATTATATTAATAAATTTTCTAACTAAAAAAACTTCACAAGTTTCACAAATTATAAGTTCCTGATTATTATATGTCAAAGAATTATGAAAAAATAATAAAATAGAAATCTTTGTAAAATTTAAATTAAAAGAAAGAATGCACGTGCCTGCATAACTCAAGACGACAATAGTCCTTTGAATTATTACGGAGATCCTAATCTTCAATTTCATTATTCCTGAAAAGAAATAAATATATAAAATTCCAGATTGAAATCGTTAGAAACAAGAGAGAAATTGAAAAGCGAAAGAACACTTCACAAATCGAGTCCATAGTTGAAAGCCCGAGCTCGAGATTTTAATAAACGCATCTAACGTTGCATCGTTTCGAACAATAGAAAATTGCACGTACGGTATGCATCGGCATGGTTGAGCAGATACAGCGTATAATTTAGTAACAGGGGCCGGGGGTTCCATGCAAATATCGAGAACAATGAAACGACGAGGCTCGCATTAATTAAGTCGTAAGCAGAATAGGAGACGTTCTTCGATTCGTTGATCGAGCATCGTCGTCGCTCGGCTACGGCTCGCGAGGAGAGCCGAGTTAATTGGCTCTCTAACCAAATAATTGACAGTAAGTAGGAAATGAGAAGTTATTCCTCGTAGGAGTTGTTTGTCGTCTCCCACTTTTCTTTGCCCGTCGCTATCGCGAATCGACTCTGGCGAATTAACGAGCGAACGTTGTAATTAACCACTGTCAGGGAATCAGGGACCCCTCTTCTTCTTCGATGTTGAAACTTCTTAGAATTCATCGAGTTCAACCGATCTTAACATCGTTCAATGAATATTGGACGCTTCTAGATCTCCAGCTATATGCTCAACTATGCTCGATTCTATGCATCTCTACACAAAGATTATCTATTGTTACGATAAACGAATTATTCGAAGAAGAGAGACTCGAGACTCGGTCACGCGAAAAACAGGATTGGACCGATAGTTGGTAGATAATCTTTTCAAACTTGTCTTCAATTAGAATAGTTACCATCTATGATAAAAATTATCGCAATAAGTTTATCATTACCTCAAAGGATTTTCCTAATTCCCGGTGAATGGACTTCCTCCAGCGTTGCATAGAAACGTTCTTCATTGTAATCCTAGTAAACTAGACTTATGATGAATGATCCTAAATCTCTCTTCCCTGACTCAAGTCCCGTTGTCATAAAATTGTTATTGTGCATCTGAAATATTTTTTCTTTTGAAGTGGATCTTGCTTTAATACAAATGCAATTATATGCATATTAAGCTGATGGATATCAAATGGTGTCTTTTTGAATAAAATTTTATTCGTATGCTGTTTCTTTTGAATGATAATTCAAAACATTTGCTGTGCAAACTTTCCTCAAAAGGTTACGTATTTACAAACTCTAAGAGAAACAGAAAGGTAATAAAATACCTGTAATAATTAAGGAAAGAACAAGCGACGGTCGTCGAATGATCATACAACGGAGAAACTGGCGCCGTCGAAAATGACCAGGAAAACGCCCAGTTTAGGCAAGATGAGGCTGCAAATATTTTCTGTCATTGGTCGGCTCTGTGTCTTGACTCCGGAGTCTTGTCTTCGCTTTAATAAAGGTACTGGCAGCATGGGTGCCTCTTCGGAAAGTGCATCACCTGAGCCTGGTATCAGACACTGATGGTGCGGATAGCGGCGCTTTGTGTTTTTCGTATACTCCTCTAGGTCGAGAAGATCATCGCTCTGAAAAGACTTTCCCTCGCCATTTATCACAGCCGACCCGTTTTCTGCTTCAAGAATAGCAAAAAAGTCACTACTTCTTACTGTCAATGACAAAATTATGATCATTCTCTTGTAGGCAATGTAAAAAAAAATTAATTCCCTGTAAAAAAAAATTCTACTTTATTAGAAATTCAATTATCTCAAGATCTCAATTACAAAACTTTTCTTACTAACCAAGGGCTCTGATTACCTTAGCGAAAAACTTCTTTGCACAAATCTAGTAGCGTTCAGTTCACGCACCTAATTGCAAAACCCAATGCTACTCTTCCTTAACATGCATCGAAAGCGAAAGTCGTAGCTCGTTGGGACGTAAATTCGCTCATTTGTACTTGCAACACTCGGCGCAAGATCGCTGGCGTAAAAGGTGGGCTCGCGCCATTCTGAATGTCCGGCGTCCTTTATATCGAGGCGGCAGAAAAGGTAATTTGCAGATTCCAGCGAACAGGTTTCAACCGAACACACAGTCGGGGTGCTAATTTGTCCCGACGCGGAGATAAGAATCTGGCAAAAAGGTTCAACACAAAACGAAGCAATTAAAATGATAATGCGACCAGCATCTTCCTCGAGAGGACATCTTTTATTAGCGGTCTAGCGGAACTCTATGAAGACCATTCGCCAACTTCATGATGGAATTTAAATCGTAAACCAAATACCTAATTTAACAACTAAATTTATATCGGTCGTTTCAATCACTGACTCTATAAATCATCTCCATGTTTCATAATCAATATATCTCTCAAAATTCTTCGTCGAATATTATCGTGTTATGTATTTCTTAAAACACGATTGTTAATTCTTTCAAGAATTATCTCCCACGATTTTCTATTTTTGAACTTCCTCCGGATAGTTCAAAAGCCCATTTGCATATTCAATCAATTCATTCCCAGGATTCTTCAATTTTCTACCACCAATACGTCACATCCCAGCTTCAAAGGGGTTGTCAGACTTCACCGATTCTCTTCGTAGGTCAAAGAAAGTTCTCCAAGGTTAACCATAAGATAGAACAACGTTTACCTGGCTGACGACGGCGGCGATGTCCTTGTCTTAGAGATGCCGGGGATAATTAAAAACCGAGTAAAACAGACAGAATACGCAGCAGTCGGTAAATCCGCTTGGAAAGAGACACAGAAGGAAGAAGATGGTATCTTGAATTTACACCCATCAGCCGCCACCTTGTTCCAGCCACCTTCATCCATCTACTTGCGTGTAACCAATCGCCGGATCCTTAGACCTCGATGATGGTCCACGATACGCCGTTGCTCGACGCTGTAAAACCCGATGTTCGACAGGAGTTCGGCCATCGGGATACACGTAAATATCCAGCGTGGAACGTGGATCTACCGGTACATCATCCAGTCTCCTTTCTTTCCACCTGATCGCTGGTATTTGATGGCAAACGCGTTTTTTCGTTTCTCAAGATCTTTCCCAGCGATCCCTTCCAGCCACGTTCCTTCTTGTCCCTGGATGCTTTACGGAGTGTCGCGTGAAAATTGAAATTCAAGATCCGGAAAGGGTCTCATCTTGACCCGTGCACCGGTGTGACAAGTTTATTAAAATAGTTGCTCGTTAAAACACCAGATGGAAGATGATACCCAAGGTTTTCTTCTGTTCAAGATCAAAATGTATTTCAGTTTCCAATCGATTTAACAGGTTGTTCGGAATTCCTCGATTAACAACTGAAACAGGGTAAAATAAAAATAACTGAAGACGAACAATTTAAAATTATAGATCACTGTTACTATTGTACATTTTCCGAGCATCAAAATTTAATTTTCTTGAGTAGGTACTTAATGTACCTAGGTTCTTGTACTTATTTCAATTAATGATGATATGTCACAACTTAATTAATTCTGAAAATTCTGTGATAGTTGATAAGATGATATCTTCAAGAAATACATAATTATATCCGGAATTTGAAAATCTTGATACGCGCAACTCTGATTTTCAGCCTATAAATCACATTTCTCCAGTATAGTTTCTCATGTCTTGATTGATGCGCAAATTGAAATCACAAGTGAAACAAACAGTAGCAAATTAAAAGGATCGTAAGACAGTAAGGTCGAGGAAGACGCCGGAAACTAGTATCACTTTTCCTCCGGATGTTTCGACGTAGTGGTTTCGCGGTGGCGGCGTGCAGTGGCTTATGGTTGAGGCGACGCTATTTGTCATTAGAAGAGGACGGTGCGCCTCATTATCTGAATAATTAAAGTTTATTATATGATGTAGTCGTGCTCGTTATCTAACCGGTTTCGTCGATGCGCGTCGCAGATAAACTTATCTGTCGTGTAGGAGCGCTTGTAACGAATCAATTATATTACTTATGTAAGCGAGCACGCGGGGTTTCACTTATCGTGGCGAAACTGGCGCTGAAATATTTTACGCTGTCCCGATAAGAGACCATTCGCATTAAAATGCGTGGAAAACGCGATCTACAGCGGTCGTTGTCTCGTACCGTTTTGCTCAGTTGTCAGCGCTACTGGGTGAAAATGAAAAATTTTCATAATAAACTATCATCTCTGTACAACATTAACAATGTGGATGTGAATCACGATTGTATGAAGAATTGAAAATTATATTCCTTATTCTTCCTTTATTACTATAAAGACTAAGACTAGTATCTCATAATATAGGCTTAAGATGTTAAAGCCTAGATAACTCAAATAACGCTTATCTTATTACGTATTTTTAGATATACTTACTTTGAAAGGTACGAAAAGAGAAAACATTCTGTATTCTTCATACACTCCAGACACTGAAGTCGTTGAAGTATGGGACTCCGTGCTGAATAACAAAATCGTTTATATACAAATTTTCCGTCTATTTTGAAAGGCACATCAGTCATCGAGCCGAGAGATGGTCATCCAAGGATTATCTGGTCGCGGGATTCAGTTTGAAAATCGCGAACTGCAGTCTAGCAAAACTGTTGGACCGGTTTTTTCCTCCTCTGTCCCCGAGATGATCGTCTGGAGGTATTCAGCCAATTCCCATTTCGTGTCGCCATGCATTTATGCTTGAATACAAAGTGCGAGAGGAGGTTCCTTAAAAAAAAAAAGAAAGAAAGAAAAGAAAAAGAGAAGAAGTGAGACAGTGAAGAAACGACGAATCGAAAGAAGGAGGAAAAAGGATAGAAGAAAGGGAAAAGGGAAACCGTTGGATTCTCCGTAAATCTTCCATGCGTGTAACTCTTCTGACGAGGAAGCCACGGCGCTCTCGTTGCGCGGAGCGGCCCGAGTTGTTTATGCTTTCCTGTGCAGCGCTTTCTGAAATATGCAAATCGCGAATTCGCATAATGGTGTTATCGCAGTAAGATGCCGCCGTCGGCGACGACGTCGAGATAGCTGAATCCGAGCGGGTCGAGCTCTTTCTTGACATCAAACGACCACCGCCGGCTCGCCAGCCCCATTGATTTGTCCCTGAAAAGAAACATCTCGGCGGGCTTTTCGTACAGCCGCGATAAATATATGATCTGCGAATCCGCCGAGTGATCGCTATGACTCACGACGATTCGGCCACGAGGAACACCAAGTCGCTCGAAACATAAGGTCGATCGCTCCGGCTTCGTTGCCCGACGATTTTCTGCATTAACCCTGCTGCCTGCTACATCTTTCGAATCATTTATTACTCAATCGTGTTATTCTACGTTATAATTTTATAATTATTTAAAATAATTAATGATACATTTCATTTTGTATGATATAATGAAGTAAAATTGATGACATTTCTTCCTATTTATCTATCTCCTAATTGATAACTAAACACAGTGTCATTACTAAATGATCTGTGCAGAATAAAGTCATAATGAGTTACACTTAATTTAAATTGGCCCATTTTTAATGCTCGTTATCGAACCTGTCGCAACATTCATTTTTGTCTCATTTGCAAATTGCTCCACAGTGAATACTGCTGTTCCATGGTGTTGTTAACCTTCTTCCACCAAGTATCTGGAATTCACGTCCTCTCGTAATGATCTAAACTACAAAAAATTATATCGATCCGTGACACGCAAGCCTTAAAATGTCGCGTTTCACTCTCATGTAGTCAGTTTACCGGCGGCAGCGTCGGTGGTCTTGCATTTACGAAACAGCTGAGCGAAATGAATGAATTATTTAGTTTTGTGCAAATTAACTCGATCATCTTTTTACGGATAAAGGAAGATAGTGGCACAAAGAAAATTTCACTAATAAAAACTGACGATTCATAAAAGAATAATCGATCATATTAATTACACCACGACTTACTTCTAAACAACGAAGATGTCGATATATCAAATGATGTTTCTCTTCATCCCAGTATCAAACAGAGAAAAAACAAAGATTTGATTTTAAGCGTGATAAGCATCATCATCGTACATGATTCATCTATCTCCATTCATCGATACGTCTCTCCACTCATCTACGACAGAAAAGAAGAACCGGTAAAGCAAATGAGTGCACCGAATTTCCAGGCAAAAATAATTGTCCAATTCTATCTATAGCTGCTTGAAAAGCAAAAAAGAAGGAAGAAAAAAATGAAAGACACGAACCTGCACTCATTATGCTCGTTCGATTCAAGCGGTTAGACCCGACTCATTTATTTCAGGCGACGCAGAAACAGGAAAGACCGAAGCAGAAAGAGAGATAGGCGAAGCATCAGGAAGGAAGAAGGAGCGACGCGCGCTGAAATGTATCCGCGGTTTATTATTATTTTATTCAGATGTTCTCCGCCGCGTTATACCCCATAACCCACCCTCTATCCTACACCTTTTCCTGTACCACCGTCGCAACGCCTCCCCCTCCCCTACCATAGAACCACCACCATACTTCTGACTCTCCCCCACCGCGAAGAGGAGAGGAGAGACCACCCCTCAGTGTTCTACGCTCGCTTCGTGGCAGTCAAGTCGTAATCCCCCTTCGCAAAGTCCTTAACAGGCAGGGCAGGGCCCAGCCAAGTACACGACAGAGACGTTAAAATTTAAGGTTTCCGTCGACACGTTGCGACCCATAAATTTCCTCGCTCGAAACCGCCGCTCTTTCCTTCGGCTACGTTTGACAAATTACACCAGCAGCATCCCCGCGAAAAATCCATTGGAAATTGCTTTGCCACTTGCCTTCTTCGAGATCGATCGAAAGAACAAGGTATACGTCTATTGGAGGTGAATAATCAATTGATTAGAGCACTCGTAAAAGACAAATGACAAGAATCATAAATTGTAAATCAAGTGTAAATCAAGATTTTGCTATATATCTTTTTATTCTCTTCGGCAGGGCATTTATGATCTAAAAAAATATAATTGAATTTTTGTAACAATGAACATTAAATTCCATTTTATGAAAAATTATTACTCTAGTAGTGAGTTGACTTACATCATTATGATTCTATTAGTTTTCAAACTAATAGAAATTTTAAAAAAGTATAGATATGAATATTATTTGATTGATATTCGATGTGAAAAATTCTATTAAGTTACATAGATATCTGAGTTTTATCTTTTGCTTCCTTAATTAATGAAACATAATACTCTGAAATACAATAAAGCCATTTTTTAAATGATTGTAGCAAGTACGTAAGATATATGTATTATTTCAATACATATATCTTACGTGTACATAATGATATGCATATATCAATTATGTATACAAGAGTGAAACAGCTGAATATGACGATACATACCTACTTACAATTAATACTTTTTTAAAATCCTCAATAATCTTCAACTTATCCTATCTTAGAGAATAGTTTCATGAATTAACTGGTAATTGCTGAACTACTGTATTATCTTGAAGATACATCTACAAAAAGGAAACATTATTTTTCGCACAATCAACTTTGTCTAGTGAGAAATTCGCTAACAAGATTAAAAAATCGACTTTTAGTCAATTTCCGAATGCAAATCGATCTCATTATAAATCGATTGAAATTCGATCGCATCGGTGGCGCTTTCCGTCATCGGTATTACCCCATCTGCCAATTTTGTTAGGTTATGTTATTCGAATGATAGAAACGTGTAATATAAATCACGTTTTAGAATACTAGATGATCGTAATTTAAAGAGGAAATTTGGAAAAGTATTTGTGTCTCATACTCGATGTATATTGAGTTCGCGAACGTCTAGACACTGAATTTATATTCAAATAGTGTCTTCACTGGAAAAAATATTTCAGAAAGTAAATTTTAAAAGATGCTTTATTTTTTACGTTTGAAAAATCGTATCTTTTTATAGATATTTTCTTTCTACATCTCTATCTTTTTATAGAGTTATACGATATACTTTATGATCAAACAAATGATTCAATGACAATTAATGAAATTTCATTTTTCTTTTCATTTTCAGTTCTGTCATAATTTCTTTAACATTAAATAGAAATTAATGCTCTCTTACCTTATTGACGTAATATCGTGATAATGTGACGCATATCGTAATATTGTGATAAATGTTCGAATATTGCTTTTATTTTTACAAAATGTGTTCAGTAATTCACTCGGAATTGTCGTATTTCGCTAACAAAGCTGTCATTGGTCAATCCGGATCCTAAACTCTATTATGAAAAATGATGCGCTCTGTTATTGAGAAATCGTATTATAGGAAAAATTCGGGAAAAACTGTACAAAACAAAATTTATTAACAATTCAATCAGGAACTAGAATAATTAAAATCTCTTTGAAGTTTCGATTATTAAATTTTGAATTTTAAATAGCAATAGGTGGCGCTAGCAGATGTTCGTTTTGTTAACCGCCAAAATTGTAGTTCCAGTTATAACGGTCGATTTTCGTCATAATTCTTGCTAAATTACGGTTTAATTGTGTCTATAATTAAAAATTGGACGTAAATTAAGGCAGACTAGACAAATTGGTGAAAAAGTATTCGCATTTAGAACGTAACGCATTTTAACAATATTTTTTTCCGTTATAGCCAAAAAAGGAATAAATTGTTTTCTACATAATACGAGACATCTTCAAATCAACATTGGAACACCAAATTGAAGATATTTTAAATTATTTTATCTATTATATTTTCTTTTAGTAAAATTTGCGATATTTTTTGTTAGTTTTAAATATTTTCATCATAAAATGTACAATTTCATAACACATAAATATACAAATATTGCATATTCGTGGCAATCCAAAGAATTCTACAATAATTTGCAATTCTTTATACAGAAAACTTTTAAAGATTTTATAAAAATTAAATTTGACGAAGATTTATCTTTTATTTAAAAAAAAAAATCTAAAACGACAAATGCTGCTATCTATTGCTCTATCGTTTAATATGGGAAATTATTCAGCGAATCTCCAATTACCGACAGTTGATAACTGCCCTATTTCAAAATTTAAAAAAATAAAAAATTTCGAATATTTCGAACATTTGAACTTAAATATGTCCAATCGTTCTAAATATAATATTTTATTAATCAAGTTTTTGACGAATACACATCTGCTGAATTATTGGAAAATAAAAAAATATTAACTCGTATTCTCAACCATTTATTTTTCTCTTTTTTTTCTCTGTATTACTAGAATGTTAAACAAAACCATTTGTTCCCTAGTCACATAAATTTCAGCACGGAAAATAGTTCGAAGATGTCACAATTAACAAGTAGATACCAAAGACTTATAAAAAAACGATTTCACAATTTCTGTCGATTGAAAATTTTGAGCAAACGTCGGGACGAATTTTTGACAGTGTCAAAACATGACAAACAGTCCATCGATATGCGTGTATCTCGCTTCATACAAAAATTACCGTCCATCTTTCAACAAATCGTGCAATGTAAAGAACAATGTGCGCGTTGCCCAGTCTCTTTCAAATACATATTTTGTTCTCGGCATTAATACATTTATTGCTGTTTACAACAACGATCTTCGTGATGTAGTTTTAGAATACAGATTTCTCGAAAGAAATTCTCAAGTTTCATTGTACTTTATAGATCCGCTGAAATTTGCCAACACATTGCTGATCAATCACGTCACATGAATCAACCTGAAATATTCCAATTCAAATTTAACGCAACACCAATGTTGAAACTTAAATATATATATATATAATAACACAGATTCTAGCGAATCCAATACTTTTCACGAGAGTCACTACATGTGACGAGTTTGCAATTAGCACGGTGTTTCCATTCGAAGATCACAGAGAGATCTAGCGAATCCAGTTGAAAAAATAGATGAGAATATCTATTCGAAAATCTTTTTCCAAGAAATTGTTCTCACGCAATGAAATCGTTTCATGCTTAAACGTTAATTTATCACGAGGCCTAGCGATTCCTTTTTTTTTGTGATTCGTTTATTCTTCCGTAACAAAGTAGTATACGAAATATGCTCTGATCCTATCGTGTACGCCATTTATCGGAGTGAAGAAAAATAATTTGCAAGGGGTTAAGATTTGTAAATGCTCCTCGTGTCCCCCAATTCGTGTCGAACAAAAGGAGCATAACAATTTACAGCAACTATAAAAATAATGTGTTTACCGTTACAAAGGTCTTATCTTCTTCTTCTTCTTCTTCTTCTTCTTCTTCTTCTTCTTCTTCTTCTTCTTCTTCTTCTTCTTCTTCTTCTTCTTCTTCTTCTTCTTCTTCTTCTTCTTCTTCTTCTTTTTCTTCTTCTTCTTCTTCTTCCATCTTGATTTTTCTTTCTTTTTTTTTCTTTTTTTGTTTACAAAAGTTTACAGAGTTCCTTTTGTGCCCGTCGCGTGTCTATAAAGTTTCCTACTTGTGTACTACGGTATTCATAAATAAGCAATGATAACGAGACTAATACTGTTTGCTGAAAATCGTACTACGACGGGTGCCACTCGCCGTTTTACATATGCGCGTGAATATTCATACATGATTATTCGGTCGACCATTACTTCTTACACAGGTGTTTCTCTAAATATACTACGCGACATGCGCAGGTAATATTCAAAACTTTGAAACATTCGATCCAACGTTGGTCATCTTTGATTCAATTAACACGCTTCGAAAAATTTAAATTCGCATTTAAATCGTTTAAACAGAGAATTTAATTAATCAAAGACATTATTATTAATCAATCAATCAAGTTTTCTTGCTACTACCAAACAATTTACTCGAATGTTTCAACAGTGTACATTGTATCCTTCATTTAAACATTTAAATCGAACATTGTCTTCGATGCTCGCATGTTTTTCACAGACATCCATTTTATTTTATTTTTTTTTTTTGAATTATGATTATTCGTTTTCGAAATACATGCTTTACAATGTATTGTCCATTGAAAATGGAATATGTGAAAAACCTATATTTACCATTTTTTTTTCTTTTTCTTTTTTATTTCTGCTTTCATTAATATGTCGTCATAGTTTAATGCTGCGAGTAATGTTTCTTTCTTTTTATACATTAAAGAGTAAGAGAAATGGGGTTCCTTTATTTTAGTAACATTTTCTCGCTTCACTCCCACTTGAAATTTTTCAACTATATATAGCTTCAAAACACTTTTTATCACAGATAATAAATATTTATTTGGTGTAATGAATCGAAGTGCTTTTAATAACAGCGTTTGAATAAACAAAAATGGTTTTCCAAAATGAAAAAAAGCAACGTTCTAACACATAGCCAATCGTTTGAATTAAAAAAGTGAACGGTAAAGAAGTATAAGTAACAAAGTAAATAAATTTTTGCATGCAGCATAAAGTGCAGACATCTTACTAACTTGTGTAGAAGATATTAACCGTGCTTCTCTTTTCTCTTCTTCTTCGTGAAACTCAAAATTCAATTGCAAATTATTTAAATCCTGTACTGTGCTATCCGTTTTATCTCGATTAAATTAGGGAACATTTTGCTTATAATTAGAATGTAATAGAATAGAAATACAACTTTTTTTTAATAGTATCAAAAGAACCTTCGTCTCTACATTATCAATATAAAGCTTTTTACTGTTAAATATATGTTCTGTAAACAGTGTTTTGAACATGACAAATGTTGGAATATATATATATATACAAAACTATATGTACACTCTTTTATATTATACACATCATACTACTCTATCATCACTTATACCTTTGTCAATATATGTATGAGTGTGTTGTGTAACGTGTGAATTACTTAAGTTAAATAAAAAGTAATTTTGTGATTTACAAATTAAAGACAAATAGAAAGTATAAATAACAACGTTGAGAACATAAGAAAAGAAAGTATTTAATATCATATCGGTGAAATTATATTTGCTATGGGCATAACAAAGATATAACTGACGAATTCAAAATTTATACATGTTGATAATCTGTACATGCACATCACCATCATATACATGCGAGTAATATTTTACAGTATGATGTACATATATATCCGGTAAAGAATATTATTTTTTTACACTCTATTCTACAAAACTGATTCTACAATAATGCTTATAACTTCCTCGATATAATCCCATATTTCCATAGAGAATAAAGAACTGGAGATGCACCGATCCAGACTTCTTGTTCAGTGTCCTTGGGAGCATCATTCGAAAATTGTTAAAACGTGATCGGTGCGTTTACGGGCCGCCACTCTTCTCAAAAGCACGCGGTTAGTTCTATCGATTCTGAATGCATCAAATAAGATTCTGGATGGAATGCTTTCGTTAGTCTTATAATTACATAAACTCCCGCTTATGTGAACCACAAGGCAAGATCTTGCAGGAATGCGAACCTTTTTTGTACGAGGTCGTCTGGATGGCATCCTTATGCCATCCAAAATGTTTCAAACTCACGTAGACTGACCATGGAACTCCTTGTAATACTGGACATCAAACTGTTAATAATCGCGCGACGTTAAAATACATTTGATAAAAAAAAAAAAACAAAAGAATAATCGCTTCGCGATGATCATTTATCATTGTGAAAGTTAAAAAAGAAATATGAATGAGAACTAAACAACTTAAATTACCAGATCTTCAGTTAAGCGTAAAAAAAAAATAAGATTAGTAAAGATCCGTTTCATTACGAACGTAATACGTTACTTTGTTAGTGTGGAAACTTCACAAAGCTGTACTCTCTATTGGCGATGCAGCCCGATTAGGGGTGCAACATCGTTCGGGTGTGTGGCACAAATCCGGTGTGTGCCTACCGTCTCTTAATTGAACAAAATCTAAGTCTGCAAAGAAATTACTTCTCATGGTGCCGACCGCGCTGTCAGAACCAAAACTATCCTGCCTGCATAGATCCACATTCTTGTAACATCCGGTGTACTCCGTTAAAGAGTTTGGTAATTTTTCATCGTACATCGACGTTGTTTCGATTACTGGTTTCTTAGAGTCGTTCGTTTCGAAATTCGTACAATCTTGGCTGGGCGTGGTGCAATCCTTTTTGTTATCTACATTAATGTCATTTCGTGCGTTGTACGAGAGAAAATCATCATTCTTGGAAAGACTCGAATTCGAATAGAGGCTGTCTGTATAATGAAGCGCAGTATTATTTCTGAAACTGGCTTCTTTACGTAGATCCTCCTTCTGCAAGGTGTTAAAAGGCGAATAATCTTTATAAATCTTATCTTTGTGTTTGGCCGTGCAGTCCAATACTGTGAGACTTCCTTGCCTAGACAATATACTACCGATATCCGAAACGTTACTTTCTTGTCTGGTTACCCTGTTGTTGCCAGGTTCGTCCTCGCTAACTTCTCCGGGCATTACGCTTACCTTCGATCGCAATGAAGTACTAGCTTCGGACTGACTGTTCTTTTGCGGGGAAAATGCATTCTTTGGCGTCTCTTTTGTAGGAGAAATCTTCGTCCTTCTCAAATAAGAGCCTGTGGATGATTTCGAAGTCTCGCAAAAGCACGGGCTCACTCTGCCCACGTACCGTATTTTTTCGATCGTAGGTATCCGTTTTAAATTCGATTCCACTTCGTTCTTCACGTACGAATCCTGTTTATCGTTGGAAAAGTGAGCAGACGATTCGATCGACTTGACACTTTGCCTTGGAAAACAGCCAGTAAATCCACTGGAGTCCGGAGAAATAACAATGTCCGGTTTGTCGATGGATGCTTCTTTGGACCTCGAATTCTGTCTGGAATAACGACTCGAACTCCCAGACGATTCGCTCGTTTTACTGTTCTGTCTTGCATATCTTCCTCGAGGGCTTATCACGTCAGGCACTTGAAGGATATTACTAGCAGGCACAGTTTCTTCACGTTCCAGCGTACTGTCGTCACAACCACTGCACCGTTTTTTCTCCTGATGTACTTGACCTTCTTTAATGGGCTTCAATTGCGGCGCCAGAGTCTCTGGAGTCGTGGACTCGCTCGTACTCGTGCTCGGTCCCGTATAGTTTCTAATATCGAATTCCAAATCTGATGGTAATTCTGCACCAACTGATAAATGCTTTGCTAATGCTTTCAGCCATAACTGCATCACTTCGAAAGGTGGT
Organism: Melipona beecheii; assembly: GCA_032399605.1. Lineage (NCBI taxonomy): Eukaryota > Metazoa > Arthropoda > Insecta > Hymenoptera > Apidae > Melipona > Melipona beecheii. The sequence continues at coordinate 1,993,847 of JAUCMO010000447.1, forward strand.
CTCTTGTCAGGATTTAGGTCGCAGCAAAGAAAGGCAATCATATAAAACATCTCTGGGCAATTGGAACAAAATTTTTCTTTAAATACGTTCTGATTCAAACCAAAATCTGACGATCGTGGCAAATAATCAGGATCCGCTTGAACCCGACCAATGATCTCGCAAACGACAATACCAAAACTAAATATATCAACTTTTTCGTCGTACTTATTACCTTTCATCATTTCAGGTGCCATCCAATACGGATTTCCAACCACCGTGTATCTTTTCTTTCGCTCTTTCTTCGATGTTTTCGCCTCTCCATCGGAATGTCTGCTATATTTGCGATTATGGGGAGAATTGCCGTTCTGTATTATCCTCGCTAAGCCAAAATCAGCCACGACAACAGTCTTATCCTCACGTACGAGACAATTATGCGAGTTCAAGTCTCGGTGAATGATATTCATGGAATGTAGATAAGCCATACCAGCGGCTATATCTTTAGCAAATAACGTTCGTTGCTCCCAAGGTAAGATTTCATTCGTATCGTGAAGCAAAGCCCTTAGAGTTCCACCCGCTATGTATTCGGTAACTAAATGAAGCTTTTTGTCTTTGTATAGAACACCGATGAACCGGAGAACGTTATTATGATGTAAAGAACGTAATACCGCAACCTATTAAATTTGTATAAGATATTAATATAAGGAAACCAGTAATGATAAAATAATCGGCTTACCTCTTTTAAAAAATTTTTTTGCGCTTCCTCGTCTACTCTGTACAACTCTTTTAACACCATCACTTCATTGGTATCTCTGTGTGTGACTTTGAACACCTGCCCGAAAAATCCTGTACCCAGCAGTTCACCTTTTACTAGATCACTGGCACGGAATATTCTTTGATTCTTTGGTTCGACACGAAACGATCTAGTCCTGCTTAAGTCACATGTAGGATTTGTAGTTGAAGATCTATGAATACATTGTAAAAAGTACAGATTAAAATACAAGTATGTTCAATTATCGGCATTATGAAAACATTCTTTTTGGAACTTGAGCTGTACCCATCAAGCAATCGCGACATGGAACTACTACGCTCTTTGTGCATAGGATCCCTGGTTCTTCTCAATTGTCTGCTGCGCGTTCCACTGATGTAACCTTCATCTCGGCGTTTAAATAAACGTTCTTTATTTTCGGGACTTGTTCTTGGACTGGCAATCGATGTCAACATAGCCGCGGATGGCGATGAATATGTGAGTCTACGAGACACTGCGTCCGGATCGTGCTCAATGGTTAGCTGGAATGTTCAATGCATTTATTTTCATTATTATTTTCCAAACAGAAAGCAATGTTAAAAAATCTTGTTATACGATAAAATTTACCTGTACAACTGTGTCAGAATATTGTATTAGATTTTCAATGTTCTCTATAGGCTGATCCTTAACTGGAGTACCATTTACTTCGAGTATGCGGTCACCGATGTGCAAAGATATAAGATCACTGGACATATTCAGTCTGTAACATATTTCACATTACATCTCCAATGTTCATAGATATACGACGTATACATACATTTTTAAACAAAACATGCAAAACTTTACGTGCATTTAAATCGTATTTGATTTAAAGATTAGAAGTGAAGTTAGCTAGTAAAACTAATTTGCATGTTTATTTGTAATCTAAAGCAAGTTTTGTTTTCTTTTCTTTTTAATTATGGGAAACATATAAGATACAGAACATAAGAAATATAAAATATAGAAACATGGAAAAAACAAGATATATTTGCCATGAAAATAAAGTATCATTGAAATAAATATAAAAATCAATATAAAAATATTAAAATTGAAAATCATATTAATAAAGTGATATATATGTAGCAACTATCTTAAGTGCTTCTAATTGCATTAGACTTATACTTCATCCGAAATGTTACATGCTCATATATTTATGCAGCACATATAGAGTGAACAAATATTATAATACACATGAAAAAATCATTTTGCACAAAATATATTTTGCGTGCAGTTAAATAGCAGAAACTAAAAGACACACAACTAACTTGTAACAACACAATATCTAGTGCATATTATTTATTTATTATGCTGTACCTATGATTAGAGAAGTGGCAGCATAGTCTAAATAGAACCTCCATCATAGAGGCCAGCAGCTTACTGATTTTTCCACGAACATTTCTCATTAACCTGTATTTTAGTTCAAAGTTATTAGAGGCTGCTCGTCTGTTTTATTTTATTTATTTGTTTTTAAAAAACGACATTCATGCATAGCGTTAAATATCATAAAAAAGCTACAATGATATAACTCCAATGGCAGTTTATTTCAGAAGTGAATATTTCCTATTTTCTCTTGTTTTGCACGTTTGTTTTAAAATATTATAAAAAGTTGCCAACATTATTTTATAGCTCTGTATTTTATTTTCAAACTTTTAATTACCGAGTAAAAAGAAATATATATTGCTATACATACTCGGATATACGAAGTAAAGCACCACAATTTCGAGGACTAGGAGTTGTGTCTAATGTTAATTTAATTCCTCTCTGTTTCTCAGGATCAGAAGTATTTGGAGGTATTTCAACCAATCTAATGCTGTGTGGCTTTCTTGTGAAGGGACAATTAGCTGTCCTGTTGATCGGCTGCATTTGCCTCTTGTAACAACTTCCACAATATAATTTGGATCTCTCGACCAACGCGTAACTCTCTCCATCTCCAATGAAGGCTCCACAAGAATTACAGGCAAAACATTCTGGGTGAAATTTGTGATCTCCTGCCAACATGACAGGACCCGTAATGATTTGGCCACAACCTTGACAAGCTTCACCATAGGCAGCCCAATAATCATCCTTACAGAAGAGTAAGCCATCTTTCTCAAAGTACCATGTAGATAAACCAATATCACATGCTGAACACCTAGAGCGTAATAATTTCGCAATGACATGTTCTTATTAATATTACAATTGAATTACAGTGGCTAAAAAAAGGATTGTCCAATGAAATGTTTTCTTTACTTTGTTACTACATTTCATTATTTGGATCAAATCAATACTTTGTATATTTTTTGTAACCACTGTATCTTTATTTTACTTGTTTTTACCGAAAACAATCAATGTGCCATTCTTGATTTAGTGCCTGTATGAATTCATCTTCATCTATTGCATTGAGACATCCAGCACATATCAATGTCCCGCCACTTTCCCCACTTCCCAGGTCTGAAAAATATCATCAATTTAATTATCAAATTAATTAATTTTCTTGCTATAATAATTTTTAACACTAAAATTACAAAATGCAATGATCCTAGGTTTTCTGTTTGTACGATTATTAAATACATAAATAAGATATCTTTGATACTTCATTATAAAGATTAATATTGGTTTTCAAAACAGAATCATGATTATCTGTATATCGATTTATCTAACGATAATTATTTCTCTGCAATATGTTATACAATAAATATTAAAAACCAGCTGGTTCTAATATTAAACGTCTTATTCGTATCGTGTTATTTACACTAGTAATAGTAGTAATGGTACATGCGTTTTTGTATGATTTTCATAGGAACGCGACAGACCAGCGATACAATTTTTTCCCGAACATTAAATGACGAATGATTAGAAGTTGCTGCGGTTATGAAAACAAACACGGCGCAGTCAGACGGAAAACAGAACGCGTCAGGGACGTGTAGTAGGAAGGAAACGTGATTCACGGTTGACATTAGCGTTGAGAAAGTGGTTATCAACCAGCTGACAATAAATCGGCCAATTGCAGTACAATCGAGGCTTGTCAATGAGAAAAAAGCATCACCAAAATTGTAAAATGCTCGTCGGAGCATTATCCTCCTCGTTAATATACGATCGAGAAGATGCAGTCGAAACGAATGCGTAAATAAAGGTTCTGGAAGAGCGTGGGCCAACAGACTTGGAAGACAAGACGCCCACGCGATCCACGAAAGATCCAGTGTACACAGGAGATCATCGATCAATTTGTTTGTCGCGCTGTACTATTTGAAATGTTGCATATAGCACACTACAAATTCGGCCGGTTCCTCCAAAAATAACACTCTAACTTTGCTGAAAAAGACGTACCGTTTGATGAAACTTCATCCATCACAGCATCTAGAACTGACACACTCCCACTCTGCGCTTTGGCCGCTGAATGTGAAACAAGCAGATTCGAAATCCACTCTCGACATTATGAACATTGCATAATGGCGCGAAATTTAAGAATCATACAGAATGTACTCAACTTTAAAGCTTTAAGAGACTTAGAAAAAACTCTTGCATATCTAAAATATTTTAAAATTTCATTAGTATTGCAGTGAATGATCATAGGCTTGACTGTACCTCATTTGCGCTACAATTTAACAGATTTTTATGTTGCGTGTCGAGTCTATCTTGTTCTTAAGTAATCACAGGCGGCGCTAAAACCTTTTTACCATTTAAATATCATTTCTAGCATTACTGATTCAGCGTGGAATAAGATTACAACATAGTGGTTGAAGTTAAAATTAATTTGAAATATAAAATTAGAATAGCATTTAGAAAAAGCATTATATATTTTGGTACACGTTATGAAAAGAATCGGAAACTTTTATCGAATACCGGTACTTTGTAATTCTAAAAATTAATAAGAAACTCGCTTACAATCTAATGAAGTTTTTTATTCCATAGGGATATTTTACAAAATTCAAAATAATGTCACTGTGATTAAACCTTGCATGACGGACTGTTTATGATTACATGGTCTTCAATTGACAACAACGGATCATTCCTCGAATAACTTCCGCATCGATCAGTAATCTTTTCGATAAAGAACGCTGGTCAGCATTTTTTCAAAATCAATGCTTATTGAAAAATAAAAGAAGAAGTAAGGTAAGGAGGTAGTCGTTTATTTTTCACAATATTCTTGGTCTTTGATTTAACTCAAATCAATACAGATGCAGTTTATAACATCTCAAATATATCTTAAACTAGTTTTCAATAGTGAAAGTATATAATTATATGGTGCCACTCAAAGTTTTGCAAGATTTCCAGGATAACTATAATTATAGAATATCGTGCAAAATTAATATTATTCCTTTATGACATATAATATACGTATTCTTTGGAAGATATAATATGTATATGTAAGTAATGTAATATAAGTAACGTTACCGTGTGCACAGATTAAAAACGAATATATCGTGATATTGTACTTACTAATTAAAAACTTAATTACTATTCCATATAAATACATATCCATTCGCCGGTACAGCTTAATCTCGAAAATTCAGTTTGTACAAAAATAAATTTCAGATAAAATTCTTCTCAAATACAATCAATCCATAACTACACTTTGGGCATTTTTAGAAAGACAAATAAAAAAATAACAGATAGAAATTTGTTTTATTTACTAAATATTATGTCTACTTTATGAATATTTTATTTTCCATGAGCAAACTGATTTTTTTATTATTAAATGCTTTTAAATAGTAACTTAAACCATCAATTCTAAATATGTGTTATGAAATCTATTGATACTGCCATTAATATGAAAGTTATTGATTTAATATTGAATATTGCAAATTAGCTTTCTATTTGTAAGAATAATATAATAAAAACAAGATTTAATAATTTAACTGTATCAATTTAACTATTCATCTTTAGAATTGACATGTTTCAAGTTTTATTTTACTTTGCTTCGAATTTGCAGATTCTACCGTACCGTTAGTCAATGGAAGATCTTCAGGAAATGAAATGTCACTGAAGTATTCTCAATATAACATCAATATGATATGCTCAATCGATTGCACGCTTTCCCGGCTGACCTTCTCAAGATATTTACAAAATCCGGATAATTTTTGATCGTCCAGCGAAAACTTCCGGTTCTCTCCAGGTCTCATCGATTATTTGGGCACGAGTAGCCACAAATAATGGACGGTTGCTTATAACATACCTCTATACAAGTAAAACTGTACAACATGCTTATGTCTGTCTAATTTCAATCACAGTAAAGATTGTGCAGGGTCGTTGTCATTCTGTTTCTTTCAATAAATTCGCTTTCTTCTTTTTTTCCAATACTGCTCAAAATAATTCGTATTCTTTCCTTTTTGCAGTAAAATATTAAGTGAAACCAAGAGATGAAAGTGTTCTTCAAATTACTTTGAGCAGTTCAAGACTAATCTTTCATGAATTCCGATGTTAATATTATCTTTCGTAAGATACATACACACAAACGACCTTAAAAATATCTTGAATCAAATAGAGATTTGTTAAATGTAAACTATCAAAGAGGATAGAAAAATCGTAAATATGGATTTCATTGATACGCTGTGAATCCATCCAGTTGATACAGTAGCAACAACAACGATTTCTTATTTCAGAAACGAATATAACATATTTCAAATAATATTTCCCTGGAATTTTTATTCGTGGCACCATTTTGGCGCAGATTATTTCTGCGTTTAACATTTTCAACAAATTTCTTTTCAACTACTTGCGCATCAACTAGATGGAAGATCTTAATCTAGGAAGGAGCTGATGCCACACTTTCTCATGCAGTTGTATGCATTTGAGCGACAGTAATGGCGATAAATGATATGCAAGAGACGCGAACCTTGTTTCGGTAAAACTTTCCTTTATCGCATTTAATCAAGCAATAATTATATTTCCTCTCTAATCTTTAATTTACATTTACCAAAAAAGCAAGTTTCTCTCCATTTTGTACTATGATTAATAACTTTCTCTTTCATTTTTTGTGAAGATTGTCGCCTAAACTGTTACTTTTAAAGCTGCAAAAACGTTAAAAGAGTAATATTGAGCAGTAAAGTTATGTACTGTTTCGTTAGTAATATAAATTCGATTTAATTGTAATACGATGCATTTAGTCTTTTTTCAAATTTCGTGTCAAAATCATGTAAGATTTTAAAAGTCGAACAGACTTAATTATTAAACTTCTATATTTAAAATTCATATTTTTTTCAACGGCTTTCTAAATATTGCACAACTTTTTCTTTGTACACTACATTTTAGAATTGCGACAAAACAAAAAATAAAATAAATTTTCGTGCCAATACACGTTAACCTCGCACACACTGCAAACTGAGCTGCAAGGACGACAGGTGTTATAGCCGTTTCTCCTGGCCAATGTGAGCCTATGGGTTTCTTTCATTACTTTCTAATTTACCTTCTTATATTCAAAAATATTTATAATTTCTACTAAGTAAGCTAAAATCGGATATCGATTTAGTTAAAAAGTAAACTCGAAAGAGATTCTTACTTTTGTAAAAATTAAAACTGAAAATGTTGTAGGAAAATTGGTCGAAGTAGTGAAGAACTTCCCTTGAGCAAAAGTCAACAAGAAAAAATGGTATTCCAAGAGAAATTGTGATCTGTAACAATATAAATTCATGAATAACCGGGAAAGAAGATCGTTGCTTGATTCCCAGACAAATCGGTTTAACGTGAAAGAAAGAGAAGGGGTGCACGAGGAACGCGGCTGAAGCGCGTACAATAAATCCCATTAGAACTCTGTTAACTGGCATCGCTTCAAAGACTGTTTGGTCCGTTCTTCTTGCGTTTCCGCAAAAGCTAGGCTAGCCATTCAAGGCTATGTTCAAGGGCATCAGCGGCACATATTTGTCGCTTGGTTGGAATTTGTACTGAGAGCACAATCGGTTCGATACTGATTCCGTGTAACCATTTCTGTAACAGATCGACCACATAATAATTACATCGATTACGATACAATTGTTTTATTGAAATTTTACAAAAACAGAATGAAGAAAACTTAAAATTTAAAAAGATTCATTCTCAATTCCATTAAAATTAATTTTGCGGAGGATGTATTAAAGAAAGCATTGTTAGCCACCACCATGATTGTAATTCCCATTACCAACTGATACCTTGTAAAAATAAAGTAACAGAATTACATCTAATTGACGGACATATCATGTAGTCATGAAGATAGAAGTTGTTTCTTCTTGAGAACGTCACGCATCACGTGAAGCAACGTTTTGAAGAGAAGAATCTTGTAGGTATAATAATCCCGTGACAAATTAGTAGACCATGGCAAATTAATAAACTCGTACTGTGTCGAATTCATCCAAATCTGGGGACAACTAAGGAGGATCGTTGACGCAATCGTTACGAGTAGTGTTTAATCGTTAATCACTTCGAAAGAGTCATTTTGACGTCACATATTTTTGATGATGTATTCATTGTCGCAGAAAAAATTTTGAATTGAAAAAGGTACTATAAATTCATTTTTTTCTTCCTAAAATATAAATCCTACCAATATCTTTAAAACCCACCTCTGCCATTGCGAACACGGACGCCTCTTCTTGAAGCAAGTCACTTGTACCACGTTGAAGAAAAGAGCACCGAGGGTGTTCGCCACTTCTGTATTAAGGTCTTGCAAACATCTACGGAACTTGGCATCGCAATCACAGTGAGACCGTGTGTATGGTGAATGGTTACATATACCATTAATGCATTCATTTGGCAACACTGTAATTGGACAGTAATCGTGTTCTCTACAGCAAGCGTCTTCGGCTGCATGATGACCAAGGTCGTCGTACGATTTTGCCAAAGAGCCTGGTCCACACCATTTTGTGCCTGGATAGATCAGTCCACTACCTGGAGGCTGATTCTAATGTAACATACAGACATATTCTATAGTATTTTACAATTCCTTAAGTCGTAGATTCTCTTACAAAATAATTTTTTAATTAGTAATATTGGTGCATTGACAAATGATGAGAATATACATCCCCGTTGCATAAATAGATTTTAGAATAAAGATTTACAAATAATAAATATACATTATTCTCTATCTTTATTTTATTAAGAGAATTGAAATAATAATATTATTTGAATTGTGTAAGAGGATCTTATTTATATATTATGAAAATAAATAATTCATAAATATTATGAGAACTTGTAGATGTGTAAATTTACACATAAAGGACAGTAACAGATTTTTAGCATTACTAATCCTTCTAGGAATTCTACTTACACTGCTACGACTATCTGTATATGAGGTCACAATCTACTTTGATCTAATGAAGCATTCAATTCAATTCAATTCATTGAAGAAATCAATCGATACCTTTCCCTTATTACGGGAAGCTTTACACGTTTCCACCAAGTCTGTTATGAGGTTTGCTGACATTTGTCGGACTTTTTTCGGATCTGCTCCAAAGATCATTCTCTGAATAACGCCACGATCGGTGTACAACGCACAAAAGGGTGCGTTAGCGTTCACTTCAACCATTCTGGACATTGTCATGTCTGCTACAAGAACACTAGCTTCGGTTTTATCCCCCCAGAGCGTTGGTATTAATAACAAAACTACTGCAAGCATCTATTTACAAAAACAAAAAAAGAAATGATTCAAATTAATTAATTTGTTCAATTTATTCCAGAAAATATCAAACAAAAATCATTTTCCACCTGACAGTGAGTCAAACTTCCTGTTATCTTATATCATATTGTTTCCGCAAGGATCCTACATTCAAATATTTATATCATTATTCGTGATTCACAGAAATCTGATATCTTGAATTATTTTGACATTACAAGGATAAGATAAATAGTTCATTAAACGTATTCATTGTCTCGAAGGTAATGTATGACATCACCAATTGTAAACAGATTCTGCTTTCACCGTAGGTGTTTCGTTTCTATTATTTCTCATAGCGATCACTATACGTAATTTTCAATGGAAAAAAGTTTTCGTCCATCAATTTGTTCTTTTATTCTTAAATTATTTGAACTTGTAACGTTATCAATAACATTATCAACGAGGACAGTGGGACAACGATCCGCAAATGTTTCTCAACTTTGCAGTGACTATACATATATGGAATATACAAATATTAATATTATTACACTCCAACCGCATTTTGTCTTCAGTTTCACTTAAGTACACAATGTTAATATTCATGCAAATCCTGAGTAGCTTTTATACCATATAAGTATGAATGATATTTAGATTACTTAACATCGTGAAATATTCTAAATTATCTAATATAATAGACTAAGGTATTTTTCATATATTTATTTCAAAAGATATACCTGAATTTTTTTTTAATACTTTTGCATTGTATAGGCTCTAAATTAAATGTTAAATATTAACTGAACTTTATATTGCAATTAATCAGTTTCCAAGAAATATCAATATTCTAAGAAATTACATTGGATAAGACGAACAATATTATAAAAATAGAATATACTGACACATATTTATAATAATTTATCTCTTCCTATATTTTTCATTCAAAAAGTTTAAAGATTTTATGGATACCCACATGTTTCACCACTAATGTATTTCACCCTATAATGGATAAGGACTGGAAAATCCTCCAATTATGACGACGCACATCTAATGGAAACTGATTGTGTTACGTGAACAGAACAACGTGACGTTTTTCTTTCTTAATTCGTCATTAATCGTTGTTCGTTGAAGTGACCGTTCGAATAGATTGACCTGCGGGAATTCCGGTCGCTTTAACGAGCAAGTTGGGGGGTAGATCAATTAAACGTCATGAAACGATGTGTGTTCCTTTGCCAATCGTAGCTGTCGTGTCCATGACAAGGATTTACCTTGAGTCTTTTTCTTTATCGAATGCTCATGATCAACGCGTTTTCTTTTCCTTTTTTTCTCCTTGATATATTGATCAAACATTCTATTTCGTTCATTCTGTTGTAGTTCATCCATTCAACATATGAGGATGTAGCAACCTCATAAAAATTCGTAACAGCTCAGACTATTATAACAGCTCAACTATTCGAATACTTGTAAAAACATTTTATTAATATTATCGTGTGACGTTATAATACAAGATACTGCAAAGTAAATGACAATTGAAAATATTAGTAGATATGACTATATTTGCATCTAATAATCATTTCTCTCAACTGACAAAGCAATCAAACCAGCCAAGAATCACAAATCCTTTCATACATCAAATTTGTTAGATCCTCGATTTTGTAATTTAAATAATGTAATATTCATGTTATTTCATAGCAAAAAGAACAGGACGCGATGGCTTTCTGCTATATATTTCCCAGTATTTAATTTAATTTCACCTACAGATCAATGACAATTCTATCTACGCCACCGTCACCATCAAGCCATTCATTTAACAGAATAATACTCATTGAAATGAAACAATGGAAAAGCACTTACTGTTGATTCACAGAAATCAAAACGTCCCAATCGAAAGCATCCACTATACGCTATAGGAAAGATTTCAATTCTTCTAGATCACATCTAGATCTACATCACCAACTATTCAATAACCGCAAAATCGAAAACTTTTACATAATATACAAAAATAAGAATTCAAGCATAAGGTATAAAATTGCAAATTTCTTTATTAGAATGGACACAATCTTTTCTCAAACTCGAGATCTTATTTAAAAGAAGAAAAAATTTTTTTTATGAAAAATCATGGATCGAAAATCACTCAACATCGATTTGATAGAAAAAAGAACACCCGAGTGGTAGCTTGGAGGAACGTCGAACGACTAATGATGCTTCACCTTTCTCGAGAATCACTTCCAAAGATCCTCCAAGGACAACAGTTCTCTTAAAGTTGCTGGTAGATAAGGAACAAAGATCAGAACGTTCTGAAGGCTCCTCGCTGGCTGTCCTTTCCTCTGACCCGTCGAAATCACGAAAGAGATCGAGAAATAAAAACAAAATAAGACGCCAGAAGGCAATGAACGTCCTTGCGAATTCCTGTAAAAGTCACTGAAGGCTCGATACTTGGGATTTCAAATGGCTTTTAAGTAACCTTTGGAGATTGGCGCCAACTGAAATTATCTTTTCCTACGTCAACATTTTTGTTATTTGAATACTCCACAAAGGAATGAAATGAAATATGAAATGAAACGCAGAAGGATTTTATTTACATGTTGTTTAAAGAAGTTAATTGTCAGGTGGATCAAGAATACCCATAAGTAACATTTTTTAATAAAAATTGGAATAGTATTGGATATATTTTTATATAACTGATTTTTTTCTTTTAGAGAAACGACTAAATTTTCCAGTCAGGCATATATATATATACATATATATATACATGCAAGAGTATAAGAAGTAACAGAGTCAAATGACTACGTCGAGGGATTGGTATCACCCAACGACACAGACCATTCGATCGATAGAAATTTAATCTAATTAGTAAGATTAGATCGTCCCAGTTCAGGTAGGCGACAAATTTTGCGAGCTTCACGCGAGAATCATCAACCCCACATAGCGAAATTAAACCAGATATGAATCTGGGTCAGTCGACCTCATTGACGAACTTGTCTCTTGAACCTGCGCCAATTCACACCGGATAGCTATGTGATCAACTGGTAAATCAAACGTGACTCGACCACACTTTATCCATCCTCCTTTATCCATCGTAAATCATCGTTATAACTTGTTTCATCCGATATCGTCAATCCTCCACGAAGAAAAATATTGTAAATTTATTTGGTAGTCTTGCTATGATTTTAACGAAATTTAAGCAGCTCAATTTATAAATGAGAATTTTTCTATTTATACGCCGTCATTGTATATGGATATTTCCACAGGAAGTGGGAATCCTACATCACGAAGCTGACAGAATGAACGCACAATTAAGTTGGAAGAAAATCTTAACGTAATTATCTAATTATCTAATTATCAAATTAGACTGATAATTAATAGTTATCATTAGTATCATCATTTTAACAATCCTCATTCTTTCTTTCCAGGAAGTAAACATATAAATAATTTGCAAAAGTATTTCAATACGTACTCAAAAGTAAGTTGTTTACAGAATTATAAGTGAGACTTATAATTCTTATATGGATGATAATATATCATTGCATGTCTATTACTTTTTCTAAAATCAACATTGTTTTTACTACTGATTCTTTGATTAAAATTGCTATAAATGAATTAAAACGTTAACTTATGCTCAATTACGTATTTAAAGAAACCTACCGTGCCTCTACTTTTTCTTTCTAAAGTTTATAACCACCCTCAACGACGGAGAATATTCATAGAAAAACATCAGGAACCAAGAATTAACTTAGAACCCAACAAGGTACATCACACTAATTGTAAGCCCATTCATAACGAAGGCGAAGCACTTTAGTAATGAAAACAAGAGATTACAAAACAAAACGAAGGATCATAACGAAGTATCACAAATGACCGAATAATTAATAAATTAGCCACCATTTGACGTCAAGAACAATTCAGAAGAATCGTTGCTTGTTACGACATATGCGTTACACGCGCCGCTTAAATCGATCAATTACCCTGTGGAAAAGTCGTGCACGTGCAGCAGTGAGTATGTTTATCTCCATCTTTTACCCGGTCACGATTACAAAAGAACAGGCAAGTTCAGTATCAGACGGGTTAAATCGTTTTGTTGTTTAGACGTTGTAAGTGGATAGATTCAATAAAGACGGATTTTATGAGATTGATTTGAAAAATCGAAGGATAACAAACGCGTTCGGGTCGAGGGAGTAACGCGAAACTCACTGAAAGAAATGGCAAGGGGCTGCTAACCAACTCCCACCTTCGACTGCGCACCCCGGAAACCGTAACGCGACTGGAGCTGCTGCAGTGCGCAACAGCCCCTCGATTCGCCCACACTGGTCCTGTCAAATTTGGATTTCAGAGGTAACCAACGCGCAATCAGGGTGTGCTTGCATGTTTTAATAATTTTAATAATCAAAGGATTGTTTCAGAGAGAAATTGTTAAAGTGGAAATTGTTAAAGAAGTTTTTGTTAGAAGACTTTAACCATTAATAGTTTAAAGGTTGAAGATTTTAGTTAAAATTTTTAGATTCTTAAATTTATGAATCTACGGATTTCCGGATATTTGAATTTCTGGAGTCACGAATATTAGAACTCCTAAATTTCATATTGAATTTTTATATTTTTATTTTTTATCTTTAAATTATTGAATCTTTTTGCTCAGTCTTCTAAATTTTCAAATTTCTTGGTTTGAAATGACGTGAAAACTATATCCTGTTGTTGGATAAGAATCTATTTATTCTTTTATTAATTTATTATTAAATAGTACACAAATTCATCATAATGATGACTCTTTTCATATCATGGGTACAATTTAAATGTATCTTAATGGATGTATAATTTCATAGTTTCAAAGGTGAATACAATTTCGCGAGGTGTCTCCTTTCGTTCAATTTATCTGAAATTCAGTCCTAGTATGTACCCGCGTGATTCCGCTTCCTACACAGACGATTATCAAAAATTCCTTTCGCGTAATACTTAAAAGCACATTTTTCGGGAATATCGTTTATCAATTCTCCGTGCGTATCTTCAAAGGAAATATATATTTTGAGTAATGTATACCTCTAAAAGGTACGCATCTTGAATGTGACATTGCATTTTTTCAATTCGAACTAAATTCAATTTCCACTAAATACTGAGATTACACGTATTATATTAAAAAAATTACCGTATTTTTCAAACCAAGTAATTATTTCAAACGTTACTCGCATAATTAAAGAGCTTGATAATTATCTATCTTTGTCAAATTTCAGCAATAATTTATCAGAACGTGATAGATATTAAAAGTGATCTGTATCTTGTCTATTAACTCCATCAATCTCTTGATTTTTTAAATTTCTAAATTTCTGATTTTTTTAAATTTTCAGAAGATTAAAAAGAATAAAAAGTTGATGTACATACATCGAAGAATAACTCCCGATGCACTAGAACTTGAATCGATGGTAAATAGCGATGGTAAATAGCGTTTGTTATCTTCACAGGATCACGGTGCCAGAACAAAGCCCTCGTCGATAGTTCCAGAGGACCGTGGACTTGGAAACAGGGCGGCTGATAGCAGGATGTCTTTCTTTCTGAACGAAAATTTGCTTTATGATCTCCTCAGCGGCTGCTATCAAACTGATCGTTGAAACGGGTCGTCAGGATACTAATATTCCGTGGCATACATATATGAACCCAGTGGTCCAGATTACACGGGGGAGATTCTGAATCACGTGATAGGTCGCATGTTTGCAACCGTACAATATATATATATATATTCTACGGTTGCAAACATGCGATTGCAAACATGTATTAAACTTCATCTGTTGTAAATAGATCGGTTTAATTTGTCGGCGGCGCAGGACACGCTGTCGTTCTTCCTTCCGCAAGGGATTTTGCAATCGTTCCACGCTTTTAATAGCTCTCAATGTAAAACCATTTGAATATGATTCACTTTTCTTTTTCCTCAAGTGTCCACGACAGAACAATTCATTGCTGCAAATTGAAAATGATTGAAAACGATTGGAAACTTATATAACCACATAAAAAAGTAATTCCAGATTTTTATATTTTCCCTTTTATCTTCTTACATCACCTTTGACGTTTAAATTCGATAGTATTCTATATATTTTATAGAATTAAATAATTATAGAACCATCTGAAAACTTAATTTTTATATGTTTCTATATATGAAACTGACTTTCATAATTTTGTACTTCGTGTCTGTATAACAATCAAAAGTTTTGGTAATGGTTTTATCGATTCTTTTTACTTTTTAATCATACTATTCATATTTAAGTAAAAGAAGAAGGCTTAATAACTCTTTTTATAAAATTTGAAAGAAGAGAATTTCATTTTATCAGAGAACTTTATTTTATTTCAATTATATCAAAAAAAATAAAAGTATGGTTTCGTTCGTTACATAGTCTTTCGTTTTTGTCTCGCATCTATTTTTATCGATTATTTCATAAAATTTCAGCAGACTCAGTCAAAGAAAAGAATAGGAACGTCTTCTCGAGAAAAGGGCGAATATAGAAAAAAATAAGAAAAAAAACATTCATCCTTAGCGAAATCGGGGCATTTAAACTGGATTTAAATCTATGGAATCCATTCGACTTCGTTCGTTTCGTAATTCTTCGTAATAGCTGCTCTGGTATTTTCTTCAGGTTTGCTCGTGCTCTTCTTTTCGCTTCCAGTCAATTTGTGATACACTTTGCTTCCTGTACTGGCTACCCATTGGACACCATCTCCTAGTTTTTCTCCAGCTTTACGGACCACATTTCCAAGATTCTCAGCTGTGAAAGTATTTGGATCTATGTTGATGTCCAGGGTATTGTTGCCATGAGGACATCCGGATTGAGAAATGATGCTCAAGTCGAAAGGATCCACACCGTAATAAGTCAGCATTTGACGTAGATTGTCCACGTATTGCTTGTCCAATTCTCGATGCCTGGAAAGAATCGTCGCACTCTGACGATGGGCAAACGTCAGCTTCTGGCATGTAAAGATACCCGCGTAGTTCACGTAATCTGTAGCGAATACTACGTGAGACGCACTTCCAGCTACACCTTTAAGTAAGTTAAATTGCTAGTAAATTAAATTGCTCAAGTTAAAAATGACAAGTGAAAAACTAGATTAGATTCATGTTCATTGGAGATTCTTTGAAACGTTTGACGAAGCAATGTCGTAGTCTAATATGTTCAAAAAATTTCCACAAAAAAATCTCGAAACGAGTAAACATCATAATTATTGAAGAAGTGAAACCATAAAAATGATAAAGATACGTATGTTTCATAAAATATGATCATGATACTTACTAAGAGGAAAACGAACTTGCATTCGAGCCGGCGTACTTGGTTCCGGTATGGTCAATTCACCGGTGTAATGATACTCGTGCTTCAATGGCGTAAGACCTGTGCATAGAAACATCGCTTCATTACGGATAATTCATCCCACTTGCCAGACAGTTATCCTATTGACATGCTTTTATGAGTCCCGATGAGATCCGACGTTCTGCTTCTTTATTAATTCAAAAGCTTCCAGCAATATACATATATATATACACACCGCGACCGCACCGTCTATATTTTTTATAAAAGAAAATCTTATCTTCTTCGGCGCCTCGTCGTCGACTATCGTTTGACAAACAGAACGTTGAATCTGCTATTATAATCACTACCATTCTTTACGCCTTCACGAATCTTTCTTCTGAGTTACTTCTTTCGTTGTTAACTTTTATAATAATATATCATACAACTGCGAATGTTTATACATTTATAGGAAAAGTTAAAGATGTAAAAGATGCATGCTGCGTAGATTCTATTTCTCTAATTGCATCAAAAATATGTATATAAACATTCACAGTTTATTACCATCATTTTCCTGGGTTCTCTACTTACCTAATACTGGATGATCAGAATCTTGCGTTACAACGTATTCACCCGGCTCTTCTCCACGGGTGTAGTTGTAAGTGATACATTTGCTGGCCGTCGATGTTTTTTGGATTACGTACCATACACCTAAGAACTAAATTTACAAAATTATCGCAAATATACGACAGGAGAAAATTTGTTACAATCGGTAATATAATTAACTTACTTTGTTCATTTGAAATCCGGACATTGGTTCCACGATGGGGCAAGCGCCCATGTGATACGTGTGTGCCCTAGTCAGGACAAAACATCCTAGCAGGAATGTTAAAAGAAATAGTGTCTTCATCTGTGAAAGAAAATTTTTATATCAGAAAATAACGATTTTAAACGTCGGAATTTTTAGGAAACGAATTATCATGATTTACAAAATCAATAATTTCCTGATGACAACATAATTCATGATCGATTTTATTTGAGGATGTAAATACAAAGATATTTAATTTCATAAAAATAATAATTAAGGAAAATTATAGCAATAAATTTGAATCTTAAAATTAATTCTGTTTTCCTCATACAATTTTATCGATAGCATCCTTGAACTCAAAGCGAAAAACACGTCCAGTAAAACTGAAATTTCCTGTAATGACAGAAAAATGTGTGCCGCAGAGAGCAAAGATTAATATCAACTTTGGTGACCTCAGTGCTCAGTTCTAGAAACGATTTATCACGAGAGTCATGTTTCTTTTATTATTCACACTCGATAGTAGAATGATATGTTTTTCTCTAGAACGCTAATTAACATAACGCAAGATGGAGGGGCACTTAAGTCTGTGTCTGTAGCATTCTAGATTTATGTAACGAATAAGCCAAGAACCTCAATTCACTTAATATGTTGTCTTATAACACAGAAATATTTTTCCCTACATAAAAAGAAAAAAACTAGATTAATTCTGTAATTCTATAGTCTATAATTGTTTTGAATGCTTTTAAAATTAGTACTGGCAGGATCATTTTGGAACATATTAAAATATTTAAGGTTTAAGTATAAATCCTAAATAACAAATGCCCGATTTGTCGACTATGATACATTTAAATTGCAAATGGAAAAATAGATAGAAATACAATGTATTGTTTTGTGAAACGTAATGCATTTCAACAAAAATACTCACTGCGAAGTGATACTGTCAAGCTCTGAACTAGTACTGTAAATAGTGGCTTCAGTGGAGAAGGATTTTATGAGACGTGCCCCACTCTCAATCCAATTATGTTTCACGTATACTTTGAATGGGCTAACATGATCAAACATGTTCCTAAAGAATTTGTAGAAAGTGAGTCAATTTCTTTTATTGCCTTTTATAAATGGTTATTTTCTTTTCTGCTATATCACAGTTTTTTAGAAAAATTCGCGAAAAACACAATGTGATTAATTCACCTTTGAACATTTTTCACTACTGCTTTGAAATTATAATTTGTTTATTTTTATAGAGAAATAACAACAACGAAATTTGAATTTTTCATTGATATCTTTTATTAAAATATGAAACATCTATGTAATATGCGATTTCCTTTAATTTACATCATATATGTAAATATGCGATATCCTTATAATATTAAATTTATAATTATTTTAATAACGGCTCATTGTTTGATAGTCTGCGACATATAAAAAATGAGATAGAAATCTTTAGAACTTACATGTATCTTTTCTCACAAAAGGCAGTTTGTTTATGTTCATTGAAATTGAGCTGAAGATACGAATACTGTGTAATTTGGCTATACCGTTACTTGCGATGAATCATCTTCATCCGTACGCGAATCAAGTTGATCGTTCTAGGAATCGCTAACATCACGTATGGTTTCATTCTTTCTCTCTCTCTCTCTCTCTTTCTCTCTCTCTCTCTCTCTCTCTCTGTCTCTCTATAGAATTTAATTTAATTTACACATTACTGAGATAAAAGAAAACGTCATACTGGATAAATATATATTCTCTATGAATACGATAATGCTAAACAAATTATTGAAATTTCTCCTGCATCAAGGAACATATTTCAATAAAATATCATTTATTTAGAGTAAAAATTTAAAAAAAAAGATATTTTTAATAGGCGTACGAATTTCTCAGTGATACATATACTTAACAGCGACACTATATCCTCAGCTGAGTTCCCAACATTAAGTGTTATTATCTCTCTTAAAACAGGAACACTTACAGTGCTTAACTCTGAACAGTGACAAAAATAATTTTCCTATTCAGTATATGATGGAATGATGCCACTCACAATATTTTAATTAAAATGAATAAGTAATGAATGTCTTACAATCTAAGATAAAATCCTAAGAGTATACGACATTATGTTTTTATATGACAGAAATGAATCATTCAAACATCTCTTACAGAACACTTTCTACTCGAGTATACTACAATGACTTATCATGATATCTATCAAAAATTTGTAGCATTGTCTATATCAATGTGAATACATTGTTTGAAAAATAAGTCATTAAAAAAATTCTTAAATACTTTCGTATGTATGAATAAATTAACTTTTCAGTATACCCTGAGACATATTCTCTATATAGTCACACAATTAAAACGTCACGATATCCGAGTACCATTCATTTATCAGTTTGTATTATTGTTCGGTATTATGCCCGTGGCAATTTCGAAATATCTAAATCGTTGAAGTAAGGATGTTTTAGAGCGGCACGTGCTGATATTCTATGTACAGGATCATAGATAAGCATCATTTGCAACAGATCAAGTCCATCTGCATCTAACGTTTTAACTTGCGATTCCAAATTGTTTGTTATCCAATTTGGAAATGTAGCCTTATAATCTGATAACTGTGTTACACCAGGCCATATTTCTTCAGTAGGTGTTCTCAGAATTCTACAAAGTACCTATTATTATTTTATATCCTATTAAATTGCAATCTTACGTAGTATATTCAACATACCGAAATATTCTAAATAACTGGTCAATTTCACTATCTCCTTGGAATAATGGCTTTTTTGTTGCCATTTCAGCAAATATGCAGCCTATGCTCCATATATCAATAGCACATGAATATCTATTAGCACCAAGAAGAATTTCTGGAGCTCTATACCATAAAGTGACCACTTCATGTGTATATACTCTGACTGGTATCCCAAAAGCTCTTCCAAGACCAAAATCTGCTACCTTAATCAATCCTGACTTGTCAATCAATAAATTTTGTGGCTTTAGATCACGATGTAATATTCTACGCTTGTGACAAAAGAGAGTAGCCCGTGTGATCTACAAAAACAAATCAGTTGATTCAATTATTGAAAAATAAGTCATTTCTGCTGGCAAATGGTAGTAAATTCTGACCAGGACATGCTATATAACAGATTTCATATATTAAAAACATTTTAAATACCTGATATAAATAAGATTTAACCATTTGCGGCTCCATTAATTTTCCATTACCTAAACTATCCATATATTTCTTCAAATCCATAGTAAGATATTCAAAGATCAGATATAATCTGGTTTCTTCCATAAGAACATCCATTAATCTAACAATATTGGGATGTGGCAGTTCTTTGAGCAAAGAGATTTCACGAATCGCCGTGGATGGTATTCCTTCATCTTCACTCTCCAAACGAATCTTTTTCATAGCTACAATCTCTCCAGTTTTCTTATGCTTTCCCTTGTATACTACTCCATATGTACCTATGAAAATTCCTTTTACTGTAATATTGCTCTTTCATTTTCCATTGATCAAAGATAGAACAACAAAAACTATATCATTTCCATCGTATAAATGAAATATAAATATGTTCATAAGCAATTATCTTACAGTCTTAGCTTGCTGAAGCATCTTATCTAGCATCCTAGATTGCTCGATAATTATAATCTTTGAAATATTCATGTTTCATAATAACCTACGTCAAAAAGCCAAGCCCAACAAAATTTACAAACTCAAAAATCGATTACAATATTGATCACACAAAAGATCGATTAGCTACGTCAAATTTACTAATACTTTTGGATGGAAAGTAGGAAAGGAATGTTGAAAAATATAAACGAAAACATTGATCGGAAAAAAAACGTAATTTGCAAAGTACTATACAAAATCATTCACCTTCGCCGATCTTCTCGATCTTTACGAAATTCTCCATCGTGAATATACGCTTTTGAACAGAAAGCTGCCTGATATATTCTTCCAAACTTCAATGTCTAATGTAATTCGTATATAATAGGATTTCGCATATATCTCAGAAACTTTCCACGTATACCGTCACGTAACGATCAAATTCAAACATCGGTACGCCATATTGATAAACACGCTTCAATGTTCAGCGTTCGGTATGGTTCGTAACAAGTCGGCCTTGCCCTGACCAATCCGGACTTATGTTACAATAGTTACGCGTTGACAGAAGCGCAGCTGTTGCTTCCAAGCCCGCGTTTCCCCCTACATTCCAGAAATTCGTAACTCAATTGTATTTCTCGTCTGTAGCTCACGAATTTTCGAATATCGTGAAAATTCGAATAACTTCAAATTCGGCACTCAGAATTTTAAGAATTCTGGATTTTCACTGGCTTTGCCTTGAAAGTGTTGATAAATTCTAAAATTTGAAAATCTCATGAGCACCGAGTATCTCTTCGATTATCAAGATCAAAATTCTGCAAGTTATTTGTAAACGTTCATTAAAAAAAAAAAAGAAAAAAAAAGAAAGAAAACATATGATCTGTGTCAATGAACCTCTTATGTATTTATACATACAACATATAGATACAATGTGAAATTATCATATAAATTGGTGTTGCAAGCACATTCGTAGCAAAAAAAGATCGTCTGCTTCATCTTTCGTTTCCGTGAACAGATAATGAAAAATAATCATCGTCAAGCCGAGATTACAGAGCTCTTCTCCCAAATTTTTAACAAATTTATTTGTTTTCTTTCAATGTTTACAATATAATTATACAACTATAACAATATCCTTCGTATCTTTTATTATATATAAGCATTATTATTTTTGCAGTAAATCTCTATAGTTTCTATTTATAACGATCTCAAAATAATAACTCTGCTTCATAATCGACCTGACGAGATTATACATATCAACAGAAAAAGAATCCAGTTGCACCTTTGTTGGGCGTTATTAATCCTAAACTCATTGTCCAAAAGGTTTCATCCCATTTTATCGGGGAAATTGATAACCACCACTGGCATAACCAAGTCCAACACCACGTTGTGTGTGTGTAGTAGCGCGTGCTACCTCATACTGTTGTTCCATATTATTAAACATCTCTTCTTGCTTCTTCAATATATCTGGTTTAGCACCCACTGCCGGAGTAGTTGGTAAATCATCTTTAATGCCCATTAATCGTTTAAACTTTGCTGTTACTTTTCCATCTTGATCATGAGTAAATGTCGTTCCCACCCAAGTGTTTGCAGTAGAAGCTGCTGTAGACGTTTTGCCTTCGTCTTGCTTCGACTATAAATAAAAATACTTCATTAAATAGAAAAAAAATCATTCGTTGAAGATCACAGAAGGAAAATGTGATAAGTATTTAATTACATATTATACACTGGATTTTAAAATTGCTCTCAGAAATGTAACTTATCGTTTTTTTTCCCTGTAAAATCTCATGTAAAATCGAATCGCCAGTGATTACCTTATTTGCCCATAACAGTTTCCTCTTCTGTATTTGCTCTGCGTATTTTCCTTGCGTCGCCGTGGCCAAAGGATTATAATAATTCTGTTCGTTTTGAACACCGGGTGTAGTAGTGTCACCTTCTGGTGCTTTAAGTTCGATTCCTAACTTCTCCAATTGAGCTAATTTGTTTCTGCCCTTCTCCTCCCTGTAGCTCATCGTTCTAAAAGGCGGCGGAGCTCGGTCTCTTGATCTAGATCTAGATCTTGCGCGATCTTTTTCTTTGTGATAATTGGATCGATCGTCCCGATACCGGTCTTTCGATCTGTCGTCTCTAGAATGCCGACGATCTCGATCTCTATCCCTGTCCCTGCGTCTATCTCTATCGCTTCTATCACGGTTTCGATCCCTTCGATCATCGCGGTAGTGATGATCTTTGTCACCCTTCTCCTTGTCGTCATTCTTCTCGTCCCTACTCGATCCCAAAGAACTCTTCTCCTTTTTTTTATCATCGTCACGAGATTTTCTGTCATCGTCGCGACTCCTCTTTATATCTCTGTCCCTGTGACTGCTTTCTCGCTGCCTTCTATCATCATACGACGGCCGTCGTCCCTTATCGTTCATGTGTCTACTACGGTCAGATCTATCTCCTCGTTTGTGCTCGTCTTTCGAGTTTGCTGTATGATTCTCATGATCAGATCGCCTGTAAAACGATTACGTTCTGCAGGATATACCACACAGATTCGTATTATTATTCTGCATGTAAGGCAAACATTATGTGGTAATGTATGTTGCAAGTTTGTTTGTTTTCTTTTTTTTTGTCTCATAAAGTTCTCAAAGAAACTCATTAATTTATGTTCAGAAAAGAGAATATGCATACAAACAAACCAGCTTACCTCTGGTCTGAGGGGGAAGGTAATGTTCGGGATGAGTCTGCTTTTGATTGTGCAGTTGGACTATGTGCCCTTTCACTACTGGATTCCCTGGATGAATTGTTGTTGTTGCTTTCCTAAGGAAATAAAAATTACCCACGTTACTATGCACCTTTCACGTATTCTATTAAATGAAACATAAATCTCAATTTACATTGCACGAACTATAATATAAATTAAATATTTTTTTAGTACCCTCACAGTTTGGCAAAAACCAGTTTTTTCCACTCACTGTAATTTTGTACCCTTGAACTTTTTAAGCAGCAAGTTCATTTCGAAATTGTAAAATTTACAAAAATGTGATTGACAAAATTTCAGTGTTGCACAAAGATTGAGTTTTACAATATTTATAATTACCAAGTAAAAATTACTATATATCCTGATACTTCTGATATTTAAAAATAGAGAGTACTCTTAAAACTAATAATTTTCATGGAAAAATTAATTTGTCTCACATCCTTGGTTGTACTTGTTACAATATAGAAGTTTTTATTCGTCGTAAATTTTATCATAAATTTCTTCCGATCAAATTTCTGGTAGATGAACGGAATAAAAGAAAAACAGGAATATAAGCCCTTCATATTTATCTGCTTTAGCAGTTAGTTATATTACCCGAATACGTTTGTACATGTGGTTTCTTTGATGGTTGATTTTTTATTAGTGTTACCTTCTTCCAGCTTCCTCTACTCACCTCTGTCTTCTGAATAGGACTTGGGGTAGTCTTGAAAGACCCTCACACAGCATAGACCTTGCCGAGGTGCGTAGATATTGTATCATGTATTACCAACAGAGCTACGTGTTAATATTTTCTCACGAAATGGCACTATTCCCATTTACTTATTATTTAAATTTTAAATATCTCAATCTCTACCCTCATTGTTTCTGCCACGTGATAAATCAGGCTTTAAGGTCATGTCTCAAACTTCTCAGAATTTTACATTTATTGTGTTTTGATCATATTGTTACAAAATATTAAAAGATGTAAAAATAATAAAGAGTAAGAGTGCATTGTATCATAGTGATATGATGTAAATAATATGATTTGTATTCGTTATTAACTCCAAAGTGAAAGTCATAATAAAAAAAACTATTGCCATTACATTATATATACTGTGTTTTATGTTCATCAGCATTTTTATGGTTAAAAATAATTAATTGAAATTATTGTACGAAACCACTATGAAACAATCTTTCATCACTTCAAATATAAATAGTTCTTTAAATTCTGCTTAAATGTTCAATACAAAATATAGGTGCAATAAGAGTGCTATTGTGAAATTATATTTTATTTACATGGTTTTGACATGACCTCCAAAAACCAAATATTAAACCATTCTTTTTTATATCAGGTATGACATAAAGTCATCATATGTATGTACAGCCCCCATAAAGATACCACATCTTCCTAGTGATTGTTGTAACATTTTGTACTTATTATTACAAACATGTGCAAACATTCAATTTCACTGTACCTCACTCATATCCATTTGTACTGGGTCATAGTTAGCATCACTGGCCCGTTTATTGGTGTCACCATGCATCCCATATGGTATCTTTGAAACAATATTCATAATAAATTATCAAATAATTTACAAGGAGTAAATATTTCAAATATTATAGATATTAATTAATATTAAATTAATAATAAATGTTTATAAGAATATAGAAAATTGTTATATTACAAAAATAATCATTACATATAACTGTTACATATATTGTTAGATGCAAAAAAGGTTTCAGTAATAAAAGTCAGTTACATTTAAAAATGAAACATTTCTTATATATTTCTTAAATAAATATTTCTTGTACTTTAAGACTGTTTATATTATTAAAAAATTTAATATTTCTTCTTAATAGTTTTATTAATACAATATGAATTATGTATTAGTAAAATACTAATATTCATTAAAATACTAATATGTCTAGAAAACATGAAGCTGTTCTTACATCCAAGTACACCTACGTATTATATTTATCTTTAATCCGTATACTTATAATCATAATTCATAAGTGAATATGTTGCTTTATAAACTGGAGTAAATAATGTAAAATAAATAATTTATAATCAGTAAATATGTAAAGAATCATTACATATAGTAGCAATTTTAACAAAGTAATTTCAATGATTTTCACAAATTGGCTTATTGTAATCTACACAACAGAGTGTGTTATTGATCTACAGAGTTGAACAAAATAATGGATTATTCATCAAAGCAATCACAAAACATTCCAAAAAATTGGCTTTTACTTATTCATACATTATCAAAGTTTAAATTATATAAAATATTTGAATTCAACGTAATATGATAGAACAGGGAGCATATCTCTGCATATCCTTCCGGCAGAAATCATTTCATTAGATTATTTATCATATCAAATTCAATTTTTGTTTTAAAAATTGTAGTCACACAAGAATCTTTTAAATCCCGCAGTAAATCTTTTTTTGCAACTCACATTTTCTTGTCATACATACCCACGTTATATACATATGTCAGTACGACAATTTTTTTTACAAAGCAGTAACGATCTCGTAAAATGAATCAGTATTTTTATAAATCAATATCTATTTGCATAGGAGTATATCTGAAATGTTATCTATTTTTGCTGGAATCATGGAAAACCCTGATATGTCATTGCAAGATTAATAATTAACAAATTATATATTGACTTAAGAATCTATCCTAGAAGCCATGTCGAGTATATATACGAAATGTTTCTTAAGCGTCATGGATGCCTGGGTGAAAATGCGCCATCAGTGAAATAATCGTAAATTAACCCAATATTTTAACAGTACGTACATACTCACCTTTGGATCTTCCGAATTGTTACTATTATCTCCGTCACTAGCGTAATTCGCTAACGAATCCATAATAACGTGGAAACAGGGAACAAACTGTCCGGAATTGTTACAGTTACGACGTTACGACTAACGCGGCGCGTCGATCTTAGGCTGCCTTGCGCAGAAACGCCATTGGTCGAAAGAGAATGTTTAACTAGCGTGTATTTGTGCTTTCATAGCGCTTCCATCGAATGGGGTTATCAAGGCGGAAATGGAAAGAGAGAGATACAGGAAATGCAGGACAAGCGGCGAAATTAGGCGCGAATCTGAAAATCTCCGCGCAATTTTTTACCAATTAGTAGCCAAGTGATTTAATATTGTATCATTATATTTAACTGCAGCTATTATATATATTTATATATATATATATATATATATATAAATTGATAAGAAACAAAGATATATGTATATATTATATTATATATATTGTAATATATACATGTAATACATGGATCAAAGAATACATTCTATTATAACAAATGTAAAGATAAATTTATAATAAAAGTAATAGTCCTATAATAAAAAATAAATTAATTATCACGATCTGCTCACAATCATACAACCACGTATTAATTAATAATTCTACAATTAGTACATGAATTGCTCGATATAATTGCTATGTAGTGAATTATAGTTATGCAGCATAAAAATATTTGCACAGATTACAAAAAATATAATTACAAATATTTGCACATTTTTATTTTCCAATAAAGTATTTTCATAATTGTATGTGCTAAATAATGTGAAGTGTGAATTTGAATGAATTCATAGCGGTATGTGACCTTATAATAAATAAAGTAACGAGTAAATACCTTTTACTAGATAAACATTCTTTCAACTTTTCTTTCGACTACTGTTAAGAAAAAGATCAGTCTTTGACAAAACGCATGTTATTATCTAAATTCTCATATTCTCAAACAATTAATCTACCTCCCTATTAAAATTTCATCCGTGTATTTTGCATGTAGGATGATCTACGTAAAATCGTCGTCGTACGGAACAATGCATCGTCGACAAAGCAACTATCTCCGCAAGGGATAGTAGGGAGAAGTCAGCTTTTAGGAGCGACTTTATTTACAGATGAATCCCATCGCTCGACACAGCCAGGTGTGTGCTGAGAGTATACGGAAAGGTGTTGCAAAGGTGGGCCGATACTAGAGAGCATTCGCATTGACGTTTACGCGCGGAGAAGCGCGAGCCGGTGTGCAAGGGAGTCGTGGAACAAACCGGGACGCAACAGTCGCTCACCAGACTTCGTACTGGAACTATCGTCGAAGTTATGGTTTCGCTCTTTCGTGACATTTCGTGATTCGAGCCTGGGATACCTGTTACAGACATCGTCCAGTAAAACGATATATCGGTGGATCAAAGCTGTCGCGGTGAGTAATTCCATTCACGTTTTCTTTCATTACGATCGCGGATACTCCGGTAGCCCGGGCAACAACCCTTCGATACGCCGATCGAAGTATCTCGGTACACGCGTACGGTGACCGTTGATTCTCTCGTTCCACTCGGATCTACGTGACCCCGTTTTCGTCTTAAATCACAGTCAATTGTTTTTAACGGACGACATCCTTCATGGTGAATTTTTCTGCCTAATTAGCGTGGCCCACACGACGTACAGTTTTTCAGTATATTCTTACGCGATCTCTTGTTAGTTATCCAATTGCGAACCTAGAACACGGTTTAATTAATTAGAAGTGTAACGAGAGGTGATTTATTACGTGCCTCATTTCACACGCGTGCTCACTTTTAACCATTTAGAAGATCGACTTCTGTCAAACGAGTTCAGAATTATTTTATTATCGATTTTAGTACAGTTTAGTGTGTTCAGTAATGTATCGCAATTAGAACTACAAAAAAAATTATATGTATATAGTAATTATTGTGTATTTTATACTACATTATTTATATGTATAATGTTTCTCTTTCCAACATTATATACATATAATTTATTTTTGTAGTTCTGTTGACATATATGTGTAAATTTTTATCTCTTCAATGTAAAGAAGTTTTCTTCTTTTGTTACTTATCTAATTTATTTGAAACACATTAAAATGACGACGTGTCATAACAAATAAATAGAATAATAGTGATTTATCTCCTCAAGAATTAATTAATTATTTTATTCCCAATTGTGAATTTCTGCAATTTATCGAAGAAGAAAGACGGTTCATCTTTTTATTTTGAATGTAAAATAACTTTAATCGTTCATGCATAATTATCCTGCCTCGTGTTTTAACACAATGGTCGTAATCCGTTAAAACAGTCCTCCCCGAATCGATTCGCGATAATTCGATTGTATCGTTATACGATATTTCATTTCGCATTGGTGAAATCGTACAAGTGAGTTTGATCAGGTTATAAGACAATTTGTATTAGCGTCTCTCGCACGATACTCGTATTGTTTATAATCGTTCTCTGTCAGAGATGCTTTCGCTCGTTTCCGTGCAAGTCGTAAGAGCCACGAATTGATGATGATTGTTATCGATCGAAATTCCCATAACACTCAAGATTGCACAAGATTGCTCAACAATTCGACTACGAATGTTTATCCAAAATTTTACGTAGATATATTTCTTCATCTAGAACAAAAGAAATGGAATTTAAATCGTGAAATTTATTTCATCTATTAAATGTTACAAGTATCCTACTTTAGACATTTTGTCCATAACCTATTAATTATGAGTAACGTTCAGTTCACACGTGCGAATGTGAAAAATTACGATGATTAATATATAGATGATTTAATTAACATTTTTACATAATTGGATGTTTAATAAGAGAACACGAATCTTTTAATCTTCAATGAATAAAAATGAAGCGACGGTAAAATAATGTGTTTCAAAATGTCCATAAAAACGATCTGCGAATACATTTGTTCAGCACATGTTCTTTTTTAAGCTGTGATGAAATCTCTTATTTACTTTCTTGAATAAGGTCATTAAACGTAAAAAAGAGGAAATAAAAATATTAACATTTTTTTATCATCACTGTTGATGTACTTATACCTTTGCAAGATCCGTATATTGACCGATACGTTTAGACTATATTTATGATTGTAGCGTGAAATGTACGACGTGACGTAAAAACTAACAGAATTCATAGAAACCGAATCCATTCTTTTTATAAAGATGATGTCGTGGTTGACATTTATTTGTTCTAATTGAATCTTTGTTCGCAGTGTAACTATATTAGTAACTATAGTAGTAAATGTTACTATGTTGAATCACTTGGAACGTATTTTGAGCAAATTGAATACAGTGCTGTCAGCAACGTTACATACATAGAAGCAGCAAAGTTACAATTTCACAGTGACAACGATCGATTTCGTTTGAATCACAGGAATTATCTTTAATTACAACGCTATTCATATGTATTTATCAAAATTCAAATGAAATAGCAGGCCTGACAAGCGTAACAAATGCGCATAAAATTGATTTCACTTGCTGCTGCTTTACATACGTATACATATGTATGTGCAGTGGTGAACAAGTGCATTAACATAGAACAAATTATAACGTAGTTTTGTTATTTTTTTTATTTTTATTTTATTTTAAGCCATAAAATCTCGAATACCAGGATCACGATATATATATTTCACACGAACAGGATAGACATCTACCATGTTCTGGCAGAAGCGATCAGGTAAAAAATATTTCTTCGATAAGGGGTGATATTCAATCGCGTTATCAACGGAACGGAACGAGGCGGAAGTTAAGGGTTTCAAAATGAAGTTTGAAAAACGTGCCGGCACTGGTCTCGGCTTCTTTGCCTTGTGAAATTACGTTCTAACCTTTGTGATTTCGTATCGATCGTGGGGGAAAGTACACGGTACCATTCGGTTCCAACGGATGAAAAGTCGCTTTGGGGATACGCTAGAGGACCATCAAGTTTCCTCGTCGCGGAAATTGTCAGAAGTATCAGGGACAGAAAACACGAGCCGTCGCGACCGGCCGGAAATTAATTTAGAAAATGCGGTTATCGTAGGAAAGAAAAGAAAAAGAAAAAAAAAATTATTCTGTTCCCAGAGGCCAACGCCGCGTCAGCCACGTTCAATGGTTATTAATTAAATCTGGCTCACGCCGTTGAACTTTTTGTCAATACTTTTCCTGTTAATTACAGGCCAGTTGTGTCGGCTGACTCTATTCTTATATTATTGTGCTGCAACATCGAGCCGGATATCATGAAATTTGCGAGAACACCTCTGCGAAACACATTCGTGTTTCATTGGCAGAAGTTATAAAACTTATGGAAATTTTATACTCGAGAGGAGATATCGAGTTGAAGAAGATAACTGTGTTATCGTTACGTACGAATTTACAGTAGTACGTACAGATAGAAAGCAGACAAAGAGTCTCATAGAGAAATGAATAATACAGGAGTTTACATTGAAAATCTTATGTACGACACAGTTAGAAGGTAATATGCAATGTTCTCGCGACGAACGTGAATAAAATAAATGCAGAGCTAATCGATTGTGTTTAAAAATGAGTATTAGTAGCATCGATATCAAGAAGATTGTATTATATCTTGTTCATGTTATATAGTGAAAGACAAAAATATTCGTACAATTGGAATATAAAAATAAAAAGAGAAATTTTGTACATTTATTATTCTGTATAATACGCAGTTACGTATTGAATACATTTGAATACATTACAGTATATTTGAATACATTTAATATTATAAAAAATACTTCGTTTTCATTTCTACAATAAATCAACTGTACGAATATTGTTGTATATACATGATGGAAAAATTTCTTTTGCAATGAATTTAAATGGACACAATTTTAAGATTCTTTAACATCATTCAGGTCTGAAAATTGACAGCGTGAGAAAATGAAAAATTAAATAATTACGATATGAATTTGCCTCTGGTACACTCCGACTAGAATGGCTCCCTCATTTTATTTGCACGCAAGTATCTACGATCTCAATGGTAAGAATATAAAAATATATTTGATCGGACGAGACATGCCTGAAAAGCTTATTAAACTTTTTCTTCAAAATATTTGTGAAGCAACTTATTAAACTCTCTTCTCAAATTGGTGGAAGTCTGAAGAGTTGTTTATACGAGACTATCCCGAGTTTCAGCGTATTCTTAATTCAGGTCTCTTATGCTTGCTACTATAAGTGTAAGTCATACTGGACTTTAAATGTTCCTTCGGACCGTCTTTGTTCCTCTTTTCCGTTTGCCTATGCTATCAGAAGAAAAAGAGACGTTGAAACTTTCATTTATCAATATTGTTTTTCTCTTTTAAATTATAATACAATTAATATAATATAGTTCAATTATTATAATTAATCCTTAAATGCATCATTTTTCTAAAGATTTTTTTTAATTAATTAATTAAATTAGATATTATTAAAATATAGATAGTGAATGTATCAAGAATCATTTTCTCAATACGATATTTGCCGATGGATTATTTTAGATTCAAGAATCAATACTTTTTCTCAATTTTATACGAGATTAAAGTTTTTTTTGGATAAAATCAGCGATCATATTCCACTAGTATTTTCAAAATATAAGTCCCAAGTTAGTAAATAGATTAGATCAACCTATTTATGCTGTCATGTATGTCCACACATTGAAATATCCAATCTGATTAGTAGCATATACATATGTAAGTGCCGGAAACAGGTCTTTAGAAGATTTTGCTAATAGAATTCATAAATATTGCTGTTTACAATGACAATCAAAACTATTTTTACAGGATGATTTGCAAAACTGATAAGAGTTACGTAATTTTATTTTCGAAGTTGAAAGAAAATGCAGAAGATGAATTGCATAACAAAAACCATTTTTTTTAATTCTTGATTTGAAACCAACCCAATCATCATAATGTTAAAATTGCAGAATCTAAGTATAAAAAAATCTTGCCACCACGTGAGCATTAATTGTCCTCTTATAACTTTGGTGATAGCTCGAGTCAACTCGGATTTAATTTCCGCCTTAAACCGATTCGAAATATCGAATCTGCTGGTAACATGTAATTTCTCAGACAGATCAACACGAGCGCGCAGCTTCGTACCGTTACCCGTCGAAAACAATCTACAGAAGTATAGCATGACAAAATTCATTGTGCTCGGAGGCGTGAGCTAAGCGAATGTGGTTTTACTTTTACCGTCGCGGGAGAGACGCGAAGTAATCTTCGATCGAAGGAAATTCTCTGGGAGTCCGGATTCGTCCGGATGACGATACTGTGCGGATTTCTTCCTCGTTTTCTTTTCATCGTTGGTCGCCTTCCTCACGTATACTTGTCCCGTTTTCTCGCTGGAGCTCGCGCTCGCAACGAGCAAGGCTCAAGCATCAGCATGGTTCCGTTATCCGTGGTAAATACACGTCGGGTATCCTATACGTTTTGCCTCTGGTGAAAATAAACAATGTAGGCCGCAGCGTACGTTACCGATCCGATCCATACACATACACACACATCCGCAAAATCCAAGATTTTACTTAGAAATGTAGTTATTCGAATCACCTAAGCTTCAACACATCTTCAATATTCAATCCTCAACTCTACATGAAATAATCAAACTAATAGATCAATATTAAGTTAGAATTGCATATG
The DNA here is from genome assembly GCA_032399605.1 of Melipona beecheii. Taxonomy (NCBI): domain Eukaryota; kingdom Metazoa; phylum Arthropoda; class Insecta; order Hymenoptera; family Apidae; genus Melipona; species Melipona beecheii. The sequence continues at coordinate 2,026,943 of JAUCMO010000447.1, forward strand.
ATATTTGTATCACAGAAAATGGGATAGAATTTTTTTAGAATAGGTTGCAAGTTATGATTCATGGGGTTTAAGAGTCCTCTTACCCAGTTTGGAATGTTTTCATTGAGTACTCATCTCTCTGTATGTTCCTTTTAATATGTGCTACCATCAGGAAAGATTGATTATTCCAACATTATGTTCTTCAATTGCTTTTCAATAGAATGTAGGATAAATAAAATTTTAATTAAAGTCGTGAATTCAATAGCAGCAATAAAGAATTTGGTATCTATTCTTTCAAAGTCGTTTATTTATAAAGGCGCAAAATAAAGGCGGTTGGGATGTTTCAAGTTGGCGATTATATCAAGGAACTTGATAAAATCAATTGAATATCTGTTGTATATAGGAAAGTACCTAATACATATAAGAAAAGGATATAGTTTGACGCTATTCCATAACAAAGTTTATTCAACAAAAAATTCATTTTCAAGTAAAACAATACCAATTTTTATATCATCAAATAGCTGTAAACATACAATTGTTTAAATTAAATTACTTATAATAGCTCAAGAAAGTATTTGAACCATAGTGTGCCAAATGACGAAAAAGTTTTATAAGTTTTGACAGTTTTTATTATTTTTATTATTATATATTGATTTTCAAAGATTAATTTGGTCGAGTTGTAATATACTAGTACATATACATAGCTACACACACACACACGTGTGTGTGTGTGTGTGTATATATATATATACACATATACATAGCTGATGTCAAATATTTTTAGCTACATTACCAACGAATTTCCTGTCAAACTCCAATATAATCTAACTGCTGCCATAACGCATCCTTACGTCATTCAGATTGCCTTGAGCAACAGTTATGATATTAAACCTCAAATGTAATAGTTTGGATCATTCTCAGAAATCCATAGAATCCACATTCATCAGTCGCAGAGGACAAAGAATGGCAATATTAAACATCAAATATATATATATATATATCACTTGTATATATATATATCACATGGTATATATATATATATATATATATATATATCACTTGTATATATATATATCACATGGTGTGTATATATATATATATATATATATATATATATATATATATACCATGAATATTCGTCTCTTTAACCGGAATAATTAAATGAATGGTTTATCCTTGAGATCAGTAAGATTTTACTGAAACTCATAAACTGAGATCCAGCAGTGCGGATCTGTTTGTCGAGTCCGATGAATCTATAACAAGCTATGACGTTAGATGGAGGCTTTTCTTTTCGTGTTGTATCGGCTAGACACAACAGAGAGAAAGAAAGAGAGAGAGAGAGAGAGAGAGAGAGAACCACTAGTCGAGACAGATTTTGCGATCGATTCGAATTACTCATTCGTGCTGTTGCACGACTCAACGCCTAATTCAACCCCATCATCTGGAACTCCTCACCCCTGGACCACGATTCTCTCTTCTTCTCTCTTCTCACCCTTCATCGGTGTTTCGCGCACCCCTTCGTTGATGCAAGAAACTACTGCTGGGTTTTCGAGAGCATATTATGCAGATATGACAAATACGGCTGCTACGTCTCCCTACATGGCGATTACACATTTGATGCCCCTAGTTTTCAACGCAGCTGTTGCATGGCTGGTTTCCCGAGCATTGCCATAATCCTTCCGTGGATTTACATAGTAGCTCCAGCGAGTTTCTGATTATTGAATTTTTAATCGCAATGCTTGCTAATCGTTTAATTGTATCTGTCTGAAGAAGATGAAACGTTAAGATGGAAGTTAATTTAATTGAAAAGTTAAATGTTTGCAGATTCTTTGGTGATATTTTAATTTAATTATAATTTTATTGAAATTTGAAAGTATTTATTAGTACTTTAGTAATCATAGAGTATTGTAAAGGAGATATTTTGAAAGAAAGAGCTTGAAACATCTTAATGGATCAATCCTCCATATGTTCGCAAAGCTTCGTTCTTCCATAATAGAAACTCAAAATATGAGATTAGAATTTCCTGAAGTTTCCAGAATTATTTTGAAGATTTATCTAACGCTCAAAGTTCCTTCGACGTTATAAATTTTTAACGGCAAATTAACAAACAGTGGCGATTGTTTCTCCGGCGGTGACAGGTTCGAACATATATTAATTAACACCTTCTATACTATCAATGCCAGTTTACTTTCAAATATTACACATTTGTTATAAACAAATTTTTATAATTTTTAAATTTTAGAGTTCAATATCTTTATATTAAAAATAATTTCATATAAATTACTTTTGTCAAAAACACATGCTAGGACATCATTAGTAAAATTATAAAATTTAAATCTTACAAATATACAAAACAATTTCTCAGCTTTTAAAGTTTCAGAATTATAAATTGGAAACTTTCAGATGTTCTGTCATATTAAAAAATAATTTCCAAGTCGCTTCTGTCAAAAGTGTTATGGAATACGAATACTATTAACTAAAGATTAAAAAACATACTGTTGAGTATACGTGGATGATACTTATACGCAATGGTGATGCTCCTGTGAAAAATATCATGCGTGTTCTTCCGCCCACGCATCGCCCTAACGCGACAACTACAAGCTTCAGAATTGGGTTAATGAAATCGTAGAAGCCGGAAGGTTCGACAGTTCGCCTTGTGCTGATTATGTCAACATTTCCTTTAAAAAAAGCATCCGAACTAATTTCGAAATATCTCATATTTTCTACCATATTTTTTATATTTGAACATTTTTTTTCTTATACTTTATATATTTATAAAGTATATTGAAGAAGTTTGGAAAAATCTAAAATTATGTATGCCGTATGTATAAATACATACGTAAATCGAAGTGTGGAATAGAATACAATGAAAATTCGGAATTGCATTCACAGTGAATAATATAACTCTATTGTAACAAAGTTGAATCCTCGCTGAATGCAGGAGTATTCAGATTCCCAGTGAAAAAGTCATTTTCCTAGCTGGCGTTCTTACACTGCTAAGACGTGCCATTACGAGATTGGACAACCGACAGACAGGGATGAATATGAATATCTATTGCGTGCTCCCTTGCAAAGATAATGGCTCGAACGGAGAGCACGGGTAAACGGCGGTTTCCTGTTCAAGACAGGAAGTCGCTTTCTTTTACGATCCTCGAAAATCGTCGATAAGGAATGCGACGATTCTTCATAAATATTTCTGTAATTATTCATCGATATCAATCGATATTTCGAATCTCCTTTCAATACATTCTTTTCTTTCTTTAGATTTTCAGGTGCCAAAAACTTTGAGCAAAAAGATCAAAGGTGCCAAAAACAGCATTAGAATATTACATAACTCTATCAATATTAGAGAAGATTTTTATGTACAAAATATAATGCAATTTTGTTGGAGAGCTACTAAAAATATTTTTTTAAATATCAAGAAACAAAATATAGAATTTTTTTTAAAAAAACATTGTATTTTTCAATTGTCCATGGTATAATAGAATTTTTATATAGAAATTTAAATTAATTTTTGGAAACTTAGTGTCTCGTTGAAAAAAATTTTAAAGGAAAAGTGGCAACTCAATTAAGGAAACAATGCGAGAATTTTATCTAAAATTGTTAAAAATTCAACGTCTTAAAAGTTTGAAGCTTCTGCCATCCTCACAAAAGCGTTCTCTTCAAAGTACAACAAATTCTGAAGAAAAGAACACGGGGAGGCAATTTTCCGCGATAAAGAATAGTTACATTCTATTGATTCATTCCAATTGAATTCTATAAGCAAAAGAAATTTATATTTTTATTAATCTAACTAGAGAAATAAAAATGAGATTTGCAATTTTATACAAAATTAAAATTTTATTCCAAGATCTTAAAAGATAATGCTTGCAAAATTATCACTTACTTCATTTTCAGAATTAATCAGTACGTGACCAATTGAGTCGTTCATACTATATTAATGATATTTATTAAATTACCTTTTGACATTGGTAATGCAGTACTATTGCTAGTACTTTAGTCTCGGTAATATTAAGAGACAGAAGTTCCACAGGGACGAACGCGTTAATTATGGTAGCATCAAACGTAAGGCTAGATTTCAAGGTGCACGGAGCGAACGTTGACGTAATCAACAACCTGTTCTTAATGACGTAAGAAACAAGTCGTACGAAGGACACGTAGACATCGTAACCCGAGAAATGTATCCATTTCTGAAAAATTTTCGCTCTTCCAGTTGGAATGAGAAATTAGATAATAATAAAATGACAACTTTTCATCGAAAAGTTTAATCTATGATATTTGTAAGTTATGTATATGATTTGTACTTATATGTTGTTATACAATTTATAGTGTCTTTTGTTTTTATATTTTTGACAGAATAGAAGAGGAAATTAGTGCAAATGAAGAATGTTATGTGCACCAAATATGACGTAAACAATTTCAAATTATGATACACAGTTTTTCTTAAGGAGTTTTTTAAATAATACGAAACTCGTCACGTGTGTAAATTGTTCACGCTGTAATTTCCATCGGTCATTCTTTTCCATTGCAAATGTATTCACCTCCGGTTATATATAGTCGCGTGCGAATGTTGCCTTTTAAACCGGCATGATTGGTTTTAATGCTTTGCTAGTCCGCATTACGGAGAACGGAAGTGATGATCATGATTATGTGTGTGCAACAAATATAGCGTGATTGAATATCATACTTCGAACAATATCACATTAGACGTAATATTAGAAAAAAAGATAAAAAATCTCTTATTCATAATTTTCAATCGTTACATTCATAAATTTGGGATAAATGAAGCCAGTTAATTGCTGAGAAATTGTAATTACGAAGTTATTAACTTTCTCTATGTGTTATACTTGTAAAAAGTTCACTGAAAACTTTTCATTTGTAGAAATTGGATGTGCCATGTGGGTTTGTTACTCAGAAAGGATGTATTCGCAATCGAACGAACGAACGGTAATTATAATTTTCATCAGGAACACCAAAACGCGGCGGTGTACAAGCAATTTATACAACTATCGCAAATCTGGGCTCGACAGCCAACAAATTTCACGTCACCTGACGCGCAGATGATGATTCAGCCGCGGCATTTGAAAACACACGAATACGCGAAGAGAAGTGGTTTATAGCTGAAGAAAAAAATCCGAGGTTTCCGTGACCTGTCGTTAACCCAGTTAGAGTTGCCATTCTAGTACACGCACTCGTTACAGGCTCCGCCATATTTATTCCATACTTGAAAGCTGATTGCAAGATAATCGAAATGCGGCTCCACCGCCGTGGAATTACGATCAACACAAAGTGGAGCACCCGGAGGACAAGACCAAATAGAGAGACAGACACTTGCCGCTTTAATCGGCGAAGACAATCCGAGAATATTCAGCCTTTGTAGGCGGAATTAAAGTTAAAGATTTCTTCGAATTAATTGAATAGACAAGTAGATTTTCTTAGTTGGTTGTCTGCGAAGATTTGGAAATTAAGTGCTATGTGAAGAGAAGGAAGCTTGAGATTTAAATAAGTAAGACGTTTAAGACCTGTGATTATTTGATTGTTTAATGTCAATTTTTCTTCATTGCTAAAATAAGAAATCGATCTTATTATTATTTTAGGAATAATGAATTTTGAATTCCATATTACACTTTGATATGCATTTCTGTCAAACACAACAGTTACATACTTCATTGGAAGAAGAACTTATTTACCCAGGGAAAGTACAATGACGTTCTAGCATGCAAGAAGAACAGGAATAGAAAATAGAGCCTTTCGCTTCACACGGCTTAATAATCGAGCTGTCAGATGTAAAAGTGAATTCCGTCCGATAAAACTGTGCGACAGTCGTGCTAGTTCGTGCAATAATTCGTCTCCTCTATGAATTGTCTAATGACCTGCTCGATAATGTTCAAATTATTCATTCTTCTCGAACGTTTTATATCTCGCCCTCTTCTTCGAAGAAGATATTTTTACAAATTTCTTCTTTCTCATCGATGAATTATTAATCTCTCAAGATTCTGTAATATAAATTTCTTAAATTTCTACGCGCATTATAACAATATATATATTAGAATAATTTTAGTATCAATTTCTATTAGAGATATTTCGATTGTTAAAATAAACTTTACTATTGTATATTTACATAAACATATATAGGTCCTGAAATACACCGGTATTGTCGATCGATGACACGAGCGTTATCTCGTTCATGAACGTTATAATATATCAGTTTATTGCTAAACAATATTGATTCGTCTGATAAAGAAAGCATCGTACAAATTGAACTTGTGTACCCTAATATTAATCACGAGAATCTATTGTTCTGTTAACGCAATCATATAAATTTTCGTAATCACTTTGTACCAATTGCTTTCTATATGAAAATTACAGAGAAAAGCATGACAAGCCAAAGTGTATTACAATTCTTCTGAATGCTTATCACAGTTCTATCCTAATTTTCAATATATAAAAATTTTATCAACGTTCGATACTATTTGCATCGGTTACTATAAACTAATACGTTCGCTAATCCGTTCGGTCTCTGACTTCCGGATTTTCTGGGTCATATGAGGTGAGTCAACTAATATGCTCTTATGAATCAATATTCTAGATACTGAACACCAGAAATATGTTTTATGTCTTGAAAATCAATTTCTGAATGAGTTAGATCTTGTTAACTTAACATTGATCGCAGATTTACCGCGTTGCAAATTTAAAACGCGAGAAGTTAAGTTAAATTAATAGGATTTTAAATTAAATGTAAAAGGGAAATAAATCAAAGAGAGAAAAATTCGGTCTTTAGTGTTAAAAGATCTTTATTTCACTAATAAAATAATTACAGGCCAACAAAGTAGTAACAATAAAAGTAAATCGATAATCACGATGATACCGCGATCGCTTGGAATATACAAGTATACTACAGTAATTGTAACTCTTGACTTGAGTTATGTGGGAAACGCAATCAACTGCACACTGACCGACGTGGACTATTTAACGCACTAGACCTTCAGGGAACTGAGAGCTTAACCCAGTCAAAGTCAGTTCTTTTATACTATGGGTCTATGCATGTCCTTTTTCCTCAAGAGATTGGAAAGCGGACATTGTCTATAGTCAGGCCCATGTGAGGCTATTTGACAATTACCACATGGCCCTGCCGATACTACGAACTTGGGTCCACGTCGTGGGGTGCTTCTTGCAGTCTGGACTGTGTCCCCTACACGGTCTATGAAGAAGATATAGAATTGGAAAATTATTAAAATCATTTTCAAAATTACCTGCTCCAAGCAACAAGTCCACCTTGTTACCAAAAATTGGACACTTTGAAAATTAAAGAAGAGAAGGGATCATATAATTGAAGCTATGTAACTATTGCGGTAATTCTTGTTTCCTTCTCGAAGGCATTAAGACGGTTGCTAACCGGTGGTAACATCCGAGGGAGGAGAATGATTGAACGAAACGAACGGACGTTTAATTATGAAGAACCACGTAGGAGAACGAATGAGAACGAGCTAGGTGACGAGGTATGTCGTCATCGTCTGATTCCTTTACGACGATGACGCATGACATTGTCCTGTAATCAGAAAATCACTCTGATAATGCTACTTACACAGAGTGATTTTTAAATGTCCGTTCTTTGGATGATGAATCTGTACAATAAAATAAGTATATCAGTGTTATCTACATGGAATAGAAGATACACACACACACACACACACACACACACACACACACACACACACACACACACACACACACACACACACACACACAGAGTTATTACAATACATCTTATTTGATAAGTATATGATAGAAATATGATTTTGGAAACAACTGAAACATGGTCTCAGAAATAAATGAATGCAATGTGGAGCACAAGATGAGATCTTCCTCTCAATGACATTATCTCTTGTAAAGTACGACGAAAATAAGGAAGTCGCGATTATGAGACGTTTGTACTCGTGAAAATTGGGAATTACGCGAGAACATCAGTCGAGAAAAGTAGGTTATAGCTTTTTAGCTATAGTAGAAGTAGGAATAGTAGAAAACTTATTATTAGGAGAAAGTAAAAATGTAATAAACCTTTTTAAGTGTACGTTTGAAGAGATATGAATTGCGATAGTATTTTCTTTTATCAATGAGAATCTTGGAAGTACAATTGTCTTTTCCTTTTATTTCTCGTTCATAACTCATAACTTATGAACGACGAGTCTTGGTTTCTACAGCGGTTTCTTTGATCGTGTTCGTGCTTCGAGAAAAGGTCATACGATCGAACGATCGGTTATTTGTATGTACGTCTTGTATCACAATCCTCTAGCCCTTATCATTTTTGAAATCGAAATATAATTGGCGAATTCATGAACGCATCCGGAGGAGTTCGTCAGAATGAAAATAAATAACTGTTATTGAATCATCGTTTAAAGAAAAATCTGAATGCGAAAGGGAAAAAACGATTTTCGAGTTGAACGAATGACGTAAAATAATTATAACGGTGATTTGTTTGTTGAGATGAAAGTGAATACAAATTTGAAGAGGATTCTTCAAATAATTTTTATTGATATTTATTTATTCATGGTAAATGTTTCATTTGATTTGTTCATTCACAATTTCTTTAATATTCTGATTTCAGCATCTAAGGTATTACAAGGTAGAACACCGGAAATCGACCGTTCTAACGAATGACATCCGCCACAACTCGATGTAGTGAGTTCAGTTTGACTCTCGTTCACTAGATCCACGATGATTTGTGTAATTACACATTTTCGACGGAGGAGACGGAAAATTAAAGAAACAAATCGTAAAGTTTTTATTTCATTTCCGTTCAGAATTGATCGTTGCTTCTTGAAAATCTGTAGAAAACTGTACACTTAAGATTCTAGATCTTTTTAGTAGATTTTAGAACTTTTTAATTTATTAAATAAATTGTTCGAAATTGTAATCGTTATATGCTTTTCTAATGAACAAAAAATATCAAACATAATGCTTAAACTAACAATAAAACAAAATCTCTTCTTCTTCAATTTTATGCCATGGAAGGAGTAAAACTGTGTACACAAAGTCAGTCTTTTCAAATTCGTTATGGAAATAAGAGCATGATATAGGGTTTTGCTGTTCAGTTTTTTGTAAATTTTTTCTAGTAAAAAGTTCATTTTATTAAAACCAGTCTTTTTTCATTTAGACATACGTAAAAGTGGATTAAAAAATGGAAATTAAAGGAGGACCGTTGGCATAATAGACGACCTTAGGTCGTCAATCTTTTCTGAATCATTTGTACCTGCTTTTAGAAGAAACTTTGTAATATATACAACATGTCGATCACAGCCTCCACGGAAAGAATGGACACAGCCAAGGACCTGCCCAAGAAAAAATTTATTAACATCAATCTTCTTTCGTTGAAACTTCTGTTATTCCTCTTTTTTGGAGGTAAATTTCTAATTGAGCAGCTTTTGTGAAAAAGAGCAAAATAGATTGATTATTATAAAAATTTGATTTATTTCATGATCAATATACATTTGTCACCAATATTATAATAATTTATAATTATTTTTTTTTAGGAATGGGATGTCTCTTCCCTTTTCTTCCTTTACACATGACTGAAAAGGGATTGAGCATCGACCAAATCCGAATGATCTCAATAATTTCACCAGCAGTCGCGATCCTGGGACCTTTAATCGCTGCTCCAATCGCGGATAAGTTAGCAACTCATCAAGGAAGAAATGACAAATCCTCAACTGGTCGTTACCTCAGAGTGATGATTGCCATTGCCTGTTTTTTATCTGCTATTTTCTATGCTTTTCTTTTATTGATTCCAACGGTTGATCATATTGAACCTTTAAGAGAAAGAAGACCCGACCTAAAGTTCAACTGCGATCATGCAGGAGCGGTGGTGTTGCAAGAAAGATGCAAAGATCATATTTCTTGCCACAAATGGTCCGACGAAACCAGAGTTGGCCCATTGCTTCTGGAAGGATGTAATTATACTTGTGACCCTATAGGGTTGAAACGATGGCATTCCGACGATAACGATGGTTCCACTACTTCTGGAACGACCGATTCTGATATTCTAGACGGCAGTGGCGAAACGACAGTGATTCCTCTTGAGAGTGAAATATATGCCCAGGTGAATATTCAGGTAAAAAGTTGAATCAAATATAACGTTGAAATCCAATTGAAGTAGGAAAGCACGATAAGTTTTATCACACATGGAAATAATATTTTAATATCTTTCAGTGTATGAAAATCATGTGATTTATTGTACTCATCTCTCGTAATCTTCAATTGTATAAAAATAAAATAATTTAAATTAATGGAATATGTTGCAGGAGCAAGAGGAAATTAAAAAAACGCGAAAATTCGCCATGCCTGAAAGTGAACCACCGCATTTATGTTTTAAAGAAGGTGACAATATTGTCTGTCATGTTTACACCAAGTACACAGGCATCCTGGCTACGAATGCTACTCTGAAACAAGCCTTGAACAATGAAAGTGATCAGGATTGGTGTGCATATCCTCTGGCTGAGTACTTCACTTGTCGTATTCCTCTCGAACTTGAAATGGCAGAAGCTTATCAAAGTTGTTCCATTAAATGTGACCTGGTTGATCCATATACTCTTCCAGGTAATATTAATAGATGAAAATTGAGCAGCAATTTGTTTCATTTACTTAATGCAATGATGAATTTGAATGTTTTAGTTTAAAGTATCTTTAAATGTATTAACATTCACAATTTAAATATTAATTCAATATCATCGTATTCCACGACAATTTTATTTCTAGATAGCGTCCTTGTAGAAAGCCAATGTCAACAGACAGAAGACGGGACTCATTTAGTATTCTGGACATACTTAGCCATTCGATCGGTAGCTGATATTTTCCCAACAACAGCCGTGGCTCTGATCGATGCAGCAGTCGTAATAGCCACTAGGGAAACATCTTGTGGACGCGGAGATGTAGGACGTCAATTAGCCTTCGGTTCGCTTGGCTTTGCCATTTTTGGTCCCCTAACCGGCTATTTGTGCACTATTATAGAAAATTTGAACTCTTTGTATTATCTGCCAATCGGTATACACACGATAATGATGCTTTTGGCAGCCCTCGTAGCTCTTTGTGCCAACGGAATGCCACTCAGTCCACCAGAATGGTGGTGGCACACTAGAAGCGGCATGTTGGCACTTCCTATGAGTGCCATCAAGAGATATGGCAGTGAAACTGCAGCTTTAGTAATTGTACTGATCATTATGGGAACCTTCTGGAGCGCTATGGATAGTTATCTACCTTTGTAAGAATCTTTTTTGTTCAGTTAGGCTGAAGAATTACAATGACTCAAAATAATCAAATGTTTGATTCATAAATTCTTATGACTACAGTAGCTCATGAAAGTGTTTACTATATTTATTACAATTACAATATAATACAATACAAATTCTATACTTTTATACTTACATTTTTGTACTTTTTAAAAAATTTAATGGTAGGTGTAATTAGGATCATAAGATGTATTCTATTGTTTAGACATTTACAAAAGTTAGGAGGTGACGAATTTCCCATTGGTGTGGCCATGACTGTCGGAGCAGTTCCAGCATTTCTATTCCTTTGGAAGTCTGAGCATTTAGTTGATTACTGTGGTCATAGTAATCTTCTCATCACTGCCTTTACCGTGTATATTATTAGGTAGGTAAGTTTTTGTATTATAAACTATGATTTCTTTTTTTCATTTATATATCTTTTAAAATTGACATTTGCAGGTTTACTGGTCTAAGTCTTGTAGCAGAACCTTGGTGGTCCCTAATTTCCGAAGCCCTCGAAGTTTTTACGCTAGGAATCATGTGGGTTACTGCCATTCTTTACCTAAGACATCTCGTCCCTCGTCATTTAACTGTGACTGCTCAAGCATTACCTGTGATCGCGCATTTCTGCGTTGGTATGCATCCTGAGTACAATTTTAAACTTAATCGTAATGCAAGCAATAGTCTTATAAATCAATAATCAAATTTGATTCAGGTCGATGCGTTGGAGCTGTGATCGGTGCTTATATCAACGTCAATGGTTCTGACATCGTTGACTCGTTAAGATTTCTTTATCGTTGTATGGCTGTTGCTGCCGCGGCTGTTGCCGCTTTATATTTTGTTTTATATCACGGGATATTGAAACCGCGATGCCATGCACATACCATACAAAGTCCACGACAGCCTCCTACTGTTGTACAGGGTAAGTAATTTTGATGATTTATAAGTATGTATAAATAATTTCAATTAATTCTCAATAAATAATTTTATATAAATGTTAGTGCCAAACTTTAGAAATATTCAATAGTTTTATTAAAATAAGTAATAATAATTTTTATTCAATGCTAATAATTGATTGTATTAACTAACCATTTCATTTATTATACAAGCTGCTATTAAGGAATATGAATTAAGTAAGTGACTTTCTAATAATTTATTAATTCTAAAATATCATTACATTATATTGCATTTTCATTGTCTCATGATTTATTTATTAATATCACTCCTTTTATTATTCTTTTCTATATGTAGCGATGAATGGAAATGGAAATTATACACCGCTCAGGGTCTATCATAATGGCATGGGCAGAAAAGGTCAATTCCGCTATTGAGAAGTAAAAAAAAAGAAGAAAAAAAGAGTGTTTAACACTATAAATGTCATGTTACGGTGCTAGTGATTAGACTGTCGTTGTTATTGCAATTAAAAAGAAAAAATCGTCATTGTTATACGACATATGTATAAAAAGTACGTTTATCACTGTGCGGCCTCTACTAGCATTTTTTTACATTTTGTCTAAACTTGTGACAAAATTATCAACTTTTTGATACTGTCATTAATTTCCTTTTATACAAACAATTTCTAAAAATTAATTTTTGCTCAAGTGTACTTCAAAATGTCGAAGCGAGATTTTACATCTGTTAGTACCAAAATGAGATTACAGTACCAGAAAGTAGGACTTAAATTACGAGAGGTATTTTTCAAAATTATTTTCCCAATTTTTACCTATTTATAGTCGTAAATAATTACAATTTCGTAAATTACTGTTTTCTTTATGAAATTACTTTTTATTTAAAAAATTAAGTTTTAATGTTTATTTTCTTTTTGTTAATATAAAGAACACTTTTGAGTACTTGTACCTAAAGTACCAATGAATAATATTACTGAATCTTACTACTCTAAATGTAAAATTTGTAATGCTTTTTTATCCTTCCAATCTTTGTACTCTTTATAGATATTATAAGCGATATGTTAATATCATGAAAAAGCTACGAACTCGTTTCCTAATTCTGTTGCGTTTAAATTTCTTTGTATACTCAACTGCGGTCACGTTACGTGATGTATTTTTAAGAAAAAATTTCTACAGACTTGTATGTATCTACTGAAAAATATTTGCCTCTCTGTGTGTAGGATATAATAATTTTAATTGAAAAAATGAAAGAAAGTAATATATTGATTTTTGGGGTCGATACATGTATACACAGAAGACAAAAAAATAAATGAAATTAAGAAAAATGCAAGTCTTTGAATTCAAAATGTGGTTAAAATTAAAAAAGGAGACCAAAATTTCGTATTTATTTCAAAAAATGCCTTTGTTCTACTAAATTTTTTTTTTCAATAGAAAATAAACAGAATGAAAAAAACACTTTCTTACAGAATTTATGAAGAGATAGCCCCGTTTAATTGTTTGTAAGAAATTTATTTTTCAGATCCACTTTTACATAAAGGTAATAGATGAATTTGCTATAGATTGAATTGTCAATTTTTAACATGACACTACAAATATAATATACGTTAGGACATATAAAACACGATCAACATTTTTGTGGCCTTCTTTTCTGCCATTTTTAGGCTTACAATCATTGTACATTTAATACTTATGCAAATATAATTTATTGTTAGATATCTATATGAGATACAGTACATCTGTCAATCAAATATCAAAAGTATACATAAATGCAGCAAAAGTGTCATCCGAGAAACTCTTACAGTTTACAATCTTACTCAATATTTTGAAAACGATAAAAATTATAATAAAATTTGTGTAAAAAATGTTTTCCTTCAATAATTATCAACAAAATTATTCGAATTTTTTACACGTTTTCTTTGTACAAAACAAATTATAACAACCTCTTATTTATCTAAAAATGAATAATTTTATTATTTTCATTCTATTAACCGACATTATTTACGTAACGTGAAGTATTTAATAAATTAATGAAATAATTTTCAAATTTCCACGAAAAATATATATCTAGAGATACTTTTAAAGATATTGAATTATTAATTCAAAATTTTTTAATCGTTATATATATGAGAATTCCTATAGTAAATTTGAAATGTTAATAATGAAATTTTTATGAAAAAATAAAATATATCTCTAGTAGTGAAATATTAATAATGAAATTTTTATGAAAGAATAAAATATATCACTAGTAGTGAAATATTAATAATGAAATTTTTATGAAAAAATAAAATATACCATTACATGTCAAAAAACTTCAAAGACGAAAAAAGTGAAGAGATACATTATAAAATATAAAATAAAGTCATAAAATACAAAGTTTCCCATGATATTATTTCCAATATTTATATAAGTTTCCAAAGCAATATTTACACAATTGATTAAATATAAATAATAATTTCGATTAAAATACTAATAGAACTCATGAAAATTGTTGAATAACTACTTTTTAATTAATCATCAATAATAGTACAGTCATCGCTGCTTTCAGATTCCATAACGTTGGTTTTGCTTAAATCTTTTTCTTTATTTTTTGATACATTTCCTATACCAACATTACCAGTAGTAGAAAAGTGCCTTCTTTGCATTTTAGTTTCTTCTTCCGATTTATTATTAATAAATTCATTTGCGGCAGTCTTTTTATTTAAATCGTTATTTGTGTTACTAACCATTTTCACAAGATTATCGACAGTCTTGCAGGTAATTGAGTGTTCACTTGATGGTTCATATGACTTTAGATCACTGTCCTTTTTAACAGAAATGCTTGAAACATTACTGCTTGAAGCACTGTTTGAAGATTTATCCATAGTTTCTAGCATTTCAGAAATGAAAGGCGAATTAGCTTCTATCAGATCCTTCAGCGGTGTTTCATTTGGATCAGGTAACTGCTTTTCCATACTCAGTTTTTGCACAAATTGAATAAATTGATCTTCGAAATTTTCAAGTTGCTTATCAACCTTTTTAACAGGCAATACTGAAGCATCATCTTTTTTCTCCGATTGTTTACTACTTTTCAGCACAGAACGCCTTATATGCTTATCTTGCAATTTTACAGTATTTATTTGTACCGATTTATTTACCATCAAAATAGACCGATCGCCCACGGCTCGCTCTATGCTATGCTTCTTTTTAAAGAAATTTATTCCATCGACTACGTTCGTTTCATCAATCAGTTCAGATGGACTCATAATACTGTTCTCTATTTCTTCGCTAATTTCTTCGGACTCTGTATCGGATTCATTGGTACAAGTCATATCGAGCGGTATTTCTACGCGATTCTCTTTTTTGCGAGTATTATTTTTATCTACAGACGGAATAGCTCCTATTTTTATTTGATATCTTTTCCATCTATTATATTCACGTATTATCCTATCATTGATACATGCTAACTGAGTCACAGTATTGCGTATATCACAATGAAACTGTTTGATTAGAAGATGAGCATCGGTCGACTTGTAGTTTTTAAATTCATCTCGTTTAGTTGTATCATACAGATCTTGGAACTTGATCTTCAGATTATTTAGAATATTATTAATCTCTTTACCATGAGGAAGTAACCTTTGGTTCAATGTTTTTATATTGTGCCTCTCCTGTGTATTATAGCTATTTTTTGAACTTACGAGAGCAACAGGTACTGCTTTGCCATTAGAGCTGTTAGTAAGTCGTGGAACTTGCGACGAACCGACAACCGCTACATCTTCAGTATCATTTTCAATTTCTATAATATTCATGTTTGTACGCGGCATTTGCGACTCAAGTAAAGAAAAACATGGTCGATGTATTATATTAACATTGTGATTAGGTATGCTAACCATTGGAGTTGGTACAGAATGTAATGTTTGATATAAATTCGCTTGATTTATCTGATTTATGGAACTAGACGATACATAATGAAGAGGTGCTGCAGGTTGCAAAAAATTAGAATTTGCAATAACGTTCACAACAGCCGTGTTATACATTGTCGGTTGTTGAGTAATGGAGGGACTCTCTTTATGATGATTCGGATTTACTTCAAGTTGAGAAATGATCGTACCGTCTTCACTAACGGTGGCATTTTCACATTCAACCATTGTTTGCTCGCATGAGAATAAAGATGGTAATATTTCACAATTATCCATCGAAATGTCATCTGATACTTCATATTTATCATTACTACCATTGGAAAATCCTACTTTACCACGACCCTTTTTTTTACGTTTGGAAACAGGACTTGATACTATTTGCTTGGGCATGTAAGTTTCATCGTCTTCTTCTGAATTTGAACCATTTTTTCGGCGCTTTCTTTTTCTCCTTCGCAGACAGCATTTTGATTCGTCAATGTTCATTCTATCATCTATTTCCTCTTGAGACAACTTACCATTATTTTGAAATATTCTACAAAGATTTAAAAAAATCAAGCAATTAAACTGAAGAGTAATTATTTCAGTAATTGGTATTTACCTATTCATGGTTTGAATATGCTTAAGTAAAGCCCAACAAGTTCCTCTTGCATTATATAGATCTCTAGGATCACAGACAAAACATTTCCACCTCTCATCAGCTTCAATTTTTTTTCTTAATATAGGATCAAAATTTCTTTTAATACATTTGTAACAAAATGTATTACTACAAAAGGAACAACAGTATAAGTTACCACCATTTGCACACCATCTACAAAACATATCTGTCGCATCATCACCTGTAAAATTTGATTTAAAAAATATGAAATTTAATTGAACTTTTTAAATACAGATACCAATAATATGTACCTTGTTCAAAGGTACCATCCCCATAGAAATCTCTGCATTTTGCACACAACAATGTACGTAATACGGGATGTTCAAACATGTTATGAGCATTTGCTGGTGCAGAACCAATGTGTATATCACATGCAGTGCAATGTAATCTTTGAAATCGTATAGATGAGATGTCTGCAACAAAACATCAATGTTAAACTACAATAATGATTTTTTAAAAATCTATTCTCATAACTTAACAATCTTATTATCTTATATATTCATTGTCTTTGTTGCATTAAGTACAACTTAAAAAATAAAGAATGATACGTATATCTTAATACATCAATATTATACATTTCCTTACCAAAAATTCTGCGAAATAATGAATTATAGAAAATATATCTTGAAATCTAATTTTTATTGTAATCTAATTTACTTGTAGATTTTCCAATAAATCTACATAACATTCTCTACATCATAAAAGAAACATGACAATAATATACTGTGTTGTATAATGTTGAGAATGAATTTGTTAGAAAAAAATTAACAGACAATAAAAATTAATTAAGTAAATGTAAGTTTACCATTGCCAAGCATAAGCTTATAATGATTGCTCTCTTCTTGAGAAATAGGTATTGAAACATTCGTCGTGCCTGGAAGCAGTTCTGTGGGAGTTACTGTAATACAAAGTAGGTTAGACATTGTATTTCACGATAATTCGTAGGAAGACATTCCACGAAACTTTGAGACCTCACCATTTTCTTTACTGTCTGCTTCTTTCACTTCGTTCACTTGTACTTCGAGCATAGTTGAGATATCCATTCTTAAAGTTCTGCGAACGACTACGTTCAACGTTACGTTTCAAAACATAGACTATCGGGCCGCCATTTTCCTGCAAGCGCACCGGCCTGAAATTTCGCCATAGAATTATTCAAACATTAAAAAAAATACATACCTCGTTTAAAGGCATGAACAACTGTAAAATTCTAAAAAGACAGAGCACTTTTCTTAAAAGATTTCAGCAGAAAAGTCTGCCATTTTTTGTAAGTACTTCTTCTCGATAGTTATTGCACGTTACGATTGATTGCAATTTATATGTATTATAAACATACTATCACGATTGGTTATATAGAATTTTAAATGTTTAAAAGTGTAAATTAAAATAAATATCAAGGATGGTAAGATGCTACCAATTGGCATTCTCGAATCTTTTAATTTTGGCGCGATTTTTGCACGTTGAAGTCATATCAAGATTTCTGTAAAAAATTCATTAAAATATCTTTATACATATAGCCAAAGATTTTAAATGTAAGATTATATTTAAAAAATTAGAAAATAATTAGAAAAGACCTGCTAAGTTAAGTTTTTAAGGATTATTTGAATATTCCATTCGTCACGACCGGAAACTCACCCTTTTGTATATTGTTGCGACTGCAGGAATAAATTTATTTACAAATGGCGATTATTTTTCGGACTTAGTTATAGAGTGATTCAAACTGACTGAATATTCGCAAAAAATACAACAATGGCGGAAAATATAGGAGAATCCAGGAAAATCTCGCTACAAAAGTCTACGGAGAGATTAACGGAGGAAATTCAAAGTATGGCTAATTACAAAAATCTTTACACTGAAATTCAGGTATTCGCAAATTATACAATGTTCGAAGTACTCAAAAAATTAAAAGTAAATATAAACAATTTTCATTTTTTTTTTTTATTTAGAAACTTGTTGCCTCTACCGCGGTAAAAAGAGAAGATTTCAAAAATACACTACTGGAGGCGTTAAAAAGCAATGGCTTGGAAACAGAAATCAGAAATACTGTGTTTCATTGGGTCAGATCACAGGTACATGTACATTTTTATTAATTTTGACGCATTTACAAATTTTATAAGATATTTGTAACTCTTTCTTTTAATGAAATGCTCTTTAAGGGTTCTTTATCAGCTGTATCAGAAGCATCCACGGAGGAAGTAGATCTAACTTATTTGAAAAAGGCTCAAATTCAATGGGAACGTAGAATACAAAAATCGTTAAATTCAACATGTAACGAATTGAATGTGCCATTGGCACGCATTAGACCAAATGCAGATCGTGAAGAGCTTGCTGAAAAGTGGAACGAATTAAGCACCTATGATATCGGTGATCTTAATATCGATTCGTTGAATAAAAATTCTACTAAAAAGTGCTAAAGCAATTATTCTAATAAATTTGAACTTTGCTTTGTTTTTTAATATCTAGATTTATCACAATACAGACCTCTTTACGCTCCAAAAGACTTCTTGGACGTGCTATTTTCTATCCGAAATCCTTCCTTTAAAAAACAACCGTAAACACCGTTTTCTTTTTTTTTTTAATAAAAATTACATTGTCTTTTTGAATTTTCTAACAAAAATAATGATTTTTCAGAAATGAATTGAATTGGGAGTTTGGCCATATACAAATTCATGTAAAAACACTCACGCAATTGGTATATATTACATGTATCTAATTATATATATATATTTTGTGATAAATTATTATTTTTTCTTTAATAGAGACATTTGTACGTGGACCTAACAAAAGGTATGTCATTACTAGGTGTAAATCCAGACATGCCAAGTTCAGAAAATTTCACAAATCTAGAAGAAGAAAGGATTTACATTAGCGAGAAAGTACTGAAATCGAATCATGCCCCGATAGCGCAAGAATTCCTAAAGCGTGGAGCTCCTCGAGCTCTTCGCGGTCGCCTTTGGTCCCTTGTATTGGGATCCACAGTAAAACAGAATGTAAAAATATTATTTTAAAGTCAAAAATAGAAATTATTGCAATCTGAATGTTTTTTAGGATCTGGAATATTACGAAGAATTAAAAAATATGGTATTACAGTATGATATTGTTATAGATAAACTGATAATAAAGGTAATTAAGTTTTAAGTCTTTTTATATAATTTTTCAATTTCTATTCGATTATTCTTTTCAAATTTTATTTTCAATTATCTCTATTTTAGGATGTGCAGCTAACAGCACGAAACGACGATCAATATTTTGTATTCGAGGATGTTTTATATAAAACAATGCTGTGTTTTTCTCGTGATTCGGAAATATTAGCCCCAGTTACAACTGATAGAAGTGCTGGAGGTCAAGTAATACATGCTGTTTTACAAGGGAAGCCAGCCACTTTGGAAAATACTCTAGTCTTTCCACCAAGTGGTGTGATTCCATTTCATGGATTCACGATGTATGGTATAAAATATAGAACATTATTCTAAATCAATATTAAAAAATCTGTAAAAGTCCATAGAAACGTAAGAAATTTAATTAAGAGAGAGAGAGAGAAATATTACAAAAATATTATTAAAATTTTATGAAAATATTATTAAAATGCATATGATTTTTTAGCTACACCATTTTGTTACCTATACGATGATCCGTGCGCAATGTATTATACATTTCGAGCATTTTATTTACGATATTGGTTCCGCTTACACACTGTTTCTAGTCACGAACAAGGTATTGTAGCATTATGTCTGCTTTTTGAGAGGTTACTACAATGCCACGAACCACTGCTTTGGATTCATTGTAGAAACATTCATATACAACCGTAAGTTCAATTTATTTTGTACATTTGTACGTCACAAAACTAATTAATGTTTGTTTTTAGAGTGAAAATCGTTTTTAAGTGGATCATGAGAGGTTTCAGTGGCCATTTACCACCAGAACAATTGCTTTATCTCTGGGACTTAATTTTAGGATACGATTCGTTAGAAATTATACCCTTACTCGCAGTTACTATTCTGAGCTTTCGAAAAGAAAATTTAATGCAAGTCAATAACCAACAAAGCGTAGAGGTGGAAAAAAATTTCACACTAATTATTTATTTATTATTTTTTTACTAATATTATTTATTTACTAATTTATTTTTAGGCTGTCTTGGCAGATTTGTCCTCTTTGAAAGTTGTTCCATTATTGCAATTGGCTTTGTTAAGAGAATAATAGCAAGTGGCAAAAAGAAGACACGAGATCTTGATTTAAATATAAATTTAAAATTTAAGTACTTAGGAATAATTTCTCCTTTTGCGTTTGCGCAAAATGTACTGATATACACCTTTTCTCTCTTAATGATTTATGGATTGTTACTATAATAATTTAAACTATTTGACAATTTATTAAGTGAACGAAAATTCTAAACACTTCAGTAATTTGATAATTTAAAAAACGTATGAAATTCATATCATCGATTTCATCAGTATTTATAATCGTCGCCATTTCTTTCATGTATGGTTAGAATGACCAATATTCTCTATACTCGCAGCTGATTTCCGAACGTAACTGCAATATATATTGCGTATATACAGGGTGTCTTATATATACGAATGTACGTGTATTGAATAAAAATATTATACAAATATGATAAACGTTTTAATAGAATATAAAATTGTTAAAGTTTTCATTCAATAAGTATGTTTGTTTCTTTTTTAATTCGATTCAAATAATGGAAAAGCAATTTTATATAGCATTTCTCTTCTTTGGTTTACTATACATATATACATATTAGTATCTTTATATTAATATACCATTTATTAGTTCTCTTATTCTTTATATATTATTTATTAATTTTTTTATTAAAAAGATAACATTATAACATATTACTTTATGATCAACTATTTTAAAATATCTTCATGATATTGTTAGTATTGAAAATAATTATAAATAATTTGAATTGTTTAAGTTCCTGTCGATAGAAGTTTCTGTCAGCGTTCTACTCTTTCATTTTTTGTTTCCATATAACGTTTTATTTCTTGGGGACACATTGTATGATGCTACTTGTGATCGACAGAGATAGAAGAAGTCTTTTAGAGAGGGACTTTCCTGTTTCCGCCTGTCAGCCGTGGAGATCAGAGACGCCTACCTGCCATCGTCATTGTGTTTATAGTAGCTGGTTCTTTACTGAATTGAATTTTGTGCTAATATCCCGTGAAACGCGTGCGAAGCCACGCCGAACAGCCGCTTGTGAGTAGAATTATCGTTGAATTTAGTTTTTTTCCATTTTAGAAATTCCATTCGACTGTCATTGTTATTACTTGCGAAGTTGCGACGGACAAGGGTGGGGTGATTCTCACCCCCAAATTATTAGTCATGCACAGCTTTGTATTAGTGTCGAACCCTTCTTTAACATTATTTTCTATGCATCAGGAATAAATTAAATGAAAATCTAATGACGAACTTCGATGAAAAACTTTTTTAAATAAAAATATTCTTATTTATGGACTTATTACATTTTTTTTATTAAAGATAGTTATTAAATATTGCACGAATTAGAAAGATTTAAATGAGTTGTTTATGTGTAACATTATTTGTACCAGATTACATGGTTTAAGCAGAAGTTAATCCAGAAGTTATATAGTTAAAAACGTCAAAATGGCTTGGCGTTTTAAAGCATCTAAATATAAAAATGCAGCTCCAATTGTTCCTAAACCAGAGGCCTGCATTAGAGACATCTCAGTTGGCTCCTATCAAACTTATGGCAATAACATTGCAGCATCTGCTGCATTTATGGCATTTAATGTAGACCATAATGGTATATTTATATGTTTTAATATAAATTATACATTTTATTTTTTTTATATTATATTATATCTCTTGTTTTTTTTTTTTTTAAATTAGGATCTAATTTGGCTGTGTTACCATTAGAAGATTGTGGTAGAAAAAGTAAAACTATGCCTTTACTTCATGCTCATGCAGATACAGTAACAGATATGGACTTCTCTCCATTTCATGATGGTTTATTAGCCACTGGTTCACAAGATTGTCTTGTAAGTAGTCATAATGAATCAATATTTACAGAATACCTTTGTTTATGATTCGATTAATGTATTATAAACTATTATATACCTATTGTAGGTCAAGTTATGGCATATTCCAGAAGCTGGCTTAGAAGAACCCCTATGTAATCCTGAATGTATATTTTCCCATCGTCAAAGAAGAGTAGAAGTGGTGTGTTGGCACCCTTCAGCTGAACATCTTCTAACAACAGTATCATATACAAACCTATCTTTATGGGATGTGATTTCACAACAAGAACTATTTTGTAATTACAATATCATATTTTCTACTAAATGATACATTTTCCAATTTATTTAATATTGGTTTGTTATATTACAGCTAACAATGAACATACAGATGTCATTCAGTCTTTAAGTTGGAAACAAGATGGTGTGCTCCTAGCTACATCTTGCAAAGACAAACAAGTGAGAATTATAGATCCTCGTACTTCTACTTGCATTGTCAATTCTTGTTCCAGTCATCAAAGTATCAAGGATTCTAGATGCGTTTGGCTAAATAACAGTGATAGAATACTCACTACTGGGTTTGATGCAGCAAGATTAAGGCAGATTTATATAAGAGATCTGAGGCATCTAAATGAACCAGTAAAAATGTTGGAACTGGATTGTAGCACAGGGTAAGAATTCATTAATGGATAATCTATTAAATTGCTTTTAATCATAACTATAACATAAATCATATTCCATAGAATTTTAATGCCCCTGTTTGATCCTGATACAAACATGCTTTTCTTGGCTGGAAAAGGAGACACTACTATTATGTACATGGAAGTTATGGATAAGGATCCATTCCTAGTTGAAGGTATTCGTCATAGTGGGGAACAAACAAAAGGAGTATGTTTGGTACCAAAACGAGCATTAAACGTGATGCAAGCTGAAGTTAATAGATTACTGCAACTTACCTCCAATATGGTGATACCTATTATGTATCAAGTTCCACGAAAAGTAAATACATTATAATATAAAAATCTTATTTGTAATACATTTTTGAGAGATACAAATTGTTGAAATTTTTATTTTAGACATACAGAGATTTCCATGCAGATATATATCCAGATACAGTAGGATATCTTGCACAAAATAATGCAGCAGCCTGGATCAAAGGACATAATATACCTGTTCCCAAAATATCCTTAGATCCTGCTAAAAGAAATAAAGGAGAGGAACCCATTACTGTAAGTAGATGTTTCTATAGTTTTGAGACAGTTTTAGCTTAAAAGATATATAAAATATAGTAGAATTTTTCCTAGTGGACCTATAGAAAGAATATTGATTACTTTTGTAATAGCATTTTTCATTTTTTATGAATTTGTGATATTATTGAATTGCACGCTTGTCATCATCATTTCATTTCATTATGCATTTTACTATCGCCAGTCCTGAAACAAGTTTTTAAAGGAGTCTTTTTTTTTAACATTTTTTTTTTTAATGTATTGTGTGATATTTGAATGTATTTATAATTAATTTTTAATTATTATACAATATAGTACAAAATGAATAATAACAATGTATCGGGTAATGCAATTAAGCAATTTAAAATTAATAAAACAAAATAAAGATTAAAGTTGCATTTTCTGATACTTTGTTATTTGTGTAATGTTGTATATATTCATATATACATAAGAAAGTAATATAGAAGTAGAACATGATTTAAATATTTTTAATATTTGTGCTCTAAATTTATAATCTTTTTTTATGTATTTTATTTAAAAAAGAAATTTCGGTTGATAATTTACGTTTTATTTTGCATCATTTGATTTTATTTCCTTATGTTCTGTGTATATTTTTTCACATTTCAGATATCCAATGTATGTTTTATAGTTTATACATTAGCACCATTCAAAGTGTTATTCCTGGCACGTAATTTAAATGGCAATTGATGTTCTGTAGCTTATTCTATCAGCGTAAGTAATTCTAAGTATGCGCGGAACATAGCTATTCTTGTGTTCTTAGGCAAATGCTACACTCTTTTTTTGTACATATATTCTCAAATTTATTTTGCTGCATTTAGGTATAAAAAAAAGAGTAGGTTTCGTTTACTTGCATTGTCTTTTTATATTTTTTCTACAATTGCAAATACAAATGTACAGATAGTATGTATGTGTATGTAACAAGCTTGTAGAAATTCCATATATTATTGATGTAGAAAGAAAATCTTGAGAATGGATATCGGACTTCGCTAATTTTGTTCAGACAGTTTGCGTTATTAAGGAATTTACTCTCAGGTACATAAAGGAAACTTAGCAACGCTCAAAGAAAATGAACGAGAAATAAAAGTGGACCAGAAGCAATTGACGAAGCCTGTGACCGTCACTACGCCGAAAGCTTACAGGAAGACACAAGAAGTGATCGAGAAAGAGTTAATGCTTGAAAACGACATTGAGAAGTTAGAAGATACGAAGAAAATCGAAGTTGAGGATGACAAAAATAAGGTGCAGAACGGAGGGCAAGTGATTCCACCAAAGCCTCTCCCAAGGTCGTCGAGAACTAATAGCATTTCTGAGGATGAACCGAAGCCAGTCGCACGTCCTCGTACATCGTCGAGCATGGGTTCAGTAGTTACGTCTGTGAATCCTAATGCGATTGGGGGATACAAGGTTGTAATCTGGTTATAAAAGAAAATAATAATGTTATGAACAAAATTTTACTTAAAAAGATGTTCTACTTCTGTATGCTTGATGATATCGTATGTTCTTACATATCGTTTCATTTGTTTCATTACCGTCATAATCACCATAAATAATTTATTTAGATTTTTATTAAAATAAAAGAAAAAAATATAACATTTAATTTTCCTTTGTTTTTAGCCCCGACTTGGACCAAAACCATTTCAAGCAAAGTCTGGCAGTCAAGAATTTTCTTTTGACAAGATCTTTTCAGTGCCTGTTGCACCAAATAATGATACCAATGGCTATCAGAATGATTTGAACAATCAGATAGAGAACAATATAGAACCAGAGAAATCGCCGTCATTTAATAACGAAAGAAACATGAAAGAAGCAGAAAATGGAAAAAAGCGACTCTAGTTCCTTGGAAGAAGATGCAAACTCAAGTGATTCTGGCTATAAACCGAAAACACCAAGCACCGCGGAAAGGCGCAAAGTGTTCGAAATAAAAGTTAAGGATGAATCACCTGAAAACGAGGATCTTGGAAATTTTGAACGGGGCAACGTGAATAGAAACTCTATCGCCGAAAGAAGGAGGCTTTATGAAAGTCGTTCTGTATCTGTAACCGATGGAAACTTAGCTGAGAAAGCGATGGGATCGCCAACAATGTTGAGACGCAGGGATTCATTTAAAACCAAAAGTGAAGTAATTAAAGAAGAAGAAGTTAAAAAAGTTATTTCAATGCTGCGTCAGCAGAGCATGGATCCCCGTTTAGAAAAAGTGGATAATTCTGTGACGCCAACGCCTAAGAGAACATCGACTGTATTTGGTAAAAACAATATAAAAAAATAGTTCCCTTATCATTTTGTTTGCAAACCAGTGGATTGTTTGTTTTTGTTCACAATGTTTATTTACATTTCTTGTAAATCTAATTTATATTTGTTGTATATAGGTAGAGTATCAAAATTCCGACATTTAAAGGGTACATCTGGTCATAAATCTACGCATATTGAAAATATAAGGAATATCAGTCGTCAAATATCTGGAGAATGTGATGGATTTCACGGTACTTAACATTTTGTATAAAATATTTTGTTTTTTCTACAAAAAAATTTATTTCAATTAATGTATCATTGTAGCCAATCCTGATCGTGTTGCGGTGCCACTCAGTGGACCAGGTGGTAAAATAGCAGTTCTTGAATTAAAGAAAACCGGAAGATTACCAGACGGTGTAATGCCAGCGTTAGTACATGGTGCCACTGTAATGGATTTCCAATGGAATCCATTCGATAATCAGCGATTAGCTGTCGGTAAAGGAACAATTTTTTTTTTTAATTATCACAGTATTTTGTAATAAACGCATTTGCCAAATCGTATTAATAATTATTATTCATTAACAGCATGTGACGATGGAATGATTCGATTATGGGAAATACCAGAGTCCGGATTGGCAGAGCCAACAAACGAACCAAAACACATCATAAAAGCTCATACCGATAAAATATATTTAATCAAATTTCATCCATTGGCATCAGATGTTCTGGCGTCAGCATCTTACGATATGACCGTGAAAATTTGGGATTTAACACTTTTATCGTCTTGCGAAACAGCTGTTGCAAAAATAACTCTGATGGGACATACAGATCAGATTTTCAGTTTAGCGTGGTCACCTTGCGGTCAATATCTTGCAAGTACGTGCAAAGATGGAAAATTACGAATTTATAAACCGAGATCTAGTGATGTGCCTGTTAAAACTGGGAAAGGACCTGTTGGTACCAGAGGTGCACGAGTTGTATGGGCATTGAAAGGACAATTTCTCGTTATATTGGGTTTTGACAAGTAAGGATTACACAATTATTTAGGCTCATATACATGATGTTACAAAATGTATGACGGATATCTATAGAATTGATTCTAGATATTTATTTTCTAATCCATATCCTATACCATTCGTTTTATAAATTTAAAAAAAAACTCGAAGTGTGAATGGAATAAAATGAAATATTAGTATATTTTTAGCATGAAATAAAATTATTTGTAACTTAATAATATTTTTCTATATAAACTTTTTGTATTTTCTGACATTCTGTAAAAAGTATAATATAACTTGTTATATATTTTTCTTTTCAGAGTTTCAGAAAGACAAATATATGTATTTAAAACAGACAATCTTAATACCTCGTTGACTACAGTCGGATTAGATGTTTCGCCTGCAATTCTGATGCCATACTACGACGAAGACAGTTCGACACTTTTCTTAACGGGACGCGTAAATATTGTTTTTTATTGCGAAGTTTAAAGTACGAATAATTAAAAAATATTTTTTATGAAACATATTTTTAGGGTGACTCTACAATATACGCTTTTGAAGTAACGGAAGAACCACCATATTGCTGTGCAC
The DNA here is from genome assembly GCA_032399605.1 of Melipona beecheii. NCBI lineage: Eukaryota > Metazoa > Arthropoda > Insecta > Hymenoptera > Apidae > Melipona > Melipona beecheii. Next base: position 2,054,694 of record JAUCMO010000447.1, read on the forward strand.
TTAGCCATCATCGATGCAGCAGTTTGCATCAGGGTTTATCGTTTCTTCCTAAGAATAAATGCGACGTTGCTAGCGTAGAATTTGCATCGGCTTTAAGACTAACGAACAATACAATAGAACCTTTGAGTTTTACTGTTCCACGCATAAAGGTAAATTTAATATAAATCACAAAGGTATAAAAGTAGCGAACTTAATTTTTAATTGTTTCAGAGTGAACTTTTCCAAGACGATTTGTTTCCACCAACGAAAGTTACGTGGAAGCCAACTATGACTGCCACTGAATGGTTTAATGGAGCTAACAAACAAGCTTATAGAATAAGTCTAAAACCACCTGGCATGGACAATTGTAAGTAGAAGCTAATATTTTGATTAAAAGTGTTGTAGTATTTGTGTTAAAAATGTTACAAATATTTTTCATTTTATGCATAGTAACAGAAAATCAAGGTCAAGGAGTAGTCACTGCGCCAGCTGCGGCAAAACAACAACCAACGACTCCATTCTCTGTATCTGCCCAATCTTTCAACAGACTGGGATGGAATCCTGATGTCAAAGCTAAACAAGAAGAAGTAAGTAAATATTTAAAAACATTTAACATGAGTTATATACACAAATATGGAATTCTTTACAGAAAGTAATCTTTTGAGTCATTTTACTATATATTTTTTATTATTTCGATTTTTTTATAATTGTTGTTGCAAATTTTCAAGATACTATAAGGCACAGTTTTTAAATAAAACTGTATTAAACTTCTTAGCATAAATTTAAACAATTCATATTTTTATATCCTGTTTTATCTGAGCATATCGTGAATGTGTGTTTGATAGATCCAGAAAACTATGAGCAACTTTGTGGGTGATGTAATACAGTGCTCTTTAGAACAAGATCACATGGAAGGTGTGGAGGAGCACGAATGGGTAAGTATTATTTGTTGTGAAGCTAAAATCAAATTTATTTTTATTTTGTAATATTAAATAATTTCGATCATATCCTTGTAAATTGATTGACCCCAATATATTTGCGATTTTGTCATTTTAATTGCAGGATGAGTGAAGATCGCATGACGTTGATAGGTCATTCAAATAAAACGGTAAGATAAAATAAATCTAAATGTAGCTGTTCGAAACATTTATTTGTAAGTTACAAATCACAACGTAAACGGAAGTATTTCGATATTAACATCGTGCATATTGAGAGATATTTATGACTGAAACGATACTTCCAACAAAAATTGTATTCGGAAAGGCTACTAATACTATTTTCTTTAATTGTGGTAATATTTTAACATTATAGGTACAATTACCTAGATTATTGTGCAAATTTAATTTAGAAGAAACTAAGGACTGGACATTAAAATATTTTCACTTCATGTTAAAATTCTCTATTCTATATAGTTCAGTAAAGAAGTCCTTGTAAAAAAAAAAATGCGATTGCAGTCCTTGTTATAAATGATTTCTATTAATTGTCACTTGATTCATTTAATATTAAGGATAACTACATAGAATAATTATCAGTAAGAGCAGTACTAGAAATTTAAATTTACGAATATTCACCAGAATTTATCAAAATTTGACAATAGTTTCGATTATGTGTTTGTGATTTCGAGATCACTGGTACTATTCCAAAATGTGTTTCTAGCTCTGAGTGAAAACAAATCTACTGAATAATTTTGTTCTATTATCTATAAGATTTGAAAATGCTTTAATATGTCACTTATAAATTAAAGATATAAAAGAGTTTTTAGCGTATTAATTAGAAATGGGCATTGCTTCACTAGATATCCTTTTTTAAATAGAAAACCAAATTTCACTTGGTTAAAATATTCTTTGAAACAATGTATAATGCTTTTTTAAATAATTTACAAATTATTAATATTGCTCAATAAGCAATACTCATTTCTATTGCTAAATACTCTAGTATATAATGATCCATAAAATAATTCTTGAAACTGACATATGATTTATATAATATAGATCTATTAGTGCCGTATGTTTCTTCATTTAACATTATCAATGATAGTCCCAGTGTATACATTACTGTAATGTAATTATCATACGTGTGATACTAGTGAACGACACCTTCTTCATGAATCAAGAATAGAAGTTTTACAATGCATTCTAATAGACACACGCACATATTACGTGTGATAAATGATAGTTACACATACTAAGTTACAAATCGATAATTATGTTATACGGCGAAGTATACACACGGTAACCGATTGTATACTCAGTTTTCTTGAATCTTAAGCAATAATTCAATGGCCATGGATATAATGAATAAATTACATTTTATACTCTTTCAATTGCGCCAAAACATTTGTAAACACAAAAAGGCTCGAAAATCCACCAAAATGTATCATAACTCGAAATCGTTCTTTCAATTCATTGTGCATCTATGATTAGAATATTGAAGCGTGAATTCCATATTTATTGATAGTCAAAAAGTGAAAATGATTAGATTACAAGTAGCGTAAAAATGCCTATTTTGTCTATACGATATACACTGAATTTGTACTTTCTAATAGTCTAACATAAAAATTAAGAACAATAGAATGATTTATCATTCCTGTAAAGTGTATTCGTTTACAATTTTATACGAATATATTCTATTCCATTTAGATAGACAGTTTTTTAATACAAGTAACCACAATAAGAACGTAATGGTGTTCCTATTTGTGTGATTGAAAAGCAATTTTGTATAAACAAGGAACCCTCTAGTTTAGTGTATCGATTTTTAAATATGCCTACAATCAAATATGGAATTTACGCTTCTATGCGAGAACCACGCACATTTTATACTTTTATATTTCAACGTCAGTAAGTTAATACAGAACGTGTGAAAGAAATTAAAGTGATGGTGCTATGCTGTTTCGACAAACTCTAGCTTGTAGTCGCCAGGAATACAATAATGAAAGTACGACAAATTATACAATTTGTTTTCCGATGAGAAACACGATCGCTGCTCAGTTTTCTCAACAACATTTCAATCTGTATTTTATCATTAAAAAAAGAGGCACAGAATCATCAATTACAAAAAATTAAAAAGGTGCCAAAGTTTCATGCAACAATTGAAAAAAGAGAAAGCTTATGAATTAAGTTGAATTAAAACACGATGAATTGAACGCTATAAAGCATTTAAGAAAGTTGCATATATTTTTCTCTAGATTTCTCACACATCTTTTTGTACCATTTCTATCAAAGATAATAACGGAACTTTTATAAACCTCAAGAGTAAAAAGAAAAAAATACAGAAGAGGAACAAAATAATACTTCGCTATGAAAAATTGCCATTTGCATCGTCCACGTCGTAATTCACATTTGTATGTCTAAATAATTATCCGTCAGATATTCTAGAACTGAGAAACGTCATTGTTGCATATTTTATTAGCCTTATTTTTTCATGCTATTGTATTTTTTATCAGGTTTATATTACAGATACAAACAGATTAAAACCCATACATACACACACACACACATACACATACACATACATATATAAAGTATCGTTTAAAAATGTATCTGAAAAAATTACAAGTTGCATAACAAATCTTTTTGACTTCTGTTTTAAAATTTTTTTCCATTACACCTTAAAGCGAAACTATAGATTATAATAGGAGGTAAATGGAAAAAATAATTACAAAACAGATAAAAATTGTTTCTTACTCTATATTGCTTCTCAAGAATGCTATCTCACTGTGCAACTCTTTTACATTTTCCCTGCATTAAACAGTGAATTTATAATCACTCTCAATAATTAATGCGAGCTTTCGTAAGCTGCGATTTGAAGATATAGTCCCAAAAAAATTATTTCGATTGCAACAAGAAGTTTCTTAGTATTCAATATTGCGCTATGACTGATCGCTAGGTAATTCTATCATGTAGTGACATACCTTTGTATCAACCTTATACCTCTTACATGTATTTCACTTATAAAATCTTTTTATCAAAAATGTGTATTTGGTGTTTTTACAACTTTATCTTCATATTACATTAAAAAAAAAGGATGAAAACAATTCAATTGAATACTATCATTTATAAAACTTTAGGAATGTTTTTATTTAAATTTATATAAACAACAAATTTTATATCAGATAGTAGCACTTTTTTTACACTTATTAATGAAAAGTGTAATAAAGAAAGATGATTTATATGTAGGTAATTTTAAAAAGCAATATATTCTTGTGTAAATCATCTAGCATATCCAACTCTATCTCTAGGAATTAATCTGAGTTCGGATCCATGTTTAAGGAAAACGTTCCCTGAAATTAATTACATCATAATCGTTATATTATTCGAAAATTTTCGCATAAGTATTATTTTTTAATATGAAACTGACCTGCTGTTTGTTGTGGATTAATACCTATTCCATCATCTGTGATTATGGCAGATGTTGCTGGAGATACTTTAAATTCTTCAGCAGCAAATTTCAATACAGCAGTGAAAGGTGTATTATCTGGCACACTAAGTCTGAAATTGTAAATGCATAATCTATATATAATTACTGAAAAATTTTCATCTAATCAGATAATGAATTAGGTATGAACTTAAAAAGATGAGAGCTTATACAAATAATCATTAAAACAAACTAAAAAAATCAATAAATAATGAAACTAATTTTATATAAACCCCCATTTCCATTTAATGAGTATACAAGGATTGTGCTATTACCATCCGATATCTTTTTCAATTTTATGCCATATTGTACCATTAGGCAGTGTTTTTACTAAATTCATTCTGTTGTACATTATTTCTGAAATTTCTGTAGGACCATTTAATAATATTTTTACTACATTGACAAGATGTTCATATTGAAACTCGCAATTTGATATCCACTGATTTTCAACTTGTTTCATATGACGTGCAAAATAAAACACACTATCAAGGAAATTCATATAAAGCTCTGAATATCTCTGCATCAACTTCCACAGCAACTTTCGTTTTACATTTGAGAGAGCTAAGCAAACATTTGCATCATTTTGAACGAGTTTGTTTAATAATATCTGAACTATTAATTCTTTGCTTTTGCTGCTGTGATGTAAATTGGCAGCAAATTGAACTAGTTTCAAATGTAAACCATCATTAAACATTTTGTGAATATATTCCAAAACCTCACACTCATTACCACTCTTAATTAAAGACTCCCAAGATATGATTAAAGCTTCATCCTGCATGTCCGAAACACAGATACCTAATTGTTCTAATGATTTTATAATTATATTCGTGCATACTCCATTAATTAATACTTGTCTAAAAAAATCATTGAGTCTATCACTGCCACAATGTTGAATGTACAATTTTAAAAGTTCATCCACAATATCGTTTGATACCGTAGTGTCTTTCAAATAGACCTCTAACAATTTATCACAAGCTTTTTCCAACTCGCAACACTTATATAAATTTGATCTACCCTCCCTCAACCAATGACTTTGAAGATTATTATCAAGAACATTTTCTTTGCCCACTTCGTATGCCTTGGCAATTGTGACCTCAATAAACTGAGCGCATTGAAAAGCTTTGACAACATTCACTATATCTGTTTCTTCATTGATACTTGGATTTTCTATAAGTACAAGAAATGTATTAAACATTCCTAATACTTCGAGAAAATCAGCCTCTGACATGTTCGTGTTATTTTTGTGTACATGTAAAGAATGTTAGACTCTCACTGACTAAACTTACACTTTGAATGGGAGTTTCGGGTCAGAGGTAAGAGTTATTTTAAAAGTAACTTTAGACCTGCAACAAATAAACATTCTCATTATTAATTAACTAAAATCATAAACATATGTTTGTGATAGAAAGTATGTCCATTTTGAAATTACGAGTCAGCTTATGTATATGTTTTTTTTTTCATTATTTTTTCAAAAGTATCATTAATCAGAATACGTACGCCATAATATTCTGATATTATTTTATTAGAAAATGGATCTTTTGCGTGTACGGCTCAGAGTTTGAAAGAAACCGTAACCTCAATCAAACATTCACTTTATTCCTTTCCAAGAACATATGACAAGTACGCATGCGTAAAAATTAACCATATACACATAGGTAGTATATGTATTCAAATCGAAATACGAAAGGCTTTAATATTATATATGGTTTTTTTTTTTGTTTTTAAACAGAAAAGAATCAATATAATTTCGAAAAGAAATCTTCTGTCAGAGAAAAGCATAATGTAGTTCAGAAAAAACTAAATATTACTCGAACAAGTGTCCTTTGATCTAGGGAAGTTTTTAAATTTTTGTAAACATACTTCTATATTCAAATAGAATACAAGAAGAAAACTATAAGGGTTTAATAGAGAAGAAATAATTATGGAAGTTCATGAATTAATTTATTTTATTAGTTTATTTACAAATCAAAATTCAATTGAATTGTGACGCTATTATACTAGCACCAGTAGCGGTGAAACGCTGAAATCACTATCTTTGTCCTTGTTGCACACTATTGCGTTCCTTTTCTATGTGTAGTGCTGCCATCTAAACGCATTTCGGTTTCAACTAGAACTAAAAGGACAAAACGAATAATAGATGGCAGCATTCGTCTCTTCCTGTAGTGACGCGCGTATTTTTAAAACGAATTTAACAGACAACGTTGATTACGAAAGAAAGAAGAAAATATATTGTAATTTCAGTTGATAAAAATCAACCAAAGCAAGCGGTTGAAGATCTTGTTATGAATAAATTAAAATAAATAGTTGTTATTGTTAAATCTCATTATGTATTTATTAAAAGGAGTAAACCTCCATATTCTTCTATATAGTTCTAAACGATAGATGACAGCGCCTCGATCGTCCTTAAATGCAAGAGAGCAGTAACATGTGACAAAGTAGGCGTACGTCGCGTGATAGACAAGGAGCGCAATATTGTACAACAAGAAAAGAAGTAATTATTAGTTCCATCATTTCACCGTTATGTGCTGATAGTATTTCAGTGTCTACGATTTGATTAAACTTTTTACAAAAAAAAGACTCAAGAATTGATGTCCAATATGGACTGATATTCAATATTTGATAGTTATTTAATTTTCAACTTTCTTGTGACAGTTAAGAAAGCAACTCGTCCCTCATGTTCTAACGTAATTATAAATATTTAATTATATCTTAGTAATAAATTAATTTATTATATTGATTACAGATATGTAAACCCATTTTCGTGGAAATGATCGTACAATACATTAAAAAATAAGACCATTTATGTACAAAATATATTTGCAAAGTATTTAACAATAATAATTGTAAATTGTTAATTAAAAAGTTGTCAATAAATTAATTCCCCTTGCTTCTATTAATTATATATTCTCCCTTGTTTTCAGTAGACTTCGCCTTTTTCTGGTTTGCATTTTCTTCGCTATATTTTCCATTTTTATTTTATATTTTGTATGTATTTCCTTACGTACATAATTACAGTAGATCTTCATTTATTCGAACATGTCACATCGACGGGGATCGTTCGATAACAGAAGCTGACCAACATTCTCTTATTTATTTATTTGGATGATAAGAAGTAGTAGATGAGAATAACAAAGGTTGATTTGAATTATGAGTTCACATGTCTGAAGCTCAACATTAACTGGTTCGCATAAACGAGGTTTGAATAAACAAAGTTTTATTATATATTTCATTTATGTACCGTGTATTTTGTTACTGTATATTTCATCCTAATATTAAAATCTTATTATACAATATAAACACAAATAGTAAAAATTATTTAAATACATCCTATAAATATATCCTCCTATATAATCCTATATGATTTTAAATTTCGTATTAAGCGCCTATATTCGTTATGATAATACATAATTTATAACGTAATTCAATTTGCCACTATTTCTCTTACAAAGGCATATAATATATATATATATATATTAAGTTTAAATACTTTTCAATTATATTCATTCATATTCATACATAAATATATATTATATTTATGTATTAAGTTCAAATACTTTTCAATTCGAATATTCCCTGTTCTCGCTCTATTTAGCAATTTAATTCAACCAACGAACACACTGCTACACCCCTTGAAATATTCCACCGCGATAATTATTCCTGAAAGATACAATTCAATCACCACAATTGAACTCCAGTTGTATTTCATTCCTTCTTGTATTTCTTATCAATTCAATAAACAGCAACTCGCACAATCGAAACTTTTGAGATTGCTACGTTACAGGCTTATCGCCTCCGTAAGTAATAAGTAGCGTGATTGTGCCATTAATGTTGCATTAGTGTGTTGCACTCCGTAGTTTCGGTGCATTAATTTCTCTACCCACGATGCGATAGATAGTAGCGCGTAGAACGCGTCTCGACAAGTTACACGGCCAGAGAAATATCCCGCTGAGATCGAGATATTCTTTTTTCCTCTTGCGCCGTTTCGAGCAGGATTTCGAACGATCGCAAACACGCACTCGTAAAGGTTAGACATAATTAGGAAAAAGGAAACTGCACAGCCACATAGTTCGATGCAGCTTTGATAAAATAGATTGTCAGGCTTGTGCGCAGGGAGTCGAGCAAGAGGCGAAAATGGATAGTAGTAAAGCGGATGACGAAAATCAACGTAATATTAATGATGGGGACTGGATTTGTCCCGACTCTCAGTACGTAGCTTTTTTAGAGGCAACATCGCCGACCGAAATCAGCTTTGCGCTTTCAATGCTTCAATTTCATACATGATCGTAGGATTTTGTTTCCAATTTTGTTCAATACTTATTTGTTTATACTGTCACTCTGTCAATATACGATATTTATTTCAACTGATAACATAGATTCTGTAATAAATCATTTGATATTCAATATTTTAATATGTTATTGGTTTGCAAAAAATATTTATCGTACGAGTACGTTGGTATATATGGGATAATATTGCTTACATTGAAGTTTTGTTTCTGTTGATAAAGGAATATTATATTTATCAGACCAAGGCTAAACAAGATGTTTAAAATTAAACATGTTATGACTCTTTTGTTAAGATATTGGTATCGAGTCTGTAAGATGCTAGTATATAAACTAAACTAAAATATATATAACTTTGTATTATACATACATATTTGTATGTATCTATTATATTAAATAGTATTTTGATACTGTTTAACATTTTAGATGTGCCAATGTCAATTTTGCAAGGAGAAACTCTTGTAATCGATGTGGAAAAGGTATATAAATGTCAATATGGTAATGTATAATTTTTGTTATATAGTAATATACGTCTCCTTGCAACTTTCTTTTATGTTTATTAGTATTACGGTATACATTATTATATATAATAATTAAAAAAATGTATGCATTTTTATGCAGATAGAGGAGAATGTCCTAAAAAGAAAAAATTAGGGCAAGAAATTGGCAAAGCAGCTGCAGAGAAAAGCAGAGGGTTATTTAGGTAAATTATAGGAACATGAAAAAAAGTGTCATCTATTATGCTATACTAAGTTCAAAAATAATCTAAAAATGATACATCCAGAAGTAACAGCACAATATAATTTTATCAGTTTTATTTAAATGATTAGCATTTTCATTTCAGTAATATACAGAGTTATACAATCAAACAAATTGTATATCTTTCTTTAACTTTCAATATCTTAATATTTTTATAAAATATTTACACAATGAGTAAATATTATAGATACATGAATAGCAGGACAAATGAACGATCATACGCTATGACATGACGTCTTTATATTTAGTGCTGATGATTGGCAGTGCAGTAAATGTGGAAATGTAAACTGGGCACGACGACAACAGTGTAACATGTGTAATGCACCGAAATTCGGAGAAATTGAAGAACGTACAGGATATGGAGGGGGATATAATGATCGAGGAGTCGTTGAATACAAAGAAAGAAGAGACGATGATGACGAATATGATGAATTTGGACGTCGTAAAAAGAAACGAAAGATTGAAAACCGTTCAGATGACGATTCCAAAGATTCTAGGTATAGCAGCCCACCACGTAACAAGTCTAAGGACGAAGATGAAAGAGATGAAGTAGAAGATAAAGAAGATCAAAATGTAATTGAACAAGCAATTATTATATATCGATAATTTAAACATATTAAACATATATTAAATTTCAGAACGAAGATGACGAGGAGGAAGACGATGAAGAAGATGGCGATTTATCAAAATACGATCTTAGCGAATGGGATGACTTCGCAGTTAAGAAAAAGTAAATTTTTTTATGATTAACGTTTTTATAATGGATATCAATACATGGTGTTAATTTTCAGTACAAATGGGAGCACTGCATCTTCAGAAGAGCAACAATCAAGGTAATAACAACAATAAAAAATAAGAGACCTTCATAATCAATTAGCAATCTTTTCTTTTTGCTATAAATATAATCGATAATGATTTTATTATCGTCAAAGAACTTGTGAAAATAATAATTGTATCGAAAACAGATAACAAACATCTATATATGAACATGTTTTCTTTACAGAGATAAAGATGACTGGCGCGATTCAGGAACATCCAGTCAATGAAAAGATATTGCAGAAGGAAAGGTTTGACATGGGTTTCGGGTATAAAATTGATTGCGACAATGAATTGCGATATTAATCGATAAAATTGCTAAACGGCACTTTTGTTTTAAACCTCTTAGAGATAGAAATATGGCCCTTGTCATGAGCCAGTAGATGTTTAGAATCATAATGGCATGGTTAAAAGGAAGATATAGATTTAAAAAAGCCCGAATGAAATCATGGTATAATACTCGTTAAATAAATGATTTTTTACAGGTGAGAAGAAATTCCATGAGCGAAAAAAATTGCTCGACTACTAAGAGATATAATACAACGCAACAAATTTAGTGATTTAGTGAGCACCTTTGGATAAAGTGATGGACAATATACTTATTACAAAGGGAATCGATTAACAAATATGCTTTACATTTCGTGATTGAACTCAAAACTTCGTTTGATTCTGTGGAGAATGAAATGTAGGTTACTTATTTGCGCAATATTGTATTAAATATTGCATAGTAATGCGAAAATTCGTAAAATACTTGGCGCAGGTAGAATATTTCGCCAGTAAATGAAAACAAGAAAAAAAAACAGAAAAACAGAATGAAATCTATAATTCTGACATAACTTTATGGATGATGTGTTACACGACTCGTTGTAAAACTTCTGAATTACGAACATAGATGAAACCTTATTTCTAATTCAAAATATAAAGTCTTTGAGAAAGCTCTCTATCATCATGTCACACTTTTAAAAAATTTTTTCTAGTTATACTATCACAAAATTTATGACATTTTCGTAACCACTTCACTTTAGTTCGCTCAAAATATTGCTCAAGCTGCTTTAAATAAAATTTCTTTTCTTTTTTTTTTTCTATAGTTTACTTTCCTGCCTCACTTTTTCTCTTACTTTCTCGCTCACTCTCTCTTTCTTTTCTCTTTTTTCATGCATGATGTCTAATAATTAAATAAACATAATGTAGTATTAAAGAATCATTCCCTAATGAATATGGATATGTATCGATACCTTCAGAAAACAAAAGATACATTTTTTTTGTTTTGACTATCACAGATCCGAGTAAGTTGGAAGCAGCTTGTTTTATAAACTATTGAAAAAAAAAAATTGCCATGTAAAGTGTTATTATGTCTGAAAATCTGTGCTCGGTTCTCGACAGGCAGAACAAATTATATAAAGTTATCAAAGATTTTTGTGACGCCCATTCTCTCAAATAACTACGAAACTCATTATCGATCAATTCTGATACTGACTTCTTGTAAATATCTTTATTTTTCATTTATAATAAAAATCATTCATCAACAACATAATTGTTCTTAGTCAATTATTCTTTTTTTTTTTCTTATAATCATTACACTACGTCATGATTATGCACAGTGTTGGTCACAAGGGAAATCGGTGAAGGGAATAAAAGGGACGGGCGATACTGTTTTAAGGAGTATGTTGCAACAGGAATATATATCGTATATATGTACAATTATGAATTTGAGCTTGCTTGATTGCGTTTTTTTTTTTTAATTAATTAGTGATAAAAGGAAGGATGAGTTGTTCAAAGTATGAGGCGTACCTTCATGTCGTTCCTTCATCAAATAATTCATTAATTCTCGCACAATTACTTTATCACGAGCAATTGTTCGAATAAAAAGGAAGAGGAGATATATTTATATCGATTTTCACTTTTGTTTGTTTTCACATCCTTTCATTTCCTTTTTTCTTTTCTTTTCTTCCAATTCACGAAAATCTCTAGCAACGATCACCGTATATTCCGATCGACGAAATAACGATTACTACGAAGAAAAATCAGATTTTACATTAGTATTTACATAAATCGTGTAATACTACACGATATTCGTAATATGGTTCCAATTTACAGAGAGAAAGAGAGAATTGTGATACGAAAATGATATCCTCTAAGACGATGGAACAGATTCTGGAGACGCGAGAGACATTAAAAATCTTTTAATGCCGTGATTTAAGAATAAAACGCTTATTGATATAATAACACATAGATAAACAACACCGTAAATAAAGAATTGGACGAGAAATCTTGTTACCATTCGTCGCGGTAAACTATTTCACGGAAAATAGTGTTACCATTAATTATTCTCCATAATTATCCATCACATCAACATTAGAACCTTAACAAATTTGACTTCTTTGTCCTTTACAAGATCGCAATAATTTTTATATAAAGTTTTACATTATCCGAAAAATTCGTGTTCGTTCATTATGATCGGAAATTGTCCTCGGATTAATAAACGCAATTGTCGAAAAGGACACAGAAAGGCCACCACAATCATAAATCATCGCCGTCGCGACATCTATCTCTGATCAGACAGATCATACGGTATTTTATTTCGGCATGAAGAACTGCTGATGCGAATGTGAATTCGGTGGCGGATGTAAATTAGGATGTGGTGGACCACTACCCCTTGTTCCTGTAGCGTAAAGCTGTTGTTGGAAGTTATGGAATTGTTGAGCATAATTCGGATCCGACATACTAGGTCCACTACCGACGAAGGGACTGTTCTTGAAATTACTAGTAGCACCACCCATACTCGGAGGTAATGGCTGAGTCGCATCCGGGGGAGGTCCTAATCCCATTGGACTGCCTTTACTGCCAGATACGTACATGCCAGGATTCGGTTGATTGGGAACTTGCGATACCATGTCAGGTGGGAAGACTTTATCCGGATCCATCGAACCGCCTGGAAAGACACCGCCACCAACCATGTGTTGCATTCGCATTAAGTTGGGCTGAGGTCTCATATTGCCAACAGGTCTCATCGAAGGATGTACACCAACTGATGTGTTCATCGATTGTCCATCCATCCTCGGAGAGCCTCCCATGCCAGGAAGTCCACCGCTCATGGTTGATGGCATGCCGCTATGTGGGCCCATGCTATTCGGTACACAACCGTTCGGGAAGTACTGAAGATTTACAGACGGTGTGCCCATCTTCGATTCTAAATTAGACAATGGATTTGTGAATCGTTGGAGGAAGTCCAAACTCGGTGGCCCTCTAGGCGTATGACCAACATTGGGCCTTGCTGGTAGATATTGTATCGTGTTCGGAGCACTAGGTTTTACTTGAACATTCGCTCCGTTATAGGGGCTCGGCCCAGTCACGTGGCCTGTCATTAATCTCGGCGGTGGTGCGTGAGGATCACCACCGGGATAAGCGCCCGCCGCATTGCCCGAATGACTACTCATCATACCGTGACCCATGATGGAAGGATGACCCATTTTACTAGGTACACCGGGACTTCCCGTGTGTGAAGTTGTCGGGCTGTAGCTGGTCGGTGGTCCTGCCAAGCCCATGCACATTCCCGCTACCTCGCCTGGTTCACTAGTTGGACCACCCATATGACAACTTCCGTTCATCTCACCGCCCATTTGCATCATGTGCATGCTGTGCGGATTTCCAAACTGCATCATCCCGGTGTTCCCAGAATGAATAGGTCCTTCGTTACCTAATGAATTGCTAGCTGCCGTATTAGTAAGTTGCTGGCTCATCTGGGCTAAGGAAGTTATAGGATCGAAGTGATTTGTACTCATTGCGGTTAAACTGCCGAGTCGCCCTCCGATATTGTTGGGATTAAGAGGCACATTGTCTGAAGGTTGACTCACGTTTATAGACGGTCTTCCGCAAGGGAAGGAGGCGCTTGGACCTCCTCCCAGAGGAGGTACCACTGTTGCATTTCCCGAATTATTTGGATTTGCAACTGTAGACTGTTGTTGTTGTTGAGGGGGCTGTTGCGATTGTTGTTGAGATTGCTGCTGTGATTGCTGTTGTTGTTGCTGCTGTTGGGGTTGAGTTTGCTGCTGTTGAGTATCTTTTGTTGATGGCGGAGATGTGTCGGGTTTTGTAGTAGGTGATGCTGGTACTGTTCTTGGGGGACCCATACTATCTGGTATATTCGTATTGTGCGGTGCTGGACTACTCTGTGCACTCGCACTAGACTTATTTCCGGGTTTTCCAGGATCAACTGGAGTATGTGGAGCACCGTTGCCTGGCGTGTGTGGAGTATGAGGAGTGTGTGGACTGTGCAAAGAGCCTGTAAAACCGCGATTCATGCTATCCATCTGAACAGGACTTGTACCCTCGGATCTAGCAGGAAACTGATTGCTGTTGTCCAAAGTCCCTGACAAAATTCTGTTTGGCATTTCTGTATTGCTGGCTGTATTTCTAGAGATATGAAATTATATAAAATTATTGATCTACGTTAGAGTCATCATTTTGTTAAAAGTATACTTACGTGGATAAATTGCCATCCTTCAGACTTGTATTTGGTTGTTTCTGTATAGTCAATTCCTGTCCCTCAAAGGTGTTAAGATACTGAATCTGTTGAGGACTCGGAACCGGCATCAGATTCGCCTCCTTAACACCCGTTGCGTTCACTGCTCCAGTATGCTGCTGCTTTTGCTGGGCTAAGGATTGCAGCGTGCGGCAAAACATACCATCCACTATGTTGTAACATATAACACGATCAATTCACCGCGTAACGTTTTCAAATAATGAACTTTTAAAATATTTTACGTAATAATTATAATGATCGTTGTTACTTAGTTGTTGCATTAAGATCCTTCGAATGCGACTCAATGTTAAATATCAAACAATATTTTAAGAGATAATATGATTGATTATAACAATAAAATAATTACTTTATTACTTGGCCTTACCATTTGGAGGCTGGCTGGTGGGAAAATCTAAAGATGAATCTTTTTGAGCAGTCGTTCCACTAGGACTAAGCGTCGAGATGTGTGAATGAGAAACAGGTGTTCCCGGGTTACTATGATTAAGTCTCGTTGTTGATACGGCTGTTGCATTTCCAACTGTCGGATTCGGAGAGTCTTGACTAGTTGGACTTTGTCCTGGTAAATGGCTGGTTCTCTGATTACTGAGTTGAAATTGTCTATTGCAGTCTGCAGGTGAATTTAGAGCTGAACTTGCGCGAGGTGATGGTAGAGATAAATTACTAGTTGGATTGTTAGGTGAAGAAGGATTTGGGCTTTGTATCGCGATTGGCACACTCGCAGATCGTGTTGTTTGATGATATGGCGGTGGTGGTCCTTGACTACGAGGAACCCCTACCATATTAGCACCTCGCAATGGAACTCCAGTTCCAGGACTTCCAACACTGGCCTACAACATAAATAAACATCATATAAAAATATTTTGCTGATTTTTAATTATTTTCCAAGCATAATTTTTAACTTTTTAACAGTATAGTATTTAATTATAGTATTTATTTATAGTATTTAATTTTTAACAGTATTATTTTACCTTATTTTTTCCATCAAGAAATTGATGTTGCAATTTATGCCAATCCATAGTTGGAGGACATTGAGTTGGAACAACTGAAGGAACGTTCGTTGGAGGACACGTTGACACAGCAGTTCCTTGTGTTGTGTCTAGCGTATTAGCAGTTTCTTCCTTATGCTCAGGAAATAACATCATTTGCATTTTTCTAATAGTTGCTAACTGAACTTCTCGATGTTGCCTCTGTTGCGGCGTTAAATTTTCGTCCGGAACTTTGACACCTTGCAGTGATGGCTGTAAACTGCCTGGACCTGGACTGGTAGTACCTCCTAATAAATTGGGACTATGGCCCATTGTAGTACTATTAGGAGGTTGTGGATTTGCTGTAATAAAAGGTATGCTTCTAATGGCATAAAGTGTACACAAAAGGAAATTTGTAAAAAAAAAGAAGATTGGAGACATTTTCAACTACAACACAAAGCACAAATATAACTACATATTACCTGAGTTACCAGGTGAATTTGGTACAAGGCAAGGCACATCTATATTTGTATCATCCAATGATGGTTCAGAATTACCAAGAGCATTACCACCATTTAAGTTCCTCAGATTAGGTTGTTCATTCCAGAATGGAGGAGCATTAGGATCGAGAGCCGGTAGATCTGGCGGTTGTTCATTTTGAAAAGTATTGTTTGTACCTCCTTGGTGACCTTTCTGTTTCATCATTGCAAGATTATTTAACCATTGCGCAGGATTTTGCCGAAATTGGTTTATTTTATTTGGATGTTTCTAAAGCAATAACATCACGTTAGCAAATATAAAAATAATGTAAATTTCTCCTCGCGAAATTTTACTACATACCTCTAAATATTTTTTAGTGCCTGGTTGTGCACAATGATAAGCAATGATCGATGGATATTGCCCTTGTAACACTGCATCTGCGCCTTTATTTGCTAATGTCGTAGAAAATACAAAAATTTGACTTTGCTGTTGCATATACTGAGCTTCACCGCTTCCTGTGCTAGTTCCCATCTGTTTTCCAAGAACATTACTAACTAGTGGTTGAATACCATCTGCAGTAATAACATTACCACTACAATCTAAAACAAAATGAATGAAACAGATAAAATAATCATATGCAAAGAATATATCAAACATTAAGAATATAAACAATTGACAAGAGCACAAGAATTGAATTTAGTCCTACCAGGTATATCATCTGTGGGATTGTTATGATCACCTTCTTGTTTCACTGAGTTTAAAATCGGTTGATTTGCACTATTATTTTGGTTCTCTCCTGATAAGGTACCTTCCCCGTTCGAAGGATCCAAACAAGGATCTCTGGAGCACTCTGTAGTGTCTTCTCCTGTTGTATCATCGTTGTTACCTCCAGTACCTTCCTCTTTGATCTTAACTGGATCCGTATCAGGCTCCTCTTTGACAACAGTGCTCGGTACACAACTTGGTTCAGTGGGCTTCTTTTCTGTTTTCATGTTTGAAACTATACTGGATGAATTATCCTGTCAGACCTTAGTCAGGTGAGTAAAGAACAAACACATGGCCACTATCGTCCGCAATGTGCGGCGTAACAACGCATCCGAACCAGTGGTATAGGTTAACAACGAAAATATCGTTGACCGGTATTCGTGCCGAACGTGTCCTTAAAAAACGGTATGCAACAACACTCTCGAGGAAGGCATGTCTCTCCGCATCTCTATTAAATTTCCCGATAATAATATCTCTGGTGACCGTCGATTCAGCTTGTTTTCAGTCATTTAAATTGGCTAACCGCGGAATCGGATTCCTACGCATGGAGGAATCACGGTTGTCAGCGGGCGACTGATACAGGAATACGAAAGTAAGATACCAATACCACGGAGGTATCGGGACGAAGAAAATATCCTAAATGTCAGCCTCGTATCCGCGGCGAGTGCATAGCGTACCTCCGGCTTTAATGTCGTACGTAACACCACGTTGTAACCGCGTAAAATGTATCCAAAACATAGAACGGGGGCCAATGCACGCTGCACTCAAATTTCCTTGCCATTCACGAGCATTGTTCTCCAACTTTATTTGTCACTTCATGGTCGCTTTGATTATTTATTTCTTTTACGCACGGCTGCCAACTGCCCGTCGAAAGTTAGACATCGTTTTAACGCGCCTCGAGAAGGAAGCGTTCATACCTTTTCTCCGATAAATAGAAAAAGATGGAAAGAGCCTACCACCAGGCGTACTTGACTCGTTCCTTACACTTGATCGCCTGCAGGGTTACTATTTTCGTCTTTCTTTCCCTGTATTTTTCACCATTATTTCGCAGCTTTTAAACGTAAGTATTCATACCGAAATACGGATATCTCTCTTTATTTCATTTGGTTAAGCGGACCTTTTTTATTCACGGCAATATCTCCCTAGACAGAAGCTACATTTATTTAACGCAGAATCAAAACTCTGTAAAATTAAATTTGGAATACGAGAGACCAGGGACGAATCGAGTGATATTGGTGCCTACGTTCTTTAACTTCAGTTAGTTTTTTACTTTATGTACATATAATGTACAGTTCCCATATATGAATATACTTTCCAGGCGGTATTTTTAAAATGTAAAATAACGCTGAAAAAAATATTACAGGTTCGATTAGAACGATAATGCATGTTCGTGCTTTTTGTTTTTTTTTTATGAACATTTAAGTTAAATACAAAACTGTGAATACCTCGGAGATGTTGCTTGAAAGAAAATTAAACGTTGTTTTCTGAATATGCGATTTCATTAAACACGAATGAAAGACAAGTGCTTTCTCTGTGATTCAAATGTGTGATATTTCATATTATTTAAAGATTAAGTACATTATGTACTTACATTGCAATCAATATTTCTAATATTGATTGATACATTCTTCTTTCTATGAACTTTTTATGGATAACAAAGTAAATTTGATTTCGATTATTGTATATTAAAAGTTGAAGCAAATGAGCGTAATAGAATAATCGGTAAAATAAATATAACCTAATAGTTTTTCTTTTTGAATCGTTTTATTTATACTCCAACTAATTATGGCTTAAATATTGTATTACATGGATTAAAAAAATTGATCTGAAATATAAAAGAAACTTATTATTTTCATTCAGTACTGAAATATAATTTATATATTTATTATTTTTCATACATTACAGATTGAAATAAATCAAATAAAGATGTCACAATTAGAGCTAGATCCTCAATTTACACAAGGTTTACACCTTCTACATTCCGCTAATAAAGATTCTGCAGAACAGCTGCGAGCGCTTCTAGATGAAGCAATTAAACAAAAATATGGGCCGTCAAAGATGTTATCAAATGTATTACACAAAAAGGTAATTAGATAACAATTAATTTGAGAACATCATATTGAGGGTTATCAAGAATAGAATACTTCAACTAAAGTGGTTTATATTAATTAAGCTATTATACTTACAGAGTTAGTTCTGATATCAGGGCACTCATGAAGCATAGGAGATTTCATTCACGTAAAAAGATATCTAGTATTTGATCCCTCTGATCTATCACTGTCATTTATTTTTTGGACTTCTATCTCTTGGATTTTCTGTTTTTAGTATATGATGGAGGAACCAGTACTGAGCGACCATAGTAGCAGCAGTAGTAGTAAAAAAAGCAAAAGCTCCTCTTCTTCTTCTTCCAAACATTCAAGTAAATCAAGTAAAAACAGCTCTCCTGTGAATTTACCAACTCGTGACACACCACCTGATATTATTCAGACTGATAACACTCTGGCACTGGAAATATTAGAGGATGATTTAACTTGCGTTATTTGCAAAGGAATGGATGTTGGAGCAAGAAACAGATTAGTTGAGTGTTCAGAATGCCATTCCTTGTATCATCAAGAGTGTCATGTTCCACACATTTTAGACTCTCAGATAGATGTTCCAGGACTGGTGTGGTATTGTTCAAATTGTTCCAAGTCTCAGGTGTGTGTATTCACTCACATTATAATTTATAATATATTTTCCAGATTTGAAATATTTTGGTGATTCTTACTTTAAAAAATGTTAGAAAATACAACTATAAAGTAAAAAGAACTTTTTCAATTTATAGGTCTCAAAAGAAAGGAGCTCACCAAAAACAGTGATAGAAAGCAAATCTAAAGAACAGAAAAAGTCTAGTTCAAGTAAGTCTCGTGTATCTTCAAAACATAAATGTCATTTCTTTTTTAATTAAAGAAGCAGTTATTACATTGTTTAATAGGTGGTGGAAACAAAGTAACACCAAATATTCATATTATAAGCGCAGATAGAAGATTAAAGGATATGATGAAAAAAGCTAAGCAAGATAAACGAAGCACAAATACTACTCAGAGTTCAAAGAATTCTTCGTCAAGTTCACCAGCAATGTCTTCAACGAAATCTCAGGAAAAATCACTACTGTACAAAATCAAGTCAGGCGTGGAATGAAACTCCGCTCATACGAATATTGTGATAATATTTTATAATATAAAAAAAACAAATTTTATAATTTCGACACTGTGAATTGAAAGAAGTAATCACAATCGATGTTAGTATATAACAAAATCAATACATTTTGCCAAAGAATGATCTTTAACCAGATAATATTAATTTTATACGCAGCAGCGGTTTCCAATTTTGTTACTTTTTATATTGTTACGTATTTTCATTGTATAATTTTCTTTTTTTAACATGATTTATTGCTGAGTATAACGATGATAAATTTGATACTGCAATGTTTAACTAAAAAAAAATATATATATCTATATATATAATTTTTGTATAAATGTACATTAGTTTAAATATCCAAGTATATGAATGTGTAGTTGAATTTCTGTAAAACATTAAGGATCTCAAATAAAAAGAAAAAAGAAAAGAACTCTTGAAGGTGTCCTTTGAAAGAAACGTTACGAGTTCATTTATAATATCAATATATTTTTGCAATTTTTCAAATGCTTATTTGTTTGTCCCTACGTCCCATTGAAAATTTGGCAAGAGTCATTTCGTTCTCGAATGTTACTTAAGATCTACTTATATGCAAGATGGGGGGTTGAATTCTATTTACATTGGGCATCTCAAGGGGGTTGCATCTATCATACATCGATAGATGTACACTCACGCAGCAAACGCACAAGTAAAGCAGCAATTGTCATTCACGCATGCGACTGCATTCATAATTACATACACGCGTATTTACGTATAGGCTATACAACGAGAAAAGATACATTCAAAAATTCATGGGAATGAAAATGAGCCCGTTTTCCTTTTTTTTCCGTACGCAGTTCCCGAAGTTGAATATATTTTAAGTTATTTTCGCAGGGAACAATCATCCCCCCATCCTTTTTTTTCCGAAGCTTAACAAAGAATAATCTTAAACTCGACATGACGTTTGGAATCGTCTATACTACGAAGCATGACATTACTAATCGACTCATAAACCGCTGAACATTTCCTCCGTTAATTACAATACAATACATACGTTGAATGCAGAATTGACAAGCTTTTCAGATGGATGGAGTCAACTGTCGAGCATACAAATTCTTGAGAAATTCTGTTGCACCATAAGCAATTTTCAGTACTTTTTCGTAAGAATGTTCCAAAATTCCGCCAAAAGTTTGAATCTGGTACCAATGATCTATGGATTCTAAAACTTAAAAAAGAAGTCAACTTTCTACGTTCTTTAGTCAAAAATTTGTCGAGACAAGAGAAATTGCCATTAATATCTGCAACACTAACTCTATATAAATCAAAGAGAGTAATATATATTCAACACTATATTCATAAATTTCTATTCTTCAAAATTAGAATTTTTATAATTCGTGTTTCGATTATATTTAAAAAATAAATGCAGATGACAATTGGCTATTACATTAAATTTTAAAAAAATAGATGAACGATTCAAGTAGTAAACAATGGCTCTGGATATGTTTAAAATCATTTGAACCTCAAAGTTTAATATTTTCATTTTTTTTTCTTTTTAGAAAGATTTAGACGTTTTACGTTAAGACACTTTTTAATGCTCCAAGAAACAGAATTTCATCGAGATTTTGCATGTGCGCGATATACATTAAAAAGTGTAGCATGTTACACGGCCTTCCATCGAATTGCGCTCAAACGTATGATATATTTCATGTACCATACAAGATATTCTACATGAATTTCTGAAAATGAACATTCTGATGAAGATGCACCACACACATGTCAAGAATTCTCTAACTTCGAATAATAGAGACAAGACGATGTATATACGAATATGTGTGCAAATATATTAGCGTACATCAATCTGTGCTATATGTAAAATGATATAAATTTAAAATAGTCTCGTGCATATCATTATAAAAAACATTGACCTTTATATTGTGGACGTTACATAATATTACTCGAATAACGAATAAATCTACGTAAGTATATAAAAATGCAAGTCAATTTTACAATTCCAACAGCTTCGTTAATGTACACTGTTTCTTTCCTTTTTTTTTACTAGCTCTTCCATATCTTGACGTTATAAAAATATTGATATTGATAATATAATAATAATATAATTAACATTTTACGGAGTATATACAATTGGAACCATATCATTCACAATTCAAGAACCTACAGTATGTTTATTCAATTGTGTCCAACGTATACGTTTAACAATTTAATCGATTATGATACAAACTATCACTCTTTATCACCAATCTTAAACGTATGCTATTATACAACAATACATTATTTTAATATAGTGGAAACTTAAAAGAAACCACTACATTTCATATATATATATATATATATATTCCGTTACGCTGATGTTAATACATTAGAATAATCGGTAAAATATATTTATTCTACAAGTTTTCACTTCATTTCATTCTAATACCAATAAGTTAATAAAATTTAGCTAACAAAAGAATTTAGTTTCTTAAAAGATATTTCAGAAAAACTTCGCTACTTTAGTAAATAATAAATTGCACAATTAAAAAATTTAATTGTTTTTACAATTCAATATTATTAATATATGAGTACTACGCATCGTAAAAACATTTACCTAACGAAATTACGCTTCGTATTTAAATAACAGAAATAATAATTTTCAATCTATTAATATCATTTTATTTCATAGTAAACAGTTTGTTGAATTAAAAATATCCTGTAGGCGATAAAGCGTGATAGTAATATAATAGTAAAATTAATATTATTGAAGTTAAATTTTGTGTGTGTGTGTGTACATACATACATGTGTGTGTGTGTGTGTGTGTGTGTGTGTGTGTGTGTACATACATACGTGTGTGTGTGTGTGTGTGTATGCATAATGTTCAAGTTTAATATAAATACTTCTGTCAGAATGATTTATAAAAACAAATTCATTATTCCAATAAAAATTTCGTTCTGGAAGACTACATACAGTAACTTCATACAATCAAAGTAAATGCAAAACACCATTGACAAAAATGTTCTATTTTGTATGTTTACTAGAAAAGAAATCATTGTTTTCACAAAACAAATTTTTTCTAATTGTTAGATATATGCGTTTTGAATTTTTCTATATAATGAGTATATTTCTCTTTCTCTAAGGTATTTTGTAAATTTTATTACTACCGTTTAATATTTTTATTTCATTATTAGAACTTTCATAGAATCATTTGGACTAAAAATCTTACTTTGCAATGTCTCTAATTCCAAAATAAAAATAATTTTTGCTATAAATTCATCGTACAAATAAAATATGTTCAACAAATAAAAATACTTGGCAAAATAATTCTTCTAATCTTATAATACATGTTTTCTTTTGTTTTTTAATTCAATATACAAAAAAGTTGATCTTAATTCCATAGAAGATGGTGATATAAATATATATATAAAATAATGAGCCTAAGACATTACAGAGAAAAATGATAACAGAATGAATATATAAATAATCAAGCTCATTGATATTTTAAAATCCATCAGCTATTCTGTTATCATTTGTTTCATACTTGTGACCATATTATATCATATGAAATATACATTGAAAAAATATGATATACACGGAATTAAATTATTACATAATTTCGACTTGAGTCTGTATCATTTTCAGATGTTATATCGTTGTTTTACGAAGACGAAAAATTCAGTAAAACAACTTTGTGTTTCATAAAGGTTACACACGTGTATCGACATGTATTAAGAAGAAAAATAATACGTTAAATCACATAGGACAGATTGACGTACCATTTTCTATATAGATAATCCAGTTGTCGGAATATAAATAAATACAATACATATAATAGAGAGATACATAGGTTGATGGTAATAGACAGGGAAACTGAGAGCTTGTAGAGCAGATAAAATATACACAGAGTGTTAATTAAGTACACGAATAAACTCAGCTTTCCCTGACCTACCATACACAAAATTATCAAACCATTATTTACGCGATTCAATTAAACATTAAGTAAGTCTGTTCCAGTATAACAGTTCCTAAAAAAGCGCATGGAGAAAAATTGGCAGTGCGCAGTGGGCAGTGAATTGAACTGTTATTAAATATCTATATGTTGGAATAATGAGTAGTATCGGGGACAATTAAATGCTCCCCTAAAAAAAAAAATGCAATTTTTCAAACTGAGGCAGTCTTAGGTAAAGTAAAATGGCGATGTAATCCCAAGAAAAATACTGTTTATCGTTGTGTTTTGTTAAACTCTCACTTCTTTTTCGATACGTTTAACCACGATATTATTGACCAACTGGCGAAAAATTCTCGAACATCTAATAACCGGCGAAAATACAACCAGACATGTATAAAATTTTTCCTTCTACTGTGTTCTCTTTTTTTTTTCATTTGCATTCGTTAAGAACCTAGAAACTTCCTCGCCGGTATATAATATAAAAGATCTTTCTCATTTTTTGCAATTATTATGTGATTCTTTTATGCTTAACAATATACCATAATAATTAGTGTTGAATAGAAAATTAACCAATAATTGTATTTTATATATATATATATATATATAAAATACAACTTAATCGTAATAAGAACAATAATAAATGTAATATAGCTCATGTGATGGTTGTAAAATCATTATATGATCCACATAGTGGCCGTAATTATAGTATTCATAGTTATATAAATGTAATCGTAAATAAAAACAAATTTAAAAATGAACAAAAGACTCTAATAAAAAAGAATTTTTCTTTCATTTTTTTTACGTAATAAATATACGTAATAAATAGGCCTAGAGTAGTCTGAGCTGCTCTCATAATTTTTAATTCTCCATTTCTTTTTCTTTCATTTAACATTATTTTAACTGTCTTAATTTAACATCATTTCTTGCTCTCTTATACTC
Organism: Melipona beecheii; assembly: GCA_032399605.1. NCBI lineage: Eukaryota > Metazoa > Arthropoda > Insecta > Hymenoptera > Apidae > Melipona > Melipona beecheii. Next base: position 2,079,731 of record JAUCMO010000447.1, read on the forward strand.
ACGCTCACACTCACGCTCTCTTTCTTTTTCTCTCTGTATCATTTTTTTTCTCTGCAAAGGGTTCTTTACCCTCAACTTATAATACATATATAGACCCACTCTAACTAGCTCACTACAATCCGTGGAGGTGTATGTTGCGTGACCTTTGCTTTATATATTTTTTATGTATATATATATATAATATATAACATATTAATAATATATATCATAATGAAGATAGTAGGCATAGCCACTCGTGCTCGGATCACAGACTACTTGCTGCCGTACTCTCTTCGTACAGACAGTCTGGTGGACACTATGGCTTTTTCTCTCACTTAATTTTTATACACGTTAGCTTCCTTCGTTAGATGTATTACGTATACACGTATAGATATTCAGCCAACAATGAAGTTGAAATCAATAATTTTTATCCTTTTTTCCCTTTTACCAATAAGTATTTTTTGCACGAATTCTGCACTTCAAATCCTTAAAATACGTGTTACTGGAAATATAATTTCTCGATCATGCGACAAACTATATCTCCTATCAACGAAGATTCCACCAATTGCATTGAGATTCCTTTCGTCATTTTTCTTATAATTTGTTATAAATATTAATAAAAACAGATCAGGATACCTCTAAGGGTTAGAGTTCACCATTTTCCTTGTTACCACTTTACTAAAATCTGTACGTGTGTACGAGCGTATTTCGATACGGCCATGACATATAGACGTAAATACTACAGCCAGGATTGATTTATCCCGAGAAAAAACTATCGCCTGACTAGCCTTAACGAAATCGCACGTATTTTTTTTTACGGCATTGTTATTCACATGGTGTGTAGATTTGTACATATGTAACGAGGTGTATCTGATGCATGAAATGGAGGCACTAGTCAGTATTTCTGGAGAGATTGACAGGTCCTGGGATGGCAATGAGGAGGTTGTGTCAGCAGGCACTGGTTTCCTCTCCTTCGAGTGTGCAGGCTACATTCTCTAGCCTATGAGCTAGATGTAATTTACGACAGCCCGCGTCTGTCTCCAAGGCCTCTAGGATCTATATAATATTGGAATAATTATTATCAATCAATTATCAATTATCTCAATTAGAAATTTCTTAACAAACTGGAGTATACAGAACGGTTTACACAAGTATTCCTGATCATGATTTTATCAGTGCAGTTAGAGGAAAATATCAAATGAACGAAATAAACGGACCACTCTGTACATATTAATTATTAAATTCTGTTTTAAGGATACTTACTTGTTCATAATACTTGCTGACATAGATATAAAGTTCTTTCAGTGCTGCAATCACATCAAACTCATTCGCATGTGACGCACTTAGTTGTTGCATGGCACTAGACATTTCTTGATCAGTGATTTGTGGCAGTCTTTGTACATCTGTGTAAAAACGACCCACTTTCTCTCGGTAGTGCGGTATATCCTTAGCAAAGAGCAACTTATTTGACGGTGAATCTTTTCCCAGCCTATGTTCCGTCATTGAACAAGAGTCCATAAACGTTTGCGCTATTACAGAAAGGCTTGAATCGACCGTTGTGGACTTATTAATATCGAACATGAAGTCTGGATTTTTAATAAAATTCACCCAAAATCTAAGCGGCAAACTGTTCGACTTCCATGCGTGCGGCACCTCGGGATCAACGATCCCGTGTTGTTTCGCAGCATCGTCCAAGAGATCAAACAGCCACTTTACAGCACTAGGTAATGCTTCGTTCGCTGTTAGTATCGTATTCAAGAAATCATCGACGAACTTTTGAACGGTGCCCTTCGTCGATAATAATCTCGTTAGGAATATTTCAGGGATGGCTTTATGTGTTCGTTCTGGATGATGATGCTTGCTACTGGTAAAACCCATGCCCGGTGGATAGTGACTTTCTTCTATAGGCCTTACCAAATGATACAATCGTTGATTACCTCCACTTTCTACGTCGCCATTCGCTGTTATGATCGGAGGCGAGTGTTGAGATTCAAAGTATAAACCGCTAACAGGATGATTGTACATTACAGGACTAATTAGAGTGTGATTAGGCGTGGATGGAAGATGCGTGGACGAACAGTGATTCGCATGACGATGTAAGTGGTGATGATGTGCATGATGATGAATGGACTGCTGCTGATGATGATAATGCGATGGTTTACAGTTATGACATGGTGGTTTACAGGCGACGGAGAAACCATCGTTCTGTCTAGGAATCAATGACATCACGGCTGATTCTTTCACACCGTAATGAGCCAATGTGTTGATCTTTTTCCATTCGCCGCTACACTTCGACGTAAGATCTTCATCCTGAAGAGTTAAATGCCCACCTCTACCGTGTCTCCATTCCAAATCTACGTCATGAACGGACGGCCTCAGTGAGAAAGGAGTATTTTTATAGAGAGCATCTAGGATCTTGGACTTCACTTGATTTATAGTATCACAATCTAACACCTTGCATTGAATCTTCTCATCGAGATCATCTTGGACGACGTGCAAAGTGACTACGCTGTGCTCGATCTGCTCACGGAGCAGCCTCTCTTCGGATAACGAGTATCTAGCGTCGTGGGTGATCACATCTACAGGACCCTTTTCTATCTGGTGCTTTATTGCCTTGAACAATAAAAATAGAGAGGAACCTGCGTAATCCTTAAGGTAATTGTACATACAAAGCGCCATCCAGTTGGTTAGCATTTTTTCCACCACGGACTCGGTCCTTCTAAGCATCAGTTGAGGATGCTTCGTGTTTACCGCCTTCTCAATAAGTCTTAATAAAAGATTCATGAGTATATCAGTCGCGTATTCCATCTTACCCATCAGTACAACCATGAGTAACGATGCAACGTTCACTTTATCCCTAATATTAAAATCTTTCTGAGCTTCTAAGGTTTCGATGAACGTTAATACGAAGTACTTATTATTGATCAGTTGTTCAAACTGGATCATGGCAGCATCATAATTCGTACGAGATACATTGCTACGTGATCTAGGATCGTTCAATATGGGATGATGCGTGACACCAGGAAAAAATACTTTCATAATATAGTTCTTGTGATCCAGAGTCGGAATACCAGATGATTCCAAGTCAGCGGTCAAGTCAGTCATATCGGTTTGTAGTTCAGCAAATGCTTGCTTGCATTCCATCCTAACATTGCTTTCCAGAGTGTCCATCTGTATTTGTATTCTTTTATATTCCCTCTCTGCTTGTGTGCTCTTTCTTCTATATATTATCAACACTAAAACAAACAAAAACACAAGACTAAAAGTACCAGCAGCTATTCCAGCTATTGCCTCCGGTGGAATCGGATAAGATTTAATCACTTCGTAGCGCAAATAACCAATAGGAAATCTCAGGCTGCGACCCACACGTACTACCACCAAGGGTAAACCATTTTCAGTTTTAATTCCGAGCTCATCGGTGTCGGCTGGTTGTTGATCGGGAGGAATGCAAACCAATTGAGTCAGAGCAAGTGATGTCACGTTACACGGCATTGTTCCAACAGTAACGTTTACGTCGGACTCGTCGCTAGCAAAAATCAAATTTTCCCCTTCGATAACTAGCGTGTCGCCTTTATACAATTTGATGTTACGCGGAAAGGCTAAAAATTTCGGATCTTCCACGTAAAGCAATCGATTTCTGAGACTCTTAAAATGTTTCTCCAAGTCCCGTACACTCTCTACATTATCCATAATAAATGCTATTTTCAAGGATAGTTGAGATTCCTTTAACTTCAATGATTGTGGAGGTGTACTTTGACCATTGATAGTAGCACGCTCGTTACGTCGAAGAGTCGTGAAACGCTTGGCAATGCTAGGACTCGGGCATTCCATCTGCGTCGGGTTTAATACTGTACAAATAGTCCTATTTACTGGCAGTAGTTCGTTATCGAAATAAACCTCCATTTCAGGTTTTTGGATGGTATCTAGATTGGTGCCGTGAACGGTGATCATGCGACCACCGGAAGCGAAACTTGTCAGTGGCTTAATCTCCATAATAGTAGGATCATGAGTGTAGTTATAGGGATTACCAACTAAAGTGCGATTCGCACCGTCTATGCTAAGTGTCAGTCTGTCGATTCTTCTTACTCGGTCGGATTTACTTGTTACACAAGTCAGTCTAGTGCTACTCGCTTGCGTGGCATTAACATGGCACGGTAATTCGTCCAAATAAGCTGAGATAGTGCTACCAATATTCAAATACATTCCAGTAATGGCAAGTTGCGTGCCACCACTTTGTGGACCAATCGACGGATAAACACCAGACAATCGTATATCCTTATAATTAAATAATACTGCGCTTTCAGTATAACCAGCATCATTACCAACCACCACAGAAGCAGTGTCTGTTGCCTCGTGTCTTCCTGTACGGCAAACAATGCGCACGGACACTTCGTAGTCGACTAAGGTACACGGTGTATCACCAATATGTATTTTTCCATCTACGTCGCTTTCTTTCAGTCCCAAATTACTACCTTCGATAGTAACCAATGTTCCACCTTCTATCGGCCCACTAAGAGGTTTAATCATGTCAATCCTTGGCTTCGGACATTCGGTAAACGGCGAATGCAGGCAAGAATGTCGGTACACGCAACTATTACCGCACCAAGTACATTCGAAACGCGCATCTCTAGTCACGCAAAGGGAACAGTCTGCGTGCTCACGATGTGAGCCCAACACTTCACACTTGTAAAGGATAATTGTGGTCTTGTCCACGTGATGGTTAATGTTCCAAACAACTGTTACTTCTGCTTCGTATTCACCAGTGACCGCCTCATATGAGTAAACTGTTTTATCACAAACTATAAAGCGACTGCTATCAACACGAGCCTGTACCTTTAAATTGGCACCTTCGATCGAGACGATGCATTGGAAACCACTGTGTCCTACTTGAGGATGTGGTAAATTCTCAACCTCGAGTACTATTTCTTTGGGTACACTATTAGGTAACATCAATGGTTCTTGACGTTGGACAAACCTTGGACAGTATTGTGCTCCATGCGCCGCTAAATTTGCTTGGTTCTGTAAATATAAAGTTACCTTTTTAATAATAATCGGTATTAAACTTGACTTGAGCTTTATTTAATGTACTTACGTTTTCTCCCGAAATGATACCTTGACAGCTTGTGTTATGTGTACATTTATTATCATATACACACCAACTACAGGCCCATTGGGATTTTACACACTCTGTGCACACAGTATGCCTAGAGCAATCAAAAAATGCAAAATTCCGTGAAACAAAATCTTTGTTTGTTTCGCTAGAACGCACGGATAAAGGTACCAGAACATGATCAGCTCCGTCTGGTATATTTGGTCTTTCAAGAACGGGTGGTGTAGGACACGACAATCCAAATCCAGTCATTAATGCATCTATAGGCTCAGCGTTACCAAAAACACATTTATAATTTGCGCCTGCTGGTAATTCGGGTAATGTTCTAATTGTTAAGTGAACCGTAGTCATTTGATTGATAGGCATACGATCAGGGAGAACTTGCTCAAAATCGATGCACTGCTGTCCCGTACCTAAAGATAACCATCGTGGACTACTATGACTCGCTTTCTGGCAATCTCCTCTAACTGTACATCTAAAAGTAAATATTAGTATTATAAAAAAGAAGAAATGAATATTTATGCATACAAGAAATATAAGACATATGATATATTTACCTTTTTTCCAATGAACACCATCCGCAATAAGGATCTTTCGCGTCGAGACAACTACTACAATTAGTATAACTACTGCAATGTTCAACTTGCACCTTGGAAATTTTAGAACTTGACAAAACGTAAATATGCTCTCCATCTGGCGAGATTAAAGTATCAGGCATCAATCTATTTCCTTTATCAATTACAATACTTTCGTAAACGAATGCTTCATTTCCAGAAAGTAAAACTTTCTTAAGAGAGCCGTCGTTAGTACCCAAGAACGCAACAGTGTGACTTTCTGTATTAGCTATTGTTATAGAAGTGATAAATTCGTCGGGAAAATGTAGGATTGCTTGTCCTACAATCGGCGACATTCCAGAAATTTTCAAACCCACTTCACAAAAGTTCAAAATGTTGCCTGTTGTCTGAATGGAAAGATAAAGATAGAAAGAAATTAAAAGAAAGAAAACAGAAATGTACAATATTTTCACATGACAAAGAACGTTTGAATGTTATACTTACTCCTGCTGTAGGACATTTACCATCTTGTATAGGACCACTGACGTAACCCATGTTTCTATATTTAGTACTACCATTGAAACACATGTGAATATTTTCATCGAATCTTGTTTCAATTTCTTGCAAACTATACACACAAAGTGCTGACCGCGATAGCGGCTCGTTCGTGATCCCTCTACTCGGCGAAAATACAGAAACAAAAATGGGATCACCAACAGAAATACCTAATTGCATGGCTATATCACTGCCGGCTGGTGCAACTTTCGCGTCTTGCACTAAATTGTAAGATTGCAGTTTTCCATCTCCCAAATTAACCGTACATTGCAAAGTCACTTCTGTATAACTATCATAATTCGGATCGCTGATACAACTTCGAGCCAATCTAGAAATATAACCCTTTTCTTCTTCCTCGGGAAGATGAGATTGTTTTTGTACTAATACGAAATATGCGTAATCGCTGGCATTGAAACCATATACATATTTAACCAGGAAATGATCTCGGTATTTTACGTCGATGTATACGATCGACTGTTTATTGAATGTATACTCAGCAAATTCTAAATTGTGCAGATTTCTACTGGAAATGGCAGGCACGTCATGCCTATAATCTCCTCTGTTAGTGAATGTAGTACCGACATAGAGTATATTCGTTTGTCCCCAAGCATTGTATCTTTCAGGCCCGATAAAAGCATATGTAGAAGAGTTTTCATCGTTCGCTGCTACACTATGGGGAATGAATTCCGGCTTGATAGATATGTTTGACATTTTGTACTTTTCACAAGCACCTTGAAGAAGGGAACCACACGCGATCAGTGTTTGTGATTCAAGATCAGCAATTAATAATTTGTTTACATTATCCATTAAAGATGTAGTTATGTCTCTGGAAGGACAGCCTGTTGCATGGCACTGAGGATTATCCAATCTTGGTCCTAGAAACAACAATGAATAACAATAACAATCTTTGTTGTTTATAGAACATATAATTCATAAAAGGAATAAATAGCTCACCTGTGGAAACATATTCCTCCAGCCTGAGATTAGAATCTAATTGTAAAAGTCTGTTGATGGCACCTGCATACAATCTTCCTGTTGCAGGATCTATAGTAAGATGATTAAATCGAAGAACACCTTCTCTTGTTGTATTTGGATCTAGAGGGTAAAATCCATATCTTTGACCATCACCCGTCGGAAATTGCGTTACAATCTGTAAGGATCTGTTTTCTTGCATAGATGGAGCAGTACTACTAGCAGGTGTATCTATTGCTGCAGTTACCAGTACCACCAGGAACCAGGTAGCAACAGACATGGATGAAAAGGATAATCGATGAAGTGATAGCAATTTAGGTGTTAATACAGTAGGTGAAGTGGGAAATGATACAAATCCCAAGAATCTCATGTTGTGTAGACAGTAGTTGACAAAGCACGTGCGCACACGCTATGCGTGTGCGTTTGTGCATGTACAAGTCTAGGGTAGGAAGCTTAGAAAGTATAATAAGGGTATTCGTCCCACTGGTAGAAGTCTAGTATTGATACAATACTACCAATTACACATGTATCCAGGCACTGACATGATGCACATTGCCTGGCATCTCTGGAACATTTCAAAAATCACAATCGCAATTAGTTACTTGTTCTTAAAAAAAAAAAAAAAATTTGAGTAACAGATTCATAAATATTTCACCAATATTCACTAATTAAACTGAAATAAAAATATTTTCCTCAAATTTCATTCATATGAAAAAGACTCGATAATTTTCGTACAAAATAAAAACATTATGAAAGATAAAACGGAACGTCGAAGAACACATCAAAATACATTATTGAAATGTCTCAAGCATTTTGTCAGGTTTATGTTGTTCATTTAAATTATATGAACATGCACGACCAAGCGACACAGCGATTGACTGCAACAATTGAAAAGAGGAATTGTCAAAATGTAAATAATGCATCACTAACCGATTTCTATTACTAAAACATTTCGACGGCGATGTCAGGCTAGGGCAGATGGCTCCACACTTTTTGAGTAATACCGTTGCACGCACCGCCCTTCATTAGTGCAAGCAGCATAGCTGCACTTGACAGTTAAGACCACTGTCTTCGCACAAAGGCAAGGGTATCTTACTTCTTGTCAATAATCGTCTGACAAAACACAAACGTACTGAATTACTCGATATACTCGATAATGAAATATTCCAAAAACTCGTAAACACGTTTGGTAACACTCATGAAACACGAGGAGAATATCCTCGAGCAATTACCGAAAGGAAAAAAGGAATTTACCTTCACTATGAAAAAAGCTCGCAGCTTCAATTCGCTCGATCTGATACGATCATCAGTCGGCTCGTGTTAACTTCCCTTTTTTTTTTCTCACCAGCGGCTCACACAAATTGCTATGTACACCGAACTAAAATAAAATGAAACAGATTCGATTTGTCATGTAGAATTGACCTTTCTTATGAGAAAGCCAAAGCGTATAACATGACTATACATGATGGAATGTTCGTACGCCAGAATCGCTACGACACATCGCGGATATGTACTATGTCTTTGATACAGGTCTTTAATATAGTTCTCGCCCGACGAAACACCAAGACACTCGCTGTTCAAACTCGGTGGAACTCACTTTTATTCCCTGTGGTAACGCATAGACAGTATATATACCGTTTCGTTAGCTGATAATAACACTAAACAGGGAATCGGAATGAGCCGCCATTAAAATTCGACCGACAGCGACAGGCTGCACGAGTTTAGAGCAAGTTGGGGGCCGTGGCTATGGCATGCGCCGCTTGTTCATTATCTTTCTCTCTCTGTTCCTCTCGTCAAGCTTTTCCCACGGTTCAGTGTCTCTCCTTGACTAGTTCTATCACTCTTTCCTTCCCAACTTTCCTTTTCTTTCTTATGATTATGTGTGTATGTGTGTGTACGTGCGGGATACTCTCTATCGGACTTACAGATGCCGCGTCCTCCCGTGGCTGAAACCTTGTACTGTTTACTTTAATGGTAAACCGATGTGCTTTCGAATCATCGACTTAGCACTGGATGTTTAAATCTTAGCTATGAAACGACTGCAAAACGTTTATAAAATAAACGTTTGTTTTCTAGAATAGCAAATTTGAAAACGTATGCGATCCCATCTAGGAACTTCTCTAAAATTTCAATTGTACTATGAATTTAGAGTATCGCTCTGTATGAACTTTAAACATGATCTTAGTAATAAATAAATAACACTCGCATAAAAAACTTGCATTTCATTTACGTTTTCTTCTATCTATTTAATATGTGTTATAGATAAATAATGTAAATAAACCCAAACGTTTCAAATTTTCGTTAAGAAAATTCTCTTTACCTAAGAGCATTTCTACTGCATTAAAAAAAATATTGAATATACTTACTAATCTTCTCAAAATTTTTAAATCTATTCTTGCAAAAAACATTGCACAGCCAAGAGTTTCAGAATTTCCAAAATATTTAAGTTTTGAATCATATTTAAAATGACTCGGAGGGTTTTAGATTCTATTACAACACGAACTGTTTGAATCGATTCGAATGAAAAATAAGTATACTAACTGTACTCTTTTATTGTGTGTGTTTCACTTCAAAAAGGCGCGTAATTTAAGAACCTATCACTTTATATACATAGTTTCATACGTCCATCCAAATACGAAACAATTGGTATTATTTTAATAACAAGATGCTTACAATGAAATTTATCTCATAACTTTATTGAGTTCAGCACCTCTCATTTTTTCCTCTTCCATGCTCTCAGTGACGCCCAACATTTTCGTTGGTATTGCGGCAAAAAGGCTTCGATGTAAGATAGTGCGCAATTTTGTTTTTAATCTCCTTTGTACTCACATTCTTTACACACTGCGCAAATAAAAACCCTTTCTAGAATATCTCGTCATAAGTCGATTGATTTAAGTAGTCAAGTCTAAAGTGACTTATATGTCACGATTTATTATTGTAAATATCATGTTATTTACACATATACCTAAGCTTCAAACAGCTTTTTAACGATTTTTTCTTTATTTTTCCTTTCGCGTTTATGGAGAGGGTTTGGATCTTTTGGCTGTGATATTTCTTCATTTTACATGTAACAAATACAATAGATAACTAATATATCAAGTCATAATTAAGAACATGATGATCGATGTACAACGTAACTATGTAAAGACTGGATTTACCCTATCTGTCTCTTTGAACGTATGTATCGACCATTCTCTTAACTCGTTATACAATATATATGTAAAGTTGTGTATATCTGTGTCTGTGTGTCTCTCTAATATTTACTTAAATGTTAACTTCTTACAGATTGGTTACATCTTTGAAAGGAAAAATCTCTATATACTTCTACATAAGCCAAACTTAGCATATACCTAAGTAGACGTTTTTAATATCAGAAATGTTTTCTTAAATAGAAATACACACACTTCTTTTTAAAAGTCTCTTATGTTTATGCACGACAAGTAACAACTTGTCAATTACAAGGAAGGCTTCTCCAAACACCGTATAAAAATTATAAAACAGAATGTTTAAAATTTACCGCCTAACAAGTTATTATACATGTGTTCATAAGAGTCGGTGCTATGGCCAGCCTCCTTAGGCCTTTAATATTCGACATCAAAATTAAAATCTAGGCTTAACTGCCTCACCTCCTGCTATACAGGTGGATTTTGTTTTGTTTGTTTCATTTTTGTTTGTTTATTTCCACTTGGAATTATATGTTTGACTCAAATTTAAACAGTTTCAAACTACATTATGTAAAATGAATATCTTTTGATATTTATATTCCTGCTGGTCCGCTTAGTCCTTCAGCCATATTTTTTGTCTAATACTCTAATTTTATGATTATTTAACAAGTTCATAAATATCCAACCTCGTTCATGAACAAGCATTAAAACATAAATTATGGACAAACTGTTATTACACGAAATGTTAGCACGAAAAAGTATCAGGATCTAGATTGTTTTTTAATACGTAAAATTAGACAATATGTCGATATATAATTTATCCAAATGAACAGTAGCACTATCAACATATTGGCATATAAATTATATATCTATATATTGGCATGTTCAACATCGCACGATAAAAAGCAATGTAGAACATGATCCTTTTCAGTACTTGTAATAATTCAGTCTATTTTCATGCTAATTTACGGATGAACGATATTAAGAACGAGACTGAATATTCATGGACACATATATAATAATCATAAAACTTGAGTCTGCAAATTACGTATCTCATTTTGCAAGGGTGTACTGTATTATGCATTAATAACGTTGTCACTGACGCAAAAATGTTGATAGTAATAATTTTAGTATTAGTAGTAATTTTATCTGTGGTAATAATTTCAATGTTAGCAGAAATGGTGGGATGCTGTATTGTCGACGACAAACGGAACCACCTATCCTAATGAAGGAAAGTCATTCTCATCATCTACTTTCGGTGCATTTTGACGTCCTCGTGGTGACCTTTGCTCAGATTGTGAAGTCTAGAATTACATCAATTAATATTCATTGTGTATCTATGTATACTATATTTCAATTGAAAATGAATAAATTCAAAATACTTACAGGACCACGTGAGTCTCCATCTCTAGGAGCTCCACGATTACCAAATCCACGATTATTTACTCGTTCTCCACGACCTCGTCCCCGACCACGTCCACCAGAACCACGTCGTGAATCACTGAATTGAATTTCAATACCTAAAACGCGTTTCTGTCTTCCAACACGCTGAGGATACTCAGCTGCTGCGTCATATTCTTCTTCCTCTTCTTCCTCTTCATCGGCTCCCTCCTTCTTTCTTTCCAGTGCGTACATCTTCTTCCAGCGTGTTAAATCCTCGCCTTCTCCAGCTTTACGCAAATTATATTGAGGCTTCACTCTATTATTACGTAAAGCTTTCCATTCATCTAAGGTTAATTCGCGTGATTCCTCTTCGACTGGTTTTTCTTCTACTACGTCAGCAGGTGTCTCTCCATCTTTTGTCTCTGTGGTTGTTTGGTTAGCATCTCCATCAGGTTTATCATTAGCCCAATCTTGATTCTCTTGGTTTAAACTTTCTCTGAAAATAAAATAAGAACAAAGAATTAGAATGTAAATTTTTGCTGAATTTCAAAATATTCTGTTGGAAATAATATTTACTCAATTTCATCATTGTGTGTACCCCAATTATGGCTACCAGCACCATCTTTTTTATCCACAGGTTTAACTCCTCTGCTTAAACATACAAATAATACGTTTATTAATACTAAAAATTTATTAGAATTCAACGATAATAAATAAAAATTACGTTTTGTCAGAGCCAGATTGACGGTCATATTCACGTTTTCCACGATAATCATATCCACCACGACCACGTGGACCCCCGCGTCCACGCACCATTCCACGCATTCCACCACGACCTCTGCGTTCCCCGTATTCTCCACGATTATCATTAGAATTCCTAAACTCTCGAGTTTCACGTCCTTCGCTGAAAAATTAAAAAAATAATTAAAATTATAAAAGAGAAATTAGAGACATTATTAATGCCTTTTTGTTCACTAACTGTTTTATACTAACCCAGGAAGTCCTCGCCTAACCTCTCCTTGATTACGAGGCGTCCTTTCACCATCTTCACGATTACGTCTGTTATTGCGCTCTTCTCTAGTTTCTCCAGAGAATTTAACATTACGATCTCCACCGCTGGTTCTTGATTGTGGTGGTTTTTTATCTGTTGCTATATGAATAAAGATCATAATGTCCATAAGTAAAATAAAACAGTAAAATAAATTTATTAAAAATTGGTATCATATAAAGCAAAAATGTAAAAAGAATTTATATATTTACGAATAATGCAAATTTATAATTAACAGCAATTTATATTTATGTTATAAAAATTAGTTTTTTTTAAGATTTATCAATTTTTTTTAACAATTGAACTGATGCTCCAATTTTCATCTATTCCTTAAATTCACTATCTAAATGCAGGATTAATACTTAATCCAGTGTTTTACAACAAATTAATTATTTCTATGAATTATTTATTATAAAAATGGTATATGTGATGGTAATTTGCAAAATAAATTAAAAAAATATATTTGAAAAATAGCTATATATCATTAGTTTTCTTATGGAGTTGATCAATGTGGTTTCTGACCAGCTTATACATTTGAAGCAGAAAAGTATAACATATACATGTTGATATAATTTTAACATAGTATATTGATTATTTGCAGCAAAAATAATAAGTCTTATATAAATCATCAAATAACAAAATATAATCCTCAATCATCTATCCATGCATCAATTATTTTTTATTAAATTACACTAATGTTTCACACAGTGTATAATTATTTAATTATTATATTTACTTATATATACTTATATTTACTTAACGGCCGTGTAGAAATTTCAAAATAAATCGCAACGGCTCGGTCGCAATTATTTGTTAAATAACACGTGGGGTCATCATTGGTAAATTCTATTTTTATGATGTGGGAACACAATGCGGCATAAAAAAATGCTCAAAAAAATTACAAGAAATATGAACGTTGGTACAATAAAATTTACATAAATGATCGGAGTTTAGAGGGCAAGAATAACCGAAAGAATGAACACGAGGAAATGATCGGCGAAGAGGTGAGAAAATCGTTTGGTGTTGGGCGAAATATCAAAAGCACATGGACCCACGAGGGCTGAGGAACGACGGCCATAATACCGCGCACGAGGTGAGATATGAAAAATGAAAAATGACTAACCTTGATCCTTCTTTGAGTCTTGCACCTTGGCCGGTTGTTGCTGAGAATCTTTGATCACGCGATTCTTTTGCGTTTTATTACCGATCCCTTTCTGTGCGTCCGACTGCTTGCTCTTATTTTCTTTCTCCGAGAGTTTTTCTTTTTTCCTAGCTTCTTTCTTAAGCTCTTCCTCTCGGAGTTTCTCGTGCGGATCCTCATCATCACCCAACGCTAACGAGAATTTGTTCGTTACGGCAATACTGTACATGCTTTCCATGCTTGTTCTTATCCTCTCTTCGTCGAGGATCACGCGAAAATTTCACGGCTACTCTTGAGCCCTTGTGTAACAGAGACATTCAATATTTCAATATGGCTGAGTCGGAGAATAGCTCACCACGAGGTCTGTGCTCAGGGAGGGACCGCATAATTGTCTTGCACCCAGCGCGCCACCTCCCCACCAATATTATTTATATCGTCAATTTTATATTGTTTCAAACCGTAAATCATCATCTAAAATCGAGTTTTTAATTTTCATCGTGTCGCATTGTTAAAATAACTAATATATAACTGTATTGCGGAATAATTCTTTGCGCTGTCGTTCTCAAAGAAACCGGCATTATTTCCATGAATTACTTAACACGAACCGAATAGATTTTCTTATCTTTTACGCTTTATCTTATTGCCGTACAATAATATTTATGCACCAATCCGCTATTTTTGGCTCTATATCATGTTTCATAGCGTTTGAATAAAAATGTATGTACATCAGCTGCACCTGAATATAATGCTTGATGATAATTGAAAATCTCCTGTGACAGCATATTATGCAATACTATATTTAAGTTTTTCTTAAAAATCATTTTTTCAGAGTTATTTTTACATTTTGTTGCTAGATTTTTTACATTGTTACATTCGATTCTGTTACTTACATACTTAGCTAACATAAATATTAATATTGTATGAATCTGTTATATTTTACGATGTAAAAATGAACATATCGAATTTGTACATATGTATTTGAGGGCGTACATTTGTTTGCAATTTGCTACATTGCAGATGAAATGCATATACATAATTATAAAGTTATTATTATTTATATTTAATCCTCTCTTTTTATTAAAAAATAAAGGATATAATTGGTAACAGAACTTTCAACTTTAATTTAGGTACCATTGCTTAACTAAATGCAATAAGTGTTTTTAAGTAAAAGAATATAAAAGAATTTTTAAAAAATATATAAATTAATTAAAAAATTTTTTATTATTTTTCGACATGAAAGCTACAAAATGATGTCAGTATGTTTTTTTTTTGACAATGTATAAAATGTTCATTTCTTCGACTTGTATTTCATGTATGCATACTGTAAAGCTTAAACCATTTATAAACTCCTTATGCCGCATTTCCATGTAGAATAAAAAACGAAGTCATTACAGCTTTAAAATCGAAATGTCCTTAACAATAAAATACAGTATTAATGCACAACTTTAACTTTATGAATGAAAAGGTGGATATTTTTTTTCCAATATATTCTTATTTTACATTACTTTTTCCAATATATTCTCATTTTACAGCATTTTATATATACGATACAATCTTTTGTACAATTCAAAACATACAATTCAATTATGATTTTCTTTATATATTGATCTTCGTCTCGTTTATCCAAAAAAACGCAAAATATTTTGTAAAATACATGTTACGCACCTTCCCTCTCATAAAAATATTTAAAAATTCATTTTTGGTGCTTAAATATATTAAAAATAATTAAAAAATATATAATTAAAAAATATTCACAAAAGATGATTATCAATAATTACGATTAATAAATCCATTATGCAGGTAACAACAATAAATTAACTTTGTATTACGCGTCTTCTTTTAACGCACCTCTGATTGGTCGGTGTGTTGCGCAGAAGAGAATGCGCGCGCACCAGAATAAAGCCGCGTGTAGAAAACAGTCAGGAAAATGATGCCAACAATACAAGAGCTAAAGGAAATTACGTTTCCACTTTCCTACCTTTCATCGTCTATTTAGTGAAAGAAATCTTACAATCCATTATTCCAGCAGTTTGGGAAATTCGAGGTTAATTCTATTTTATTGCTGTAATTCATACATATTTACATATATACACATATACAGATCGAACCGGGTATGTATTACGTTTTGGCGGTTCACTAGTTACACGCGGTATACGCAGAGTTGCAAAAAAAGAGAGAGAGAGAGAAAGAGAGAAAGAGAGTAGGTGGTTATATTAACACGAAGTCTTTAAAGTGGCGGGTGAGGCGCAGAGTGAGGTGAAAAACGTAAGATGGAATTGCACACGCCGAAGCGTGAGATGCGTTCTTTGACGGAAACGTTGCCGTGCAGTCCACCGATGTGCGATAGTATGCTTTATCCGTGGAACTGGGGCGACGAAGCGAGAAACGTAAATCTTAGCCCAGGCAGTTCATGCTCGTCGCCAGAATGTAGAGAGCATAGCGTGCTAAGCACACGAACTGGGACTAGATCACGTTCAGGGGGCTCGGAAAGTCATCGCCGTGGTCGACCAAGAGCCGATGCTCTTTCCAATCTTATGATGCAAGGAAGCACCTCGCCAAGCAGTATAAAATGTACTTATTGCAGCCGCGTATTCCCACGAGAGAAGAGCCTCCAAGCACACCTACGTACCCACACAGGTATCTGTAATTTATAGCTTCAAGCAGCAATCCATTCGTTTTTTTCCACGTTTTATAGAGAATAGAAGCGATTTCGATGGAAGTTTCTGTGAAAAAAGTTGTCACATGGTACATTGATAGCTCGCAGGGCCATATGATTTTAACGGTTTGTTCGACTTCGTATGGTCAGGCGTCCCGCCAATCGCCATCATTTGCACTTTAAACAGTTAAATGACTTATTTGTGAAAATATTTCGCATACGAAACGAACTAATACTACATCATTAAGTGCGAGATTTTCGTACTATCTTATGTATTAAATAACAAATCTGCTATTTATCACAGAAAAATCTGCATATATATTTTCGTCGCAAATTTCGAAATATTCTTTGTTTGGAAAAAAATAACTCGAAGCTTTCTTAGTTAAATGCTTTGATTCCTTATATTTAGTTTATTTTGTAAAACATACTTTCTTGACATACGTGTCGTTTCGCGAAAAAATTTAAATCTCCAATTATAATCTTACTAATTATTATTTGTGAATTTTTATTTAAAAAGTATTTCCTAAACTATTTTATGTAGTGTTAATATAATTACGTTATAATGTATTTATATATAAATTAATTTTATATAATTACAGGACTTCCAAATATTATTTTTTTAGGTTTTAAAAAATGAATTTTGAATGAATAATTATTATTTCAGGAGAGCGGCCATACCCATGCGATTATCCCGGATGTACAAAAGCCTTTACACAATCAGGACAGTTAAAAACCCACCAACGATTACACACAGGAGAGAAACCTTTTTTATGTACAGAACCTGGCTGTGAAATGAGATTTACACATGCTAATAGACATTGTCCGGATCATCCATATGCTACTCTCACACGATCCGATGATTTTGTATTGAAACCAGTATCGGAGAATACCGAATTACCGCATGATGTGACTAGATGGCTAGAGCGTTACAAAATGTCCAGGGAAAGAGAAGATAGAACACCTACAGGGAAGAATGAACGTAAGAAAAAGACGTGGAAGAGTAGTTCTGAAAATCACAAAAGAGTTAAATCTAGAAAAGGTCTAATGATGGATGCAACAGGGGAGCAAGAAAATTTAGATTGCAAACAGCCTAATCAAAGATTGTATTGTGGAGAGAGTCAAGATAGTCAAGAAGAAAGCCAAGATGAAGAGCCAGCAGTATTACAAACATCTGAAGATGAAGAGATATCAGCAAAATTAGCAATTACACCTTTAAGAAGACCATTAGATAGACTTCAGCCAAAGAAAAGATGGTTACGTGAAGCTTGTTTAGAACAGCAATTAGCTAAACCTTTAAATTGGGATATCAAACCTGTCAATGTATCTATAGGCACTTCATCTAAAATTAATGGCAATCAAATGCAATGGAGTTCACCTGTTGATAATTCATCTACTTTGTTAGATAATTCATGTTTAAATGCATGTAAGGAAATTGAACTTACGAAATCAAAAGCAGATCTTCCTTATGCATCTGCACAAATATCTTGGGATGCTGAAAATGAATCTCTAGAACAATCTGCAAAGAAAGAATCAAAATATATATTTGAAACATCAAATACATTATCTCAAAACATTTGGAATTCCGCACAGCATCATATGAACGATTTTGTGAAAAACACGAGCCAAATAAAAACCGATGTCACTCAATCTACTTCCAAGTCTTCCAAAAGTCCTAATCACACGTATTGGGACAATAACTTAACAAACGAACTGCCTACATCTCCATTAAATCAGTCTAAATCAGTTTTGAGTAAAATTCAAGATTTTACTCAAAAAGATATATCCAAACAAAAATTTATGAATTCTCATATTAGCGAAAATGTAACGAGACCGACTGTTTTAATGTTAGCTGGAAGTTTTAATAACAATAACAACAACAACAACAATAATAATAATAAAGATACAATTTCAAAAATATCTCCAATGGAATCCGAAACAGGATTAAAAGTAGTTGTTGTTAAGCAGGAAGATAATTTTATTAAGTTACCAATTCCTGAAGATAGTCAAAAATGGTTGGGTGCTTTAGCTTTGATGGAATTAGCTAAAAATCAAGAAGATACAGAGAGAGGTATGAGTTTTAAACAGAACAAAGATGAATTTTTTGTTAACACTGAGCTGAATTATACCCACTTGTAGACTGTGATTATTGGCTATTGTAGTTTCGTATTATTTTTGTATGGCAAAAAAAGACAAAAAAAATGCATTTATTGCCATAATACAATTCGTTTTTGAACATGATATTAAGAAATGTAAATTTGTCTTTCTTATTACACAATCAAGAAGCATTTTTTACAATTTTGTTTGGATATTTTTCTAATTACATTATAATGTTACAGTTTATGTTGACCATTTATTTACATTTTACTACAATAGTTAAGAACAGTGAAAGATTGGAGGTTTTTCTCCTTCTGATTTTTCTTTTTCTTTAAAAAAATGAATTAATGTGTACAAAGAATATTTTATGTTTATAACTCTGTTAAGTTTTAAGTGTGTATCCACATGAAACTTGAAAAACTGTATTTTGCAAAACATTTTTTACATAGATACTTCTCATTGTTAGTCACATACATTTCTAAAAGTAAACGCATTTTTTTTTTTTTTTTTTTTTTGTAAATGATTTTCTTACAACTTATGTAAGCAATGAGAATATACTACTGTAATATTGAAATATGTAAGAATATTCTTTATTTTGAAGTTTTTTGTTATTTTAGCAACAAAGGAACAAAATTATTATATTGCAAAAAATTAAATGTTATATTTGTAGTTTAATATTTAATGATATAAAACATTTTGAAAAAATTGTTTGAATTCGTAATATAAATTCTTAAACAAAATGTTCCAGATCTCAATCATCAAACTTTGCCAACATGTTTGGGAGGTCATATTGAGCAGAAAATGTTATATCGATCATGAGGGTAAATACGTTTCAGTTTTTGAGATATGAAAAAAGTAACCATAAGTACAATAAGTATAATAAGCCATAAGTTAGGCAGCAATTAGATATGATGAAGCTACTTAACTTTTAATGAACATTTATTATAAATTATTTTTGATTGATACTGGTTCATACAAATTGTTAAAATGGTCAACATGCGTCCATAGACCACACTACTGCATATTAGCAAAATCGTTATTGATGGTACTAACAACCTTTTGATTTTTTCTATTAACTCGTTACGAGTATTGAACTTTCTACTGAAATTGCACTGTCGATTTCATACAGTTTTATAAAAAAAATTAACAGGAAAAGTTCAGGTGATCAAGAAGGCCATGCAGTAGTTACAAATATTTCTATGATTTTCAATTCCTATAAACCAACTTGACCAATTACTGTAAAGATAATTTAAAATAAATAAGTAAAAGTTTTAAATAAATTGAAATAAATAGATAAAAATGAAAAGTTAAGTAGCTTTATATACTAATTGCTTATCTCGAAAATGAAAATGCATATACTTCATGGTGTATATAACATTTTTTGCTCAAAATGACCTCCCAAACATGGCAAAGTTTGGTTGAGATCTGGAACACTCTCATTTTCAACATATATGAAATGGAATATAAAAAAATTTGCAAACAGAAACATTCATTAATTAAATTGATTTTTCTTGATTATTCTTGCATATTCATTTTATAAAACTAAAAATAGTTCATTTAATAATTGTTAACTTTTTAACTGTTAAATATTTCATAATAATTATTTAAAACATTGTAATCTTCATACAATTGTAATAGTTTTCAATATTTGACTTTTTATTTTATGAAATTATAAAATATTACATTTCTCTAGATAATAATGCAAAAATTTATTTATTATTATCGGCCATACTATGTAATGATAAAAAAATTTGTGTGATATTTAGAAGATTAAAAAAATTTATAAAGAAAACTTTTCTATCGGAAACATTGAATGAAGTTTGAATGAAGTTGAATGAAGTATTTAATTGGAGTAAATATTATTTGTAAAATGTTAAAGGAATTAAAATGTTAAAATTTGTAAAGGAAAAATGGATAATTGATAAAAAATCTTTCATTTGTAATAACATTAAGTAATTTTAAATCCTATTTTTTTATTAGATGTGTACATATGTGAAATATTTTAATAAATATTTTTAAAAATTTTACAAAATATATTTAAATATTTAACAATACTGATACTGATAAAGTATAGCAATTTAAAAAAATTTTTTATATAATTATTATTTTTCATAAATATTTTTTTGTTGTGAATTATGTTTATAAAAAATATGTAATACCAGTCTCTACATGATTCAACTTTTTAATATTTAATATAGAATATTGGCAATGTTATATTACTGAATTATCATAATTTTTCTTTTGATTTTCTAGTTCTTATGTTATATGACTCTTTAAAACATTGTGTTCTGTACGTTTTCTTGTTATTTTTAATTTAGTGTTTTCACTTTTATATGTTTTTTCCAACTTATCTAAATTATTTTGCTCTAAGTTATCTGTCTTTTCCTCGTTATTTCTATTTTGTTTTTTGTATGATAAAGTGTTTGTTTTTACAAAAGATATAGATTCTTCAGATGTTACGGTTTCTTTACTCATTGGATCGTTGATGACAAAATCTTTAAATAATGCGATTACTTCATTAATTTTACTACAGTCATTTATATTTGCTTTCTTTGAATGTCGCGTTTTTCTAAGATTTTTTTGCAAAGTTGCATTTACTTTAAGATCTTTCACTGAATCGATTAATTTCTGTACATTTTCGGTGGTTGCAGGCTCGTCTATATTATCTACTTTATATAAATGTTCTGATATATCTGGTGCCAATAATTCGGCTTTTTTGATTACATCCTTTATTGAAATATTTGGATTATGCTCTTTTGTATCGATTAATTCCTGCAACGAGAAGCTGCTTTTGGATTGATTTGTTTCCTGTTCGGTTTGACTAACAGTTTCAGAGTATTCTTCATTTAAGATTTTCTTTTTTATTAATTTACTATGCGATCTTGTTCTTCCATATCTGGACGGTGGTGAAGAAGTATCTTCATCGTCGCTGAAGTTAATACTAACTTTGGTTAATTTTAAAAGAGGACGAGTTCGATTACGTTGAAGAGTAACAGGTTTTTTCGATCGAGTGTTGTTAATAGTTGGTGTTATACAAATATTACTTTCAATATTCGATTTTTGCATGTATTTACTTACATCGATATCAAAAGGATCGGGAACTGTAAATTCTGTAAAAAGAATAAATGCAATTTTTGCCTTTCAACATAGATAAGCCCGTTTCACATAATGTTTAAATAAATACTTACTCGAGTAATCAGAAGAACTAAACGTATCTTGAAAGCTCTGATCAAGCATCAACTCATTAACCGTCATATAAATTGGATGTCCCTTTAGTTTATTTGTGTCGCATATTCGAATTGCCAACGAAATGACATTTCTTATTTTCTCTTGCTTTGTATTAAAAAAACTTCTCAGGAAGTAAGAAAAATTTATTAACAATAGTACATAGTCTATAATATAAAAACGTTCTTGCCAAGAAAGATATTTGATAGGCATACATAATGGTATGTATTCTTTCTTTTTTATCAAGTTCTCTTTTATCTTAAACGCACCATGAAAGTGCTGTAACGAAGCTGCAACATTTTTTTGAAATGCATACAACTGCGCTCTGATGTGTGTGCTTGTAAACACCAAATAATGGTACGATACATTTTGACAAAAATAACAGTTACAATTTTCATGGCACATAAATTCAGGTAAACTGAATACTTTATTTTGGAGAACTGGCGAAGTATCATATTCAGGAAGATCTCTAATAGAATCTATAGCCCGGGTCGGCGTTTGTAAAATATTACCCGAATTCATTTTTGTAAGATTACTGTTCATAGATACTTTAAATGTTTCAATACTTAGAATATGCTCTAATCCTTGAAGTTTTACTTCACAATCGTTTAACTGAACACGTGATAAATCAATGTAACAGAGGGATTTTAAAATTTCAGCAATCCTTATAGTTGCTCCTAGAATTTGCGCACTTTTCAATCTGCGCACTAAATGGGCACTAATTTCTTGAAAAGATAATAAACTATTCATTCGTAGGGATAAATTAACGGTCGCAGATAACAGTATGTCGAATCCAAAAAGATACTTGTCTTGAGGTTTCCCTAAAAAAGCATTGGATTATAATATTACAAACTACAAAGCATTAGAGAATATTTTTTTATAAATAAAAATTTTACATTTTCTTGCAGAAAGTTCCTCATTTAAATTAACCAGAGTATACAAAGTTTCAACAATATATCGAGTGTACTCTTCGTGTTTGATACCTTCTTTGTAGAAATAACAATTATACAAAATTCTATCGAGGCTGTATAAATATACAGCTATATTTTTGAAGAAAGAAATTCCTGGTAGTTTCCTGGAGTCATCAACTAATTTTCTAGCTTCATCATACTAAGAATAAAGTATATGTTGTAATATTTTTCATTATTCGTAAATAATAAACTTACCATGTTGCATTCAAAGTAAAAATCTGATAAACTTATCCAAAAAATGGCGATTGCGTAAATTGTATCTTCATTATTACTATCTTTCAACTTGATGGCAAGCTTTTTAGCAGTAGTGATCCATTCAAAATTAATATATCTCAAAGATATACAACGTCCAATGACTAAAAAGAATATTGGTAATTTTTTATTAATATTGTAATTAATGCCCCTGAATTTCAAATTGAAAGAAAAAAGTTCAATATTTATGTACCATAAATAATTGTAGAATTGTCTTGTAATTCGTATGCTAACGCATGTGCAAATTTCCATATATTAATTTCACATTCTTCATACCTATACAAATGAGCATATTCACCCGCTATAATTAATGTATGTAAGGTCGTCAATGGTTCATATCCTTTTGCAATTTGTTTCTGTTAACATATATATAATTAACAATTAATCTTAAATAAAAATACACTAAGCTGTGATTAGAAACTCAAACTTACAAGATTTTGCTTTAAACATTTTTCCCATTTTTTTAATGGCACCTGCAAATACATCATATGTCTAGAATCTTCCTTGATATTTATCATACTATAAGCTGGTACTACGTCACGAGATTCATTTTCCCCAATTTCGTTTACTTTTGGAGCGTACAATGCGAATTTCATGTTTTCAATTTCCATCTCAATTTTTTTGCTCACAGAACGCAATTGAGTGATAAAAATGTAAAATTCTAAGTTGGCTTGCAAACATAAAATATTGCAATCCATCTTAATTTGTTTCAGATTTGAAACAGCTTGCTCAATACATTCCAAAATATCTTCATCATAATCAAAATTTAATGAATGATATACTAACATTTGAACCATACGAGCGTATTGTACTGGATTTACTTTCAATGCTTCCAATTCGCTAAGAACTTTCTGAATGGCAACAGATAGATTAACTTTTGCTTCTTGTAAACCTTTTGCCTCTTTTAAACATATTTCAATGAGATCATATTTCGATAAATCAATAGATAATCCTAATTCTTCTATCTTTGATTTATCCTTTTTCAAACAAGCTAGTATTGTCATTTCCGTAATTTCCTTGGAACTTACAGACTTATGTTTTATACTTGCCCACATTCGAAATGCTTTCGAATTTGGATCATTGCAGTTCAATAGGGCATTTAATGCAGTCGCAGTCATTGCTTCTCTGTACATGTTATGATTATAATGAAGAGTACTTATTTTATGTAATGTAAAACCAATAGGATCCTCAAGATTGATATACTGTGACTTCGATTCAATTCCATCAAATTGTACAATAGAGGTAAATAATAGAGAAAATAGAGATACACTTTCTTCATAAAAGCAATCAGATATTATGCCTAAGTTATAAATTAAGGCACTAGAGGTAGACCATAAATGTGTCCACCATTTGCATTTACATTCTTTCATTTCATAGATCAATGCTATATTTTGCTCCAAAAATATTTTAGCAACTACACAAACATCTTTTGATAAATCGTTTTTAGAAAACTTGCTGATTAAATTAACACATCTAGTTTTTATAGCTACTGCATTATATATATCTTTTTTGACCATACAATTCTCGCTTTGACAAGAGGTACATTTGTTTGACATCTGTTCAATAAAACATATACTCAAATATCCAACTAGTTTCATTGTTTCCAACAATAAATCATTTTTTATGTATACTTTCTTCTCAGTTTTTATACATCTTTCCCAATATATAAACAATGGTCCTAAAATCTGAACAATACTAAATGTAGCCCATTTAACAGATCCTGTATATTCATATCTTTTTATAAGATTTACATAGTTGTCAATCAATTTGTCAATCTTTTTAACAATATTTTCTGTTAAACATTCAATTGGTTTTACAAGTACAAGGCATATAGATTCAAATAGTAAAAAACACTGGTAACATTCTTCATTTTCAACTAAAATCTCCTTAAAGTAATTGCTTATAGTATTTAGAACTTTTGTTACTGACTTAAGGCACTTTTCATTAATATTTTCACATATAATTCTACTTGTTATATGAAGTATATGACGACATATGATGTACTTTTCTTCAATATTAAATAATACTTTTGTCTGGGTTAAATACTCAATGATAAATGTAGAAAAATCGTTAAAAAATGATTCTCTTGATTCTCCATCTATTGCTGCAATTTTATTCAAATATGAACTAATATTTGAAAATAATTGTTTTGTGGGACTTCTATGTACAATCTGTATTATTTCTAATTCATACTTTACAATATTTTTCAATTGTAAGTTATTTTTGGAATTTAATGGATCTTTTTGCAGAATAAGAAATTCATTATTAACTGCATTATGCCATAAATAAGCTACCTTCGCTAATATGTCACTTGCATTGTCATTAGAACAATCAGAATGTAATGTTTCTGCTTTCAAATAAGAACATACATTATATGCTTCATCAAACATGTGCATTGTTAATAAACAACGAATTATATGAAATAAACTAGAAACAAATTTATTGTTATCTAATATATTGGTCAAAATTGAACACAGTGCACAAGTTAACTTATAAATCTCTTTTCCCTTGGTATAGTCTTGTTTATTGCATTTGTCTGCAGTATGTGAGAGATACAACAATAGCTTAAAAATGTATTTGTTAAATTCTTTGTTTTTACCAAATATGGTTGCCTGAAAAAAAAAGAATGATAAAGTTCATTTCTAAAAATGTGGAAAAGAAGTCTGATAAATTTTTGGTTTAATCGCTTTCCCCTTAATTTTTTCATTTCAGATAGAGGTCAATAAAAAGGATCCCTTTGTTTTTATGTTCCCTATTATATTCCCTAGTGTTTTTATTCTAACACAGAACTGAATGTTCTAGAGTCAGTAGTCATAAACAAACATTCAAAAGCTAACGGCAAGCACAGCTATTTGGTGTTTTTCTGATAGCTTTTTGCCATTTGCTAATATTTCTGTGAAACGGTAGTAAGGAAATAGAAAAAAATGATCAATGTCATTCAAATTATTTTGTATGTCATTCCATTTCATCTGACAAATTATCACGGATATAACAAAATATTTTTAATACAGCATTTAATACAGAAAAGTTACTTTTTCGATTTTTCTCAGTTAATTTTAAAAACGAAGCGAAACTTTTCAAAAAATGAAAAAAAAAATCTGTAGTCACAGTAGCCAAAATTAGGAAAAGCCACAAAGCTATAATAAACTAAATATTCATCGAAAATCTTTCTAAATTTTAAATTTAATACAAAAATAAACATAGAGAGGAGAAAGCAATTTTATTAAAAACATTACAAACCTGAACATCTTCCGTTATACCGGTCAGTTTTTCCGTTTGGATCAATTCGATCCATTTTTTCATTTTTCCTTCCACGTTATTCATTTTTGTAATTAATATATGCTTTTCCAACTAGTCGTGTACTCTTCGAGCTGGTCACGGTCATCTCATATTTATGAGGCGTAAATACGTCATAAAGTAGATATGTACCAGTTCGTATAACCTATATTCAAATAGTCCGCCAAAATTTTTAATCGATTATGGCGGTCATTCGATTTCTTTACCACATTACCACAGATGACCTCGTCTGCGTCGTTACTAACACGACTCGTTAGTCTCATATCTATGTTCTCTTATGTGTTTCACTTGTTCAATTGTAAGAGACGGAAGGTTCTGTTCAACCTAACCTCTATCGGGCGAGTGACTGAAAGCATATTGTGTGAGAGGTTACGCCAGTATTAGTTTTCACTTAAAAATGAATTCGAGAACCCAAACCAGAAGAATCCCGGAGGTAGAACCTCGGATAGATTACGTGCAATGCGATGGTTTAGTAGTTATGAAAATGGTAAAGCATTGTCATGAAGAGTCGATGAGTAACATGGATGTTGCTCAAGGTGCTCTGCTTGGTTTGGTTGTTCAAAATCGTCTCGAGATAACCAATTGTTTCCCATTTCCCAAAAACGATGAGATCATGGACGAAGAGGAATATCAGCTTGCCATGATGCGTCGCCTTCGTTGGTAAGTAATATTTAGTATTAAAAACGGAACGAAATAAACAAACATCTCTTCCTCCTTTTTTTAGGGTGAATGTTGATCACTTTCACGTCGGATGGTATCAGAGTGCAGATGTTGGAAATTTCTTAAATGTATCTCTGTTAGAGTCGCAATACCACTATCAAACATCTATTGAAGAATCTGTGGTGCTCATATATGATACAGCCAAATCAGCCAGAGGTTTTTTAACTTTGAAAGCGTATAGGCTTACCCCTCAAGCTATACAAATGTATAAGGAAGGTGAATTCACGCCAGAGGCACTACGTACTTTAAAGATCGGTTATGAAAACTTATTTATTGAGATACCAGTTGTGATAAAGAACAGTAACTTGACTAATATAATGATGTCTGAATTGGACGAAATGATTCCCGAAGAGGAAGGTACAAAATACTTGGACCTTGGTACAGCCACAGTCTTGGAGAATCAATTACGTTGTTTGATGGATCGTGTGGACGAATTGAATCAAGAAGCTATGAAGTTCAATAGATATCAGCAGCTAGTCGTTCGTCAGCAACAAGAGAAGAACAGGCTTTTAGCTAAGAGAGCTCAAGAAAATGCTGCCAGAGCTGCTAAAGATGAGCCTCCGCTACCAGATGATGATATTAATAAACTGATGAGACCTTTGCCTGTTCCACCTAGACTAAATCCGATGATTGTCGCTGGACAGATTAACACATATAGTGAACATATTTCTCAGTTCTGCGCACAAAGCTTAGCCAAATTATATATTACTCAAAGTCTACAGAATGCCAAGGAATCAAAATCCTCTCATTAAAGCAAGTCCAACTGTAATTTAAAAATTTCCAACATTAAAGATTAAAAAATGACATTCAAGATAATAAAATTTTGTAAGATTGCGATTTTAACTTTTGTTTTTATCAACAAAACGTTTCTTTTTATCAATCAAAGATTTTTTTCATTTTTGTATAATTATCATATTAAACATTATTTTCACTAATTGTTTATTAACCTTTAGACGCTCATATTTAATAAACAGAATGTTTTTTTCTCTGATTATACATAAGTATACAAAAGCAGGTCCATTTAGAAATTTAATATGTAAAAAATGTCATATAAAAAATTGATAATGAAAATTCAAATTGAAATACGAATTAAAACAACTGAATTCTTTTTAGTTTCATACATTCTATAATGTGTACAATTTCTTTTTTTAATTCTTCATTCACAACTATGTAACTGATGCTTTGGATCGTTTGGGTGTACACGCCCAGACAAAAATTTAATAAGCGATATGAGTTAATTCATAGAGGCGGATCCAAAGTCAGTGACGGATCGTGAATTTAGGTGGCCCGCGCATTATATTTCTAACCTTCAATTACAAAATAGTTTTTCATTTTTTTTTTACTTTTTTTTCCTTCTTGATTCGTTGAGTTACGTTTTATCGAACTGTTCATTCCCGTCATCTAGAATCTCCTTTCGGTTCTCGAAATGAATGTGTCTCGTGTATAGGAAATACATCGTCTTCCGAAGTCATGAAAGCATATTATGTTTCGCGAACGGTAGTGGTACAGTCGTTTAAATTTTCCATTTATGTGGCACAGAATCGCACACACATTAAAGCGCAAATACGTAAATGTCAGTCATACGGCTAAGCAGATCGGTATAGGTATGTGACCGGGTGTAATCAAGTAATTTTTAAATAAGGAGGTGAAAAGCTGTCACAGCAGTAATTACGGTTGAAATTACTATTAGTACATGTACTTACAATGGAGGGCCACCAGGTGCGTAAACCTCTTAAAGAAAACAAAAGTAATTGATATATAATTGTTTGATGTTAGATCAGCTCTGTGCATTATGACTCATTCTTTTGTGTGAATTTTTTAAAATGATTTTTTTCCGTTTCGTGCGTATTGACATCCGACGTTTATTTTTTTCAGGTAAGGGCGTTATATGATTTCACAGGAGAACCAGGAACAGCAGAGTTGTCTATCACAGCAGGAGAAATGTTGACTGTTATGAGAGATAATGTAGGCGATGGATGGTGTGAAGGTTTTAATCAGAGTGGAAAGTCTGGATTATTTCCAGCAGCATATGTTCAAAATGTCGACACTACTGCGCCAAGTATACTTACTTTGCTTCAGTTCTTTTATTAGATATATTGATTCAAAATTTGCTACATCTAAATTTTCTTATGCATTAGATGCAATGACATCGTCACAACAGAGTTCAGGAGATTATTGGGACGATGAATGGGATGATGATTCCGAAATCGGTCAAACACAAGCATATGTCCCTCAGCAGCAGCAACAACAACATATGATACAATTGCCACAGCATCATACTGTCGATTATGGGGATTCAGTTTCTATGCATACTATTCATTCTGTGATACCCGAAAGGCCTATACCCAACATACCAAAGAAAAACAATAAATTTTCTACATTAATAAAGTCAGGAGAAGATAGTTTTTTATTAGGAATGAGGGTAGCAAATGTTCCTGAAAATGAAAAAATATATATCGAAGAAATTGAAGGTGGACATTATAGATGGTCTTCAAGAGGAGAATCTTATAACTGTGTAGTTACATCTCCTAAAAAAGAATCCAAACTAAAGGGTCTTAAGAGCTTCATAGTTTATCAGCTTACGCCAACGGTATTTAATTTTTATATGTTATATTCTTGTAACAATAAATCATAGAATTGTCGTTGATTTCTTTGTTTTAGTTTAATAATATTCAAGTTTCAAGAAGATATAAACATTTTGATTGGCTGCACGAACGTTTAGAAGAAAAATATTGCTTTATTCCTATTCCACCATTACCAGATAAACAAATATCAGGAAGATATGATGAACAATTTATCGAACATCGACGCACACAGCTACAAGAATTCGTTGATTACGTTTGTAGGCATCCTGTTCTGGCACGTAGTCGTGTCTGGGAACATTTTATAACTTGTACAGATGAAAAAAGATGGAAGGCTGGGAAGAGACAAGCTGAAAAAGATGAATTATTAGGTGTAAATTACTTTTATGCCGTCCAATGCCCTGAAACAATTTTGGACGTTATAAAAGTGGAAATTCAAACTGATGCTTTTAGTAGATTTATAAGTGGACTGGATCCAGTAGTTAAGAATTTTATGGCTATGGCTGTTGACCAAACAAAAAAAAGTCTTCTTTACAAGAGAGAATTTCAGAAAATTGGTCAAAGCTTTAGCGCGTTAAGCCACGCATTAGAAGGCGACGATAGAAGTCGAGGAAGATTAACTTATGCGTTAAAAATAACGGGAGACGCTTATAACGATATAGGCAAGTTATACGAAGAGCAGCCTAAATTTGATTGGGAACCTCTATCTGATAAATTTCATATTTATAGAGGAATTATCAGTAGTTTCCCAGATGTAATTAGCATACACAAGGTAATCGATAAGAAAAGTTTTATTCTTTTAAAGTATAGTCTTCTAAAGAAATTTTAACGTTGCTAATATGTTCTGTTTTTTTTTTCTTTAACTTATTTAGACTGCTGTACAAAAACGAAAAGATTATGAAAAGCTAGTAAGTGAACACAAAATGGAGCCACAACAATTGCGAGATTTATCTCATCGAACCGATGTAATAGCACGAGCTCTTCTCGCTGAAGAAACGCATTTTCAGACGGAGCAAGAGGTCCATTTAACTCGAGCAATGAAAACGCATCTTGCGGAGCAAATTAAATTTTATCAGAAAATTGTAGATAAATTACGGGAAGCGTTAAATGCATACGAGGGCTAAAATATGTGTATTTAATGTAATGTAAGGTTGTCTCGTTTATCATATCTTTTGGTATATAATATTCAAAATGATAATTTCGTTGAAAATGCATGAACTGTATGAGATTAGAAGAAACACTTTACGTTAAATTACTGATAAGCGTTGATTACAGAAGGATTATGCAAATTACATAGAAGGGGCCAACAGTTTATTTCCAGGTATTACTACCAAATACCTAACATATACAAAAATTTGCAAGTATATTTTCTATGTATAGTATTTTTTCACACCTGTTTTCAGTTGTATAACTGGATGTAATTAAGACAGCCAATTAAAGAAATGATATTAAGCTCGGTTAAAGTAAAAGTGAAATGCTTCGAGAAATAAAGAAGTTAATTAACTAAACAATATTATTAACGATGCATAGTAATATATTGAATGTCAATGTTAATGTTAATCATCTGTGGCTGCTATTTTCGAAAATTGTAGAATCATTACCCAATTTTTTTTTCTTCGCGTATTTCAATTCCAACTTAATTTTTTTTCCTAAATACACATATATATATATATATCATTTGTATGTTTCATGGACCAAACCAAATTTTAAATTACATTGAAATCAACGTATATTAGGAACTAGATTCTAACGAAAGATTACATTACATTTTATAATAAATGTAAAATCTATTATTTTTTATCACTCTTTTATAATTAATAAATATTAATATTATTTGTTAATATGTATTTGTGAATTATTTAAGTATATATTATTGTATTATAAATGAATTTCATAGATACATTGCCATGAATTAAAAGAACAATACAAAGATTCGTATTGTTATAAATAAAAATTAAGTAAAATATAAACATAATTGTAGAAAGATTAATTCCTATAATGTAATGTAAACTTTTCTTTATCAAATTACTAAATGTATTTATTTATTAAACTATTCTTGTTTTTAAACTAATTAATTCTCTTAAATTCGTTTAAAGGAAAATACTGTTTTACATGATTCATGGATAATTAATTTATAATTTCACAAAGGCAGCGACTGTGTGTTGATAAATCATTAATATAAAATATAATAATCATGTAAATTTCCTATTCCATTTATATTATATGCGAAACTGTTACACATTTATTAGTTAACAAATTAAGATATATAATTGTTAATGCATTTAAAATAATTTGTATAAAAAGATAGTTTAATTTTAAGCACAAACACACACAATTTTGTAAATTTATTATTATAATATCATTACTATTATTATCATTTGCATCAAACATGTGCTCGTTTTCCGAAAGAAAAATTTCATTAAATATACATTAAATTGAAGTGTGATTAATTTACTTATTTTGTAATTTACAAGCGTTCCGATATTTTTATTTTATTTTTAACAACTCAGGATAACTGGTAGATTACATTCATGTGATACTCGAAAAAAATAAAAATTGCAAAGTATATATATATGTGTGTGATATCACACGGTATCTAGTATGATAGTTCCAATGATAATGAAAAATTGTCGATAATTTAAACTGATATAAGTTTGTAAGAAAAAATCATACAACAGTCGTAAGCTCGGTTTTTTTCGAAGATGATTTTACATCATGTAGCAAGTGAGAAAGTGAGGATACTTTTTTCTCGAAAATTGTAAAGATTCAAATGTATGTAAAAACATTAAAGAATTTTTTTCATGACGAAATTCAGTATGATCTTAAAGATTGAAATATTCTCTTTACAATAAACCCTTAAAACCTGCCTGTATGATTCTTTCCTATCATTTTATTAACCTTTGAATATTAGGGTAAATATTGTTATCTAACCCCAATGTTCAAAATTCAATGAAATGCTGGAAAAAATAGCTTCACTTTTCCCACTTCCTACATGATATAAAGTCATCTTCGAGAAAAAACGAGCTTACAACTGTTAAAATATAGGCTTTACGCTTTAAAATAAGACAAAGTGAATCGTTATATGATCTTTTCTTACGAAATTATATCAGTTTAAGTTACCGATAATTTTTCATTGTCATTGATACAGTTATGCTAGTCGTAGCTTTTTATTCATTACATTTTATGGAATAGTAGTATCGAACATTTGTTGTGTAGCACCAAAATCAAGTTAAAAAAGATTAAGTTCGAAAGGTTTGATCTATAATCCTCGTACTTACAAGCGAGCTTTTTATTTTTGAACAAAATAAATTACTGTCTCGTGAAGCAACGTATTACTAAAAATTTAAACGTTAAAATATTGGCTATTCAAATAGAGTATGCAATTTACAAAAATTTGATGCTTTACGTATCTTGAAAACACAGCGATTTCAACAGTCCTGTTTAAAATCGTGGAATATTGGCACTGTAAATTATTTTAACATATTCTGATTTACTAAAATTTTCTGCGTAAGGTTGATAAATTTTTTCTAATAACACTGATCCTTCGTATCAAGTATAATTTTAACAATGAAACGTCTGATAATACTCGTTTTCACATGCACAAATTGTAAGCATAACAATTGCAAGGCTTGTGTAATGAGAAAAGTTACACTAGGAAGAAGTTATTCCTGTAATCAGTTAGTGAATGTAAGTTAGTAATGTTACATTAGTAAATGTAAGAGCGCAATCACGCTTAATTTATAGGCAACTTTCTTCTTTCATTCTTTTTCTCGTTCATTCCATGCACACACTCTTATCAGTCAGGCGTATTTTGTTCATCGAATAAAATTGCAGTAACAAGTTGTTTTCTATTTAAAATCAGCTTATTTTTATAATCACATTTTACAATGTTCCTGCCGATATGTTTATTTATGTGGCACGGTCTTATCGTTTTCTTGTCCTATTTTCTTTTTTCTGTTTTCTTTGTTTCTAAATAAAGCTAAGCTCCGTTTTTTTTATATCCCCTTCTAAAATTTTTAAATTACAAGCTCATTGATAGCACACAAATATTTAGCATAAAAAAATGCTTATTAACGAACCTTTCTTATTAGATGACACGATGTTGGTTCCAAAAAATTATATTAAAATTACATAATTTAATTACGTAATTTACATACAAACACATGAATTTTATTTTATTAGACATTATAATTCAAATAAATATATACATTAGAACATAAAAGTAGATGTCTATTTTCTAAATAAAAATGATTTTAATCATTGAAAAGCATATATTTTTGAGTTTACCTTTCTGATATCCCATCATCGTGTTATCCAAGGCACTTCAGAATAGTATGTTATTTTGCGCAATGAAAGACTTGTTTATCAATTGAAATTTTTCATGCTACAAGTTTCAACAATAAATGATGATCATCGCATATATTTTAACTTCCATCGTATGCGTCATGTTCTAAATCAATTTATATGTATTCTGTTTAATTTTATTAGAACAATGTCTATCTTATAATTAATATAATTATTATCGATTTCAAAATTATTATATAGCATTAACATGAAACTCTTTTTCACATAGTTATTAATTACACGAATAGTGCCCGGTACACGGACGGATATCTAATATGATAGTTCAAAGTGATTATCGTGTTTATTGTTTAAAGATAAAGAGAAAGATAGTAATTCATGATAAAAGGAGTGCCCGCTCGATAAACAGCAATAATTTTTTCTATTCGAATGTGTAATATATGATTCCTTTAGATTTCATTAGATACAATTTAGATTTATTTCAAAAGGACATTGAAAAAACACTGAATTTTGTCGATATAATTTTCGCATAATAACACGCAATATATTGTTTTTATTTATACCTGGAAATTTAAATAAAACAGTTCGACACATTGAAATCGAATCAGCATTGTAAAAAATTGATACGTTTTCGATTGAAAGAAATTTCATATTCTATTTTAATGCAAATTCTCAATATTAATATTTTTATACGGATATACTATTGAGTAAGAGACCATGGTAACATCATTATCACAAGATTACAATATGTACGGTAATTGTTTTCAACTATTTGTAAAAAAATAAAGTAATACCACCGAATACTAAAAGTATTTTCAAACGTTGAAGTACCTGTTGTAATTCAAATACTTAATACTACATACGATTCACTGATCCTTCACATAATAATAAGATACAAATATAAATAGCTAGATTATATTTCAATCAATTTTTTGGAACTTATGCAATGATGTATGATCGCTTCTACAATAAAATATTAAATATAAAAATATTTATATTGACTTGTTCGTAACAGATCGAAAGTTCTTATACATTTATATCAAGGAACATAATATACATAAATAATATGTACATTTTTTTACAACATATAATAAAATATATAAATCACTATTTCTTAACTAATTAAATTCATTTTTGTGCTTTCTACGTCTAAAACCAATTTTATCCTATGTGTTATTTAAAAAAAGAACAATAAAAATTATCAGAATCTTTTTAATAGAATAGAAATATAATAATAAAAACTAATTAGATCAGAAAAAATTGCAGTGTATAAAAATATAACTGTTCATAAAAAAACTACAACAAAATTTAAAAAATTGGACACTATATAATTTGCTTTTTATATTTGCATCTTGCAAAGAGATGAGTGAAGAATCGTGTATGAATTATGTACATTTTCTATTAAATTTCAGTGCAATATCGATAAAAATATCAGTAGAGCAATATACATTTGTGTATATACATATTAAATCTAGTTAGTAGATTTGTTCTGGAATTCTTAAAATGTATTAATATCACTATATAACAGAACAAGTATTTGTGTACACAATATCTTGTAATACAATGTACTGTACATGACTCGTATTATATTTTGTATTTATGTCGTAAAATAAGACATATGGATTAATTATTGGAGAAACATAAAACCAAATATCGATAAAAATCAGATCTCATACTATCTCACAACACGATTCCATATGGCAAGAATTTCTTTTTTTCCTTACTTTATTTTGTCTTTTGTTTCATGTTTCTTGAAAAATTGCTATTTCAAAAGATGTTATATTTTATCGTATCGTTCTTTCGAAAAACTGGGTAAAAGGCATATCAGTTTTTGTGAAATTTGAAACATATTTTACCAGAATATACTAAGATGTTCACATTGCAAAAAATCATCTAAACAACTACTATTCATTACACCAAACCTTATAAAAGATAAAAACTTGTCGTTGTACTGTTCACATTATTTCTTTTTTCTTTTTTTTTATACATATAGTAAATTTGATCGAGCAAAACCTTCCTTGTGTCAAAAGATTTCACAATTTGCATCAGATATCTAAATAACTATGTCTGTACTTGATCAAATTAATGCTGTTAACGTATCGTCGTTTAAAATCATTATTCACGGCTACAGGATTTACTACTCTACTGTGAAATACGTATCAACACAGTGAAAAGATCTATTTAAATTGTTGAAACAAAGCCTGCAAAATTGAAAAGGGCGATAAAACATTCAGGAAATCGCCTTATATCGTACGGGCTGTTTATGTGTGTGTTAAGTGTGTGTACGTGCGCGCACTTGCGAGCGTGTGTAATTTTGTAATATACACGATCGGTGGTAACCATGTCACAGGAGACCACAATAAAGCAAATTAGCTGAAATACAAGCTCTTACCATTATTCGGATAATAATTCGGTAAGAGAATAAACTCGGCCATTCGATAACTCTGATATTTTTCATTAGAAGAAACGTAGCAGCGTGACTCAGCTTTTCTTATACTTTCTTTGCTTTCTAAGATACGATACATTCGTTTGAAATAGAGTAGACAGAGCAGTGCGTGTGCTACCCCACAGCTTGAAGCGTTTGTTGCGTAAATAGAATGGTGAATTTGGAGTGATCGGAATGGGAATAGGATTCGAGGCCACCAAGCTTGACACCGGCATTGGTGACTCGCGTATTTCCTTCAATTGAGGTTGGTCTGAGGCTCCACTGATCTGGGTTGGTGACTGGGGTTGGATTGCGATTGATCGGGGTATGGCGTGGGGTTGCCGCTGGAGGGGTCTGTTGATCCTGGGCCCTGCTGCAACTGGCCGCTGGTGAGTGCCAGCCGTTGCATTTGACGTATGACCGTGGCTGCGTGGTAGGCTTGCTGCAACCATGAGAGAAGAGGAAGACTTTCCTACGGAGCCTGGCGAGCAAACACATACAATCAGCAACTTGATAATCATCTAATTATACTAACCTTCCACCTTGATTTGGCGAAATTTTTTTTAAGTTGTTCCGATACAGTACCATGGATATTTTTATTGCTAGCTGCATTGCCGGATATCCTGAAAAAAAAATGAACTTGCACGATACTGCACGAACTTGCATGTACAAAATATATTTGATTAAACGAACATTTATTAGTATATTATTAGTATAAGATATATTCAAAATTAAAAAGATGATATATTAAACAAAATACATATTGACTGATTTATATTGTGTTAAAATAATATGTTAAAACATTTGTTTATATAAGAATTACTGAAAATTTTAATATGAGAGCTACTATTATATACTTTGGGACATTTATACATATGATTCAACAATTAATTTTGTAGTAAATAGTATTAATTAATGTGTGAAATTAATGTAATTCTTCTACTTACTTAATCCATATCTATTTTATTATTAAGAACATCCATATCTATCTTATTATTATTAATAAATTCAGATCCTGTAATATCCTTATTACTTGAATTTTAAAACATGACTTTTAAAAAGTTATAATATCTAATAACACGTTTGAAATATGTATTGCGAATTGCGATTTTTTTTTCAATATCACATGGAATATAAATTTATGCGAGAATGTAATATTTAAAAAAAAAGAACATATACAATATTTGAGCATAATAATGATCTTACCAAGGATGTGCAAGGGCTTGTTTACAAGTATAGCGCTCCTCAACATTGACGCACATCAATTTGTGAATGAAATCCTTTGCAGAGTCACTGATATCATCCCAGTACGGCGAATCAAATTCAAATTCACCTATAACAGTCTGGTTAGCTTCTTGCTATAGAGTAGACGATTTTATTATGATTTACTTAATTTTTGAATGAATTATTTTGAAAAAAGTATTGTTAGATTTTCACACTGTGTAAGTATAATATACAATAAATTACAATAAATTTGTTTCTTGTAATTTATTTAAACAATGCTGATATTGTAATCGAATTTTATGCTAAGTTTTGAACATTAACAATTAATGACTTTCACAAAAATCGCGGACACACACAAATGATCATTTACTTACTACACTAGTATGTATATAGCAGCATACAAAAACTAGAATAGTACCTTAAAAATGAAAATTTCAAGTTAATGTACAGCTGCATGTGTTTGTCAATTCTAAAAGTAGTACCTAAATTGAAGTGATAGTATAGTCCTCCCAAATGTTAAAAAATATTTGTACCCTAAAGTAATATTATTACCTTTTAAAATTTGTGCAAACAGATTCGCATCGCTTTCGTCGTAAAATGGAGGATAACCACATAATAAAATGTAAGAAATGACTCCTATACTCCATACATCCACAGCTTTTCCATATGGCTTTTGTGCTAAGACTTCTGGAGCTGTAAATAGAAAAAAAAACATGTTTCAATTTTTCAAAAAAAATTAATCACATATATGATGTGATTAATTAATGTGTTATCAACGTAACAAAAGTAAATCATACCAACATATCCTGGAGTACCACAAGCAGTTGCCATAACACCAGAGTCTTCCATTTTTGATAGGCCAAAGTCACTAATCATAATCTTACTGTCTTCTTCTGGACTATAATATAAAAGGTTTTCAGGCTTAAGATCCCTGTGCACCACTCCTTGATCATGCATGTAAGCAACAGCTTCTAAAACTTGTCTTATTAAACCTGATGCATCTTTCTCTGTATAGGAACCTTTTTCAACAATTCTATCAAATAATTCTCCACCAGTAACCCTAATGTAAAAGAACAAATAAAGATTAAACATAAGTTTATAATCTAGTAGTTCATCAGCAAATGAAATTACTTACAATTCCATAACTAAATAAACCTTATGTTTATCTTCAAATGTCTCCAATAGTTGAACAATATTGGGATGTGTTAACCTAAAAAAATACAGTATAATTTGCAGTAATACATACTGAAGAGAAATTCAAATAAATTTATCTGCAGAAACTAAATATTTACCTTCGTAACACTCTTATTTCATTTTCTAAAGAGTCTTCTTTCCCTTTCAATGCTTTCTTATCAATGATTTTCACAGCAAACATTTGACCAGATTTTTCTTTACTTTCTGCCAGGCGTACTTCAGAGAAAGCACCCCTATACAAACAAATATAAAAATATATAAATAAATAAGTATATTATTATTAAGTATAAGGAAAATAAGAATATATTGCATTGTAGTACATGCAATAATATCACTTATATTTAATTACTAATTGCTATAATGTGCCAAAACATTTGCCCAGACTTTTGATATGGTAATAGACAAAATTGGCAAGTGTTCTAACATAATAGAAGAATAGAATTTTTAATTACATACTACAGTACGACATATTGATCAATGCCATATATATATATATTTTTTTTTAAGTACTTCAGATATTATGAGTAGGAGTACAATATGTGAAAGGATAGTTATATATTTATTGTTAACAGAAAGTATTTCTTTTCCTCAAACTTATGGAATATCTTGCAACTTGTTACTAACGTAAATTAATATAATTAAATCTTAAAAAAACAAATCCTTGAAAATCCGAATAAATTCAAAATATTTGTTTAATAAAATTTAATATTTATTTTTATCAATAATAAAAATATTTATTTAATAATAATTTAAGTCATTAAAAATTATATTTATAATGCATCGACATTGATTTCCATTCGTATTTAATAAAACAAATAGCAAATATAAAGTACTGATCGAAGTTTTCGAAACATTCGCTATTTCATTGTACGTAATTTGAATTCTAATTTAAACATTTTAATATATGTACAGTTAAAATAAATGTAAGATAGATATGAATAGTTAAATTCGTGCCAATAAGTGGCAGTAATTTTTAGATCCTGCAAAACGAAAGCATCTTTTACGAAATTTGCTTGAGAAAATTTTACATCCATTGATAATTTTCCTATAAATCATTAAAAAACATTTTATCTTTAAAATAAAAGAATTATTATATTATGAAAGAATTATTATCGATATGTCTAACTTCTCGCTTTAAACATGATTTTATGATGGAAATATGAAACATTCGAACAATGTTGCTTAAAACAAAAGCGAAATTAAAGGAAGACATTCTTAAAGGAAAATGGCATTGACAATCTTTCAAGTAAACTAAATTCCAATCACAATAACGTTTAATATAAATTTCATGACTTTAAGAACATATCCCCGAGTTAATTCGATTTCGATTGCACATATGTACCTAAATATACTCGGCAAAACCTACGTAAAGATCTATTTCGTTTATTAAATAGTTTACCAAAAACTGTGTTTTGAGCATTTTTTGCAGATTCTATGCATTTTTGCATCGTCAAATTTCTTATAAATCCATCAAAATCTGTATTTCGAGTGACATTCAACATGTTCATTGAGCAACATCAAATAATTTGATAACAATATGAGAGACGTGAAATACAAAAATCCTGTACAGTCGGTTTTTATTACTTTCTAATACACAGCCCATAGTAATGTAATGTATAAGTACGTACGTTCCAAGTAACTCCTTTAGGATGTATTTGTCCTCGACAGACGGCGATTTATCGTCTTTCCCATCTTTCTTGATCTTTTTGTTCGAATCCTTCTTACCGAAGAGCGGCATCTTCGGGTCGTATTATCACTATGCAGTATCACTGTCCGATCCACAGAATTCTCCTTTTCAATTGCAAAATCTTCCTGGATGATATACGCAGGAATATTCAATGCTGACAGGTTATAACCACTGGTCAACGAAATACTCGTTTAAGGAAAGAGACAGAGAGACAGAGAGACAGAGAGACAGAGAAACAGAGAAACAGAGAAACAGAGAGACAGAGAGACAGAGAGACAGAGAGACAGAGAGACAGAGAGACAGAGAGACAGAGAGACAGAGACATAGAGAGAGAGAGAGAGAGTAAAAGAGAGAGAAAAAGAGAGACAGGGGAAAAGATTCGTCGTTTTGCCTATTAGTAGGTTTTGATCGTCCCAGGCAGTGATAAATAAAGGGGGGGGAAAAAGAAGATCGTCGTCAAATGATGAGTAAAATCATCATTTCATGCCAGTGAATGATCATGAACTCTCGACCTTTTCACGAACGAATGATAGCAGATAGCACCGCGTATGTTACGATGCTCCACTTTGTGCTTATCCGTGGACCAATGTTTGACACGTATTCGTTCCGCGCACTATTCCGCTACCGAAACGTAGCGGATTCTATTCCGCGTATCGGGCTCAGGGTCGCGGCCTCGCGCCCTCGCGGTACGATTTGTACTATGTAGTAGAGATAGCTCCTCCGGTGGTCTATGCGCTAGATCCTCTTCACTCTATCTTCTGGTCTTTTTCTACCCCACTTTATCGTATCGGCAACTATCCCTTTTATCTATTTTCTTTCGATACCGGGAGATTAACATCTGAATTGATCATGATGCTCAGTCCTCAACTGAAATCAACGCATCTCTTACTCGATGCTTTTCTCTCATAATACTGTCGTACTACGAAAACTGTGCGTACGTATGCCCACAGTTGCCTTACACGCACATTGTGCATCCGATGATAATATAGTAAAATTTGCGGCAATACGGCGCAACAGTGCTTCTCACGATCAAGTATATCAATGCTACAGTTATGCTTTGTTAGTCGGCTACGCGTCGAACTCTTACTATCGCCAATTATTACTGAGGCAGGCGTCATGTATCTAGAAAATTCCTATTCCACTCTCTCGTAGTGTGAGTGAGACAGAGTTACCTGAAACATTCGTATTTATTTTGAGATTTTACAATTTCAGATTTTTTTCATAACTTTTGTGATAAGAATGATGTGTCATATTTGTAAATTAAAATGGAAACGTTATGTCTTTGACATAGCTGCACTTGGAACTATCTTGTTTCTTGTGGTGGAGGCACTTTAAATTTTAAAGCACAAGATTTGTTTGTAGATTGATATTTTACTTGTAATGTTTTTTATTAATACGTCTTTCTTAGTAATTGCATTAGAAAGAATTAACCGATAATTGTTAAATGTAAGAACAGAAAGAAATCGACTTAACATACGAGCCTGAAAGAAGCTTGAGTCACCTCAAATATAACAAGCGGGAAATTTGAACATGACTCGATACTTAAGTTTGACAATTTTGATAATTTTTATACAAGATCTTGTATAACGTGTCGAATATGCTCCAAATTTTCAAGATTCAACTAAGGTTTATAAGAATTTGCAAGAATTTTCAAGTATTGAATTATATTCCGAAGTGATTTGAACCTTCAAGTACTAACGATCTTCAAATCGATTCAAAATTGAAATTTAAACATTTATCGCTGGGCTCGAAAAATATATCAAATTTCATATTTTCATCTAATATAACAATAGAACAGTCAGTTCACGAAATCAATTTTAAAAACTGGTAAAGATAATAGCGGTTAGATAACAAAAAATATGATCCCGGCTAATTAATGTGATACTGCTATAGTATAAGAAACAATCAATTATAATTGTATTGATTTATTTATATGATAAACGTTTGGTAAATGAAAGAAATTTATAAAAATTATTTCATGTATTTTACCTTTATCTTTTTTTGATGTAATTTGAGAAACACTGTAGAAACCGTGAACCATGTTTCAAAAATATTTGTAAATGTTTTTGGTTATATTTTATAAATATATTTTTTCATCAATTGCTCAGTCATTTTAAGGTGTGAGAATATTACGGATATAAATTATTATAAAATCACATAAATAGAAAATATCTTTTATATATTATCATTATACATAAATTTGTTTTCAGTTTACACGTAGTTACGATTGCTTTATATATACGTATTTATTAAATTAGTTAAAATA
The DNA here is from genome assembly GCA_032399605.1 of Melipona beecheii. NCBI lineage: Eukaryota > Metazoa > Arthropoda > Insecta > Hymenoptera > Apidae > Melipona > Melipona beecheii. The sequence goes on from JAUCMO010000447.1 coordinate 2,122,532, forward strand.
TTTTATACAAATTTCATCCACTAATTCAAAAATAATTTTTAATTCATTTATAAAACATTAATATTTGAAGATAATTATAATTATCAATAATTTGAAATTAAAAAACGCTTGTCTATTGCAAAAATAAAACATGGTTTATAACAAACAGCACAAATTAATTTTACAAACAATTATGCACGAAGGTTTTCTATCTGAAAATAAAGCAAAAGAGTTAATTATTAAGTTATTTAGTAAGCAAATTTATATTTAATATCAAATACAATTCAAATGTTCATGTACTTATTTTATCTGATATATTTTACATAAGTGAAATTGTATATTTCAGATGATAACAAAGTTGTATCGGTAATAAATCAAATAAATGAAAAATTACAACCCTTAAACATGTTGATTAAAAAAATACAGTGTGAAATTACAGGCCAATTGTATTGGATTTTAATAAGCACGGTGCTTGATGAAGTAACTAGGTTTGTATGATTAATGTAGTCATAAAAAATATTTATTATCATTTAGGATTATCACATAGGATGTTTAATTTGACCTAATATTTTATAGTTTTATAAACTATATAATATTAGGTTTATAAGTAAGTAGAGACATCTTCATTTTATTTTTATGATTTGTTAATTAACAGCATCTGTAGAAATTTTACATGAAGTTTATTAAAATTTGCATTATTTTATAGGTTTCAAACTGAATTTTCAAAAAATCAATTGGCTTTGTTAAGAATTATATTTTCTGAAATTATTATAGCAAACAATGGATGCATACAAAGTACAGTGTGTTTAAATTTATGCTCTTCATCAGATGTGAAGATGTCAAAAGCAGATGCTGAAGATTTTCTTGAGGATATGGTTAATAGAAAATGGTTAATTTATAAGGTACTAATAAGAATTTGTCATGTAAATAATACTATTTTATTAATTTTATATTTTTGTGATATAGGATGGTTATTACTACATGGGTATAAGAAGTATAACAGAATTAATGCCATATTTTAAAGCTACCTATGAAAGTAACTTAAATACATGTTACCTTTGCAAACAAATTCTTTTTCATGTATGTTTAAATTAATATTCCTTTTTCATGTACGAAAATCAAAATTAATATCTCTTTTTATTAATTAGGGTAAAAAATGTACTAATTGTGAAACCTTCTTTCACTTGTATTGCTTAAAGAAATTCACTATGGTTTGTGATCCTATGAAATGCTCTAATTGCAACACAGTTATCTCAAATGTTGATCTATCTGGTAATATTTTTTATCCATTTTGTTTTTATAACAAACTTTTGTTTTATACTTTTTATAACAATAAAAAATTAACATATGTAGGTATACAAGATGATTCAACACTAGCAGAAGAGGATACGAGTAAAGTAAAAAAATCCAGCAGAAAGGTTTTGAGAAATAAAAACTAGATTTAGTTAAAATACAAAACATTAATTTATTTTCATCCATAAATTTTTTATTATTACAAATAGTGTACAGTATCATACATGTGCATATATGATATATTATATCTACAAATATATACAGTAAAACAATATGAATAGATTTGTAATGCTTCAAGTGTTTTGATTTTTCTCAAATTTTTCTCTCAAATATTTGAGACCAGCTGTTATACTTGCTTCATCTATACTTCTATTTTGCTTCATCTGATTTTGTACAATATTATTGGATTTGTATAATTCAGGATCAATTGAAGTAGAATTACTTTGATTTATTGTTTCAATCACATTGTTATATACAGTATTAGAATCATTTGTGAATGTATTTGAGCTAGGAGGAAGTGGTATATCATAAGAATGTATATCTATTTCATTTTCTGTACCATCCTGTTGATGTGGATGAGACTTGATGATATCATTATGAATACTCAAGGATATATCAGCATTTTCAGAATTTAAATAGCCAGCATTTTTGAAATTTTCATATACTGGTCCAAATTCAGTAACTCTCATTTTCCTACATTTCTGTACCCACTCTTCCTGAGACATTTCATACCAATGTTTTCTTTTGCCTAGAAGTTCTCCTAAAGCTTTTATTTTATTTTCTTTTTCTAATCTTTTATTTTTTTCTGTAGTTTGGTTATCATTATTTTCTTTTTTAGTTTCTTTAACTTTGATTAGATTTTCTTCTGCATTATGCATATTTTCTGATGCATTTTGACTAAATTCACTGTCACTCTTTTCTCTAAACTCTTCCTCTATCATATCTATAGGTAATCCTGCTCTAACACGCTGTCTAATTTTAGCTGCTTTCAACCTATTATGTTCCATTTTCTGTCTCAATTCTTTTAATTCTTTTATCTCCCTCTGTTTCTTCTCTGTTTCCTTTCTTAAATTAAACAGATTTTCCTGTTGCTTGACTCTTTTTTCCTCATCTTGTGAAAATGCATAGTAACCAACACCATGGGTTCTAGCTTCATCAAATAAAATATCCTGATAATGTATATTCACTTTATCAGCTAATTTCTGTGTTTGTTCCTCCCACTTTCTCCTCATGATTTCTATTTCAGGTTCTTTCTCTTCTTCCACATAATTTTGATCAATAACATCATTGGTTTTTGGGTCAATTCCTTTTTTATTTATAATTTGTTGTTTGATCAATTGATCTTTTTCCTGCATCAAGGGCAAATCTTCCCGTAAACATTTTCTTGTACGACCAAAACAATCTTCATATTCGACCCAGTCATCCTCATTTTCTAATACTGCATCAGTTTCATCTTTTGGTAATGGTTCTTCTTCAGATTCATCTGATTTATTTGTAAAATCAACAAGAAAATTCTCATTAGTGGTTTTGGATTTTTTTAATTGTTCGTATAATCTTGTTTTCGCCTCCAGCATCAATTTTGACTTTTTATGGATATTGATATCCTCAATATACTCTGGTATTTTTGAATTTTCCTTTTTAGATTCCTCTCCAACTTTCTTGGACTTTTTCTTTTGTAGCTTAGATGCTGTATGATTTATTTCTGATTTCAATTTTGCTTCATTTACTTCATGTTGCTTTTTTAAAAGCTCTGCTTTTAAACCAACTAGTGATGAAAAATTTACATTAATCTTTTTCGTGTTATTCATTTTTAAATAATTTTATTGACAATGATATTACAAATTCATAATTCAGTCGCACTTGAAAAATGGTGCATGACAAATTTAAGATATTTCAATAACTTGATATATTTTTTCTGATTTGTGTCCTTTATTTTACAGGAGAGTGTAATCAATCGAATATTTGATCATTTATTCTTTCTTCAATGTCAATGTAAAATACCAATTATAGGTTATGGTATTAATAATATTTGCCTTCAAAATGTATTTAAGACATAAATTTCAATTTGTATAATCAGATATGTATATATATATTAAATAAGTATGTCTTTTGTTTTAGAGAATTATAATTTCAAATAATAGCGTCAAACATTTCTAAATTTTATTTATATGAAAATTGACACAAATGAATCTTTCAGAAATGTTCATACTAATATGTCAAATCGGTAACTGAGAAAGCTACACATACATACATATAAATATATATCATCGTTGGAATAAAAGAAATCGAAATTTTTATTAGAAATATTAATTAAGTAATTATCACTTGTGTTATTCAAAAAATTATTTTTATAAGAATTAAGTGTAAATAAATATGTAATATCACTTTAATCACTGAAGAAATGAAAACGGAAGAATAGAGCAAGCATTATTTCTTCTGGTTAAGAAACTATGTTAAAAAAAAAATAACTACGTATAACTGATGTTAATGCTTGTAAATAAACCTGTAATGTAAATTTTTTAGCTTTATATCAATAAATTCTAAATATGTATTACATAAAAATTTTGCTCATGTACAAGGCATATATCTATAATATTCTTTTAATCTTTTGTCCTTATGAATATTTAATACGGTAAAGTATATAATAATAAAATGTATTTTGAATAATATTTAAATAAAAATTATATTTAATGATATTTAAAAATAATCAAAAAATCATATTCCTTAATGATTTATTTCATTGAAACTGTTATTAAAATGTAATAAATTTCAATAATTTATTAAATTATACATGACTGTTGTATTACACACGAACTAATTTTTCTTATTATTAATAATAATTTTCGTAATTAAATATTTTACTTCATTAAAAAAATTCAATTAATAAAAAAACATTGAACGAGATTAGGGGGTGAGTGAGTGATATATTTCATTCCTTCATATATTACTTAAAATAGAAATTATTTTATGCTATAATACCGTGAAGTCCCACCAAAATAAATATTTAAGCAATAATAAGTCAAATTTCCATAGTACAAACATAAAAATTAACATAAAAATGCGAATAAATACAAAATGAATAGGAAGTCCTCTTGTTTTCCATCCTCAGTAAATCGAGTACTCCTCCCAATGTATTGATCAATTGTATAAAAACACTAAGAAAAAGTTGCAATACTTACTGATAGAAAGAAAATTAATAAAAATTGAAATCGTTACAATTTTTAATAAAGAATTAAATAGTTCGAAAGGGTGTAAAGCTTCGGGCCTTAGGCTCGATCCTTAAGAATTGTAACAGGAAATTTCATTAAAAAAAAAGTCGTTTGCAAACTAAGCGTTTAGCGTGTGGCTGCATATATTTGGGGAAATTGCGGTTGTTAGAAGGATCTCATCCATTGATATTCGTCGCCATTCGTCAATCTGAAAATCGATTGTCGATTATCAAATCCGTCCGAAATCTGAAGCTGCCGATCTGTTACTATGTTAGTCATATAATTTGCGGGCACCACCAGTTAATGCAACGAACACGTTATTGCACGTTGGATACCGGTAAGTAATCACGCGGCATAATGAGCGATTTGTCGGTTTAGTTATATATAACTCTTTGAATACACACACACACACACACACACACACGCACGCACACACACATACACACACACACACACACGCACACACACACACACACATATATATGAAATGTAATAGAATAACTAAGACCGTTAAGACCAGGTTTTAGATAATTCTTGGAAACTCGTAGAACCCCATAATGGCACCCCGTAAAACTGTGAAACATACAGAGGCAGAAATAGAGAGAGCTCCGGAAGCCGATGATGTATCGCTCCCAAAGAAAAAAAAGACCGTGGCGAAGGCTGCGAATAAAATCGACGAAGAGAAGCAAGTTAGATTGCCGAGGGCCGCGAAATTGATGAAAATCGAGCAGACAGAAGGCACAGAGACGACCACAACGGTAACTAAAAACACGAAAACAAAAATCAAGACGTCGCTGACTAAGAATGCTTCGGTGACTACGAAAACGAATTCCAAAGTGAAGCCTGTGCCGAAGAAAAATAAAGAGGCGGTGGATAAAGATGATATCAGACCTGTGAATGAGTTGATTATAAAAAGTGTCGAGAAAACTGAAACGAAAAAGACACGCGCTAGAACAACGAAAAAGGCGGGAATTGATGTAGAGGAAGAACGTGCGTATTAGAAAATTTTATATAAGTTTTTAATGTTGTTGTCGATGCATGAGAATTCTGAATGAGAATTTATAGTTCGTGAAAATATGGATGGTTTGTTTATTAAATTTATTACTTAAGATGATATGATAATTACAAAGTAATAAATTTCAGACAAATTTTGTGAGTATGTACAATTGTGCTAGAAGATATTGAAATTTTTTATTGTAGAATGTATAAATTTAATATAAATATTTTTAGCGTGGAATATTGTGAATTTTTTAACAATTTATTGAATATGTTAACTAAATAGTATGTATATAACATACATTAGATATTATACTATAGTACACATTGGAGTACGTATATCCTAATATACATTAGATATAAGGACTACAACAGAAATTAATAAGGACCAGAGTTTTTTGTTTCTCATGTGAGAGCAATCTCAAATGTACATTTACATATTATTAAAATTATTTTTTTGTTAAATTTAGTCATGAAGTTCTCTTAAAAAATATAAAATATTGATTGCTTTTATACTTTTATGTTGACTAAATTATGTTGAATAAAAAGTTAACAAAATTGTATTTATCATATTTTTCTCCTGTAATCTTCGTGTTAGACATTATATGTCTATATTATATTGTACACATAATAAATTAATAATCATATATCGATTTTAGCTAAAGAAAAGTCAAAGAGAAGACTTAAAAAACCGGTTAATGAGAATGCTGAAAATTCAGAAGCACCAACTGCAAAAAAGAGAAAACAAAAAAATGTTGAGGTAGCATCAAAGGATAGTAAACCAAAACCAAAAGCAAGAGCAGCAAAGAAGAAACCTGATATGAATAATGATACGAAAGATAAAGTTAATAACAAAGCTACAGCTGTTAATGATAATGAAATTGAAAATGATGTTAAATCAGGAGATTATAAATTCACTAAAGTAACAGTACCAAGAAAAACAAGGGGTCGTAAGAATGAATCTAATTCAGATGACATTACAAATAATGATGAAACAACAGAGAAATTGTCATCTTCAGAAACAGTAGATACTAATAATGAAAGTGAAGAAGCTGAAAATAATGAATCAGAATTAGCCCTTCCTGTTAAAAAAGGAAGGAATGTAAAAAAACAAGAAGTATCACAAAAAAAACCTACTAAAACACGTGGCAAAGCTACTTCTAACGAAGATGTCATAGATACAACAATAGTAGTTAAAGAAGCACAAAAGAAAACAAATAAAGAAGCATTAGTTACTCTAAAAAGAGTTCGAGGCAAGGTTACAGAAAATGCAACGGAGGAGAAGAAAGAATTAAATTCGTCAGAAACGTTAAGTAATAATAACATACAAAAATTGTTAGAAGATGATAAAAAAGAAGATACAGAAAACGAGGAGATAAAGCACATCAAAACGTCGGGAATGTCCAAAAAGATAGATGATGTGATTATAAAGGATGAAATAAATGAAAATAATGTGATGAGTACATCGGTAGACGAAGAAGAAAATTAACAATGTATGTTCTATTTTTACTTGACATGTTTCTTTGAGGAAATTATATCATTAATATTTTAATATATTTGATAAAAATACAAATGTCTATAAGTATTTCTATATCTAGAAATACTAAAGAAAAATATATACATTGTAAAATTTCAATAATACATTTTGTTTACACATTGTTTCAAAAACGGTTATTTGTATTTTCTATAAAGTGTTTTACATAGCATAGTTTTACAAACCTTTTATTAGTGTATTTTATGAATAAGGTACATATAAACACTTAGTATTTAATATTTCTACAATATTTAAAGTTGTTTATTTGTTTTGAATCAAAGAATTATTAGTGTAAGCGGCACTGAGCATTCCATCAGTTACCTAATGATAGATTGAAAAAATAAAATACGTTTTTTAATTTTTTTACATTTTATGTAAGGATAAAAATTGAAGAATGTATTTGTTGCTACAAAGCATTTACATATAAAAAAAGTGCCAACAAGTTTCTTACTTTATAA